>NNCF01127171.1:558915-578799 GCA_002313205.1 Laupala kohalensis
ATATATACGTATTACCTCATTTTTGGCTTTTGATTAAGTATCATCACATATATTTTATGATCTTCAAAGGAATCGTAATCTAACGTAACTGTGTTTTATATTTTACTTTAAAATCATATTTATTAACTTACGGCAATTTAAGTTTAAATGGTATAGCAAGTGTCGTTAAGCGTGTTTACCTCCTTTCCGCTTCAGACAATTGGAGAATAATATCTGCGAGTAAATAATCAGCATAACCCTATTTTTTTCTATTCAACGCTGTTATATTTGTGTAAACTCTGTAATTTGCTAGTGAAATTAGCCATAATGAGGTGAGACTTGTTCCATCGAAGTGAATGTCTCTTTAGGTTTAAGACTCGAGAATAACCAAGACCTTCGTTGCGGGTATTTAATTCAGGTAAGTGAGCTTTTATCAAGCATTGTTGTAAACGTCCGATGTTAATTGTTACATAAAATTTTCTAATAGTTTTTTTCATTGAAACTCTCTTCATAAACTATTTTTCTCACCTGTTGTTTTTTCTACTAATAGATATTTTGTAAAGGGAGTATTAAAACATTAATATGTTTCACCTTCGGACATGTAATTTCTGCCCTGAACATACGCTTCTTCCCTAATTATGTTTATACGTATAGAAACAGAACAAGCCAATTTTATTTCCATTATGGAAAACAGTATGATAATTCTAAAAAAATATTGAAAAAAGAGGATAAGCAACACAGATTCGAGAGTAAAAGAAGAGCAACACAGTATTGAGTTCTTTTTTCATTTTTGTTCTGTGGAATGCGCATGGACTGAAATGAGATAAAAGTTGAACCCTTTGCAGCGTTCAGTTGAGGAGGCAATTCGACCAATTTTAGATCCACCATAAAATTGTGACCCTATTTTATTTTCCGTATGTTCCGAACAGGTGACGATAAACACACTAGGATTCTTTTTGTGACAGGACATTAATGGTGATATACTGAAATAAGCATATTTATTGCATTAACACCCACGTTATATATCAAATTTGAAGAAGTGTAGTGAGTATTTGACATCTACGTGCTTAGTTAATTGAAATTGTACAAATAAAGTATCGGAGAGCATTGTGGCCCACCTAATCTTTGGTAATTTTTTTTCTGTTTCCATTTTTGGAACTTCTGAGAGTGAAGTTACGTGACGTACTAGACTATATTTAAGGAGTAGAAAAAAGTGATTGTTTTCCAAACCCTTACCTGTGAGCCATATTGCGTTGTGGCGTAAAAATAATAACACGTTTCTTCGAACAACGATATATAATAGTTCTCTTCGCAGAACTCTATTCTGAACGTCGCACGCGTTCACCCTTGGAGACTTCATTACTTTGCCACATATTGAACCTAATGAAGTATAATAAATAAAATACTCCGGAATTCTTTTGTACGACTTTTCACATTTTTCAAGTTTATGTAAACTAGGAAAGAATGAGAGTAGATTGTCATCTCCCGAACGTAACTGGATAAAGCACGCTCTAAAGACTTTCGTAACTTCCGAACATGACTCTTAACATACAATCGTAAACAGTGCTTAAAATCAGAGGGGAAGAAAAGGATCTGGGAGTCTTACTCAATGCTTGTCTTTTCGTAACCATCCATCATCTCATAATGTGTGTGATTTGGAAAAACAAGGCCAGAATTATACAATGACAAAATGTAACATAACTTTGCATGACTATTAAGCGGACCCCAGCCCTTGAGATTCAATTGTCATATTTTATTATTTACGTTTTTTTTAAATTTAAATCAACATAATTTTTTGAAAACATTAAAATATTAAAACAAAAAGGGTGTTGTAAGAAAGAAAAAAAAATTGCTTGAAAACAAACCGCGTCTCAGTAGATGTAACTACCAACGTTTCAGCCATCTTACTATTGTTGTTGCTAGTACTGTTGGTAGTTACATCTACTGAGACGCGGTTTGTCCTGGACAAACAAGAGTATATTGATTTCCGCCGCGGAAGCCTACGTTTACAAATTTTAATTAGATATTATATGTTATCTTGTTAATTTGTTTCCATTTTAATTAATCCTGGGGATTTTTCTGTACTCCTCTTTGAAGCCCAACGGGACTTATATCTAGTAAGTACGTGTTTGACAAACGCGGGGCCCCGAGCTGAGTCTGGCATTACTTCCACTTACTTGTGCGAGGCTCCTTCATTTCTCTTTCCTGACCTTCATTGTTCACCTCTTGTTCTTTTCGATGCCTACGCTATTAGGGCTAGGGTGTCTTTTATTTTCCTCTTTCTTCTTCTTCTTTTTTTTTTAATGTTTTAAGTAAAGTCTTGTGATATGTTGGGATTTGAGTTTTGAGTTGTAATTCAGGATGGATTTTAGTGGGTATGGTTGAGTCATTCGGCGAGTCCCACACGCGGGGAGAGTGTATCGTTGTTGTTATTCACAGTCCATAAGATATGGGGAATAATGCATTGTTTTCTATGTTTACTTTGGCATTGTATACCAGGAATAAATAAAATTGTGAGAGTGCACTCCATTTAGTGAAGGGCTACATGATCAGAAAATTTTCACCGTATTGTTGGAAATTATTGCGATGCACCAATTACCCTGCCACGTTATTGACTATGGAATTCACATTATTAAAAAAATATTGCAAAAATAGTAGTTACAAACTGCCTATGACCACATGGAGGATGAAGTAATTTACTCTCCGGAAGCAAGCAAAGGACCATCCCATCAATTTCGATCAAAGGCTCTAAAACTGAGGTGGATTTAACATTTCAGCACTTTACTCCTAAGATAAGAATAAAAGTAGTTCAGTACGTATTAACTGAATACCGACAAATTTATATTTAATAAAACCATAACAGTTATTTCACTGGTATGTGTTGTTATAAACTGTAGATAACTGGAAAATATATAAATCACAATTATTAAAATAACACTGAATTCGAGATTTATTATTTCAATAGAGTGCCTGTTTAAAAGGTCTGCCTCTACCCGAGAGAAAACGAGAAAAACCGGGGCTAGGATGTGGTCACATCATTCTGTCATATCATACACCTCACATCTTTCTGTGATTTCTTAGTGCCCAAATACATTTTTCAATTTCATTACATCGACTCAAAGATTCTTAGGTTGCTGACTCTAACCTCACATAATAAAAATGCAGAGAGGTTTCCGAGATGGCAGTACCCTTATGAGCTTGAAGTTTATTTCTTTGAAGTTGGCATTATGTCTTGTTCTTCCCTAGACAGACATATTGAATTTTCTCTACCCAGTTTTGCATGAATCGTAGTGTACAAGGTGAGACAGTTTTCATATTGGAGAAATAAACATCTTATAATTGCATCACAGTGCGAGGTGCATATTGCTTTATTATATTGATGATTTCACATGATATTCGTGAACGAGAGGGGGTGTGCGGGTGGAGAGTTATAAGCCAATGGGAGTGAGAGAGTGGAGTAGACGGGCTCCGCTCCGGCATCTGGTGGACTATGGAACGAAGCAGAGGGATGGAGAGTTACGCTATTGTGTTAGAGCTGAGGGCCTCCGGAAATTAATTACCCTGTCGCCGATTGGCCTCCGCTGTCGTCACCGCCCCCCTCCCCCAGCCATCACCACCACCCTCCAACCTCCGCCGCCGCCATCGCCAGGCGCCCCGGATCCTAGCTGTATAAGTCAGCATTGGCGTTTGTCCGTCCATCAGCTCTGTTGTGTACAGTTCAGAGAGTGTTATTTGTGGTCCCTGTGGTTCGAGGGTTCTCCGTAATGTCATGTAAATATAGAGCTTTGTTCAGGGGATTGGTGACTTCTGCTTATTTTATGTACTCTGCCTGCATTCTCAAAAATGAATCCTAATATATTTTATCACACGTTTTAATAAATTAAAATTGTTTTGGAAATTAAAACTGTTGATTTTAGAGAGGTGCTGAAGTTTCGAAACTTACTTTGGCAGTGATGGAAGTGAGACATGGTTTTCCAGGGGTGAACATTTTGGTTTGGGTATTCTTGGGGTTAATTTCTAGGTGCCTTTCTGAAACTAGCTCGAAAGAGTGTGAGGAAATTATATGATGTTTTCGTGAGCTGTTTGAATATCATTATGAGACGCATAAAACTCCAACTCGATTTCATCGCTGTATAATTATTCTTGCTTTGCCTTGTGATGGATTCTTTTTTGTTATTTTACACAATTAGTTGCTATTATTCTTGTCACCAGACATGTAACAGCGTGCTGGCTTCAAGGGTTAAGTATTTGTTCAACGCTGTAGAAATACGTATAACCCAAAACCTGGATAAGGTATGACAATTAATATAACTGTTTTCACAAAAAATATCACAGAGTAAAAAAATACAAAAATTATATTCCATTAACTAACAAAGCGTGAGTTAATGTTAGCTTTTCTGTCATCCCCATCCGGCCCAGAACGTACAATGTAGAAGTGTGATGAAGTATCTTACGATCGTTTCACACTGGAGACCTGTCTCCGAGACACGAAACTAATGTGATTATTTCGATGTCGTTGCATAGCACTGGGAGTTGGATTAGCGTATCGGCGTGCCAGGGGTATGGGGAACCAATGACAACACTCGATCTGGGGGGAACTTATGATAACGCTTTAGCGAAGAGATAACATGACTCGTATTTCACACTCTTCGCTTTCATAAGTACTCGTGTTTCATTTTGTCCCGGAGACACGTTGTTTTAGTGGTCGCCCCGTGAGACCTGTCTCTCTGGTAGAGGCCTCGTGTCTCTGTGTGGGAAAGTATTTAGAAAGGGAGACTTCAATTAATATCTTGTTAATCCGGAAGGAGTGACGTGTTCTCGAGACGTGTCTCCGAGACGGTCGCCTAGTGTGAAACAAATCCTAGTGAAAACTGCCTTTCGATATCTTTATTCGTTTAGGGTGAGTTTTCAGACTGAATCAACTGTTGCTGCAAAAGAACACACATCAAAGTCATTTTTCTCCTATCGAGCACAAAAAGTACTATTTTTCCTTCTGAAAATCTCATATTGAAAATACGCATGCAAATTTTTGACGGAGGTTCAGCCACTAGCACTTGCTCCGTATATTTTCATACTTCTAAATTTTAAATGATAACAACGATTTTTGATGGACGTTCGTTGATTGTGGTCTGTAGCATCATTTTGGTTCAATTTTCAAATAATAATAATAATAATTTTCAAATACCATTATTTATTATTAATATTATTATTATAAAAGTTCGTAAGTTTTTAATTATTTATTTCATAACATTATTAACTCCATAATTAATATCGACAATACTTTTTTTTACGGACGAAATGTTGCATGAGGAAATTCAAAAAAACTAATTCTATTTACAAGATCGTTTAAAATATTTCAATATTATATTATCAAGTGTATCTTCATTATCTTTTAAGGTGAATATTTGGGTGTATAATCGCGATGAAATCTTAATCAATGAGAAAAACATTTTTTTTTAAGAAGATCTTTCAATAATTTGACGAAAGCATGACTTTCACGAAATTACACAGAAAATAGAGCATCTGCTGCATCCACGAAATACAATTTTCGTCACCCCTGAAGCAGTGAAGATTTATTCTGCGTTCGCGAAGTCGTTGAGATGAGCTCATTGTTCCCAGAAATTGATTAAAAGAAAGTTTTAATTTCGAAGCTCCTTCGAATTGTAGGCAGAGTCTGATAATTTCAGTTGTATTAATTTGTTCAAATTGAATTTTTTAGCGATATCAATTTAATCACCAAAATACCGAACAGTTCAATTGTTTTAGTGGCATCAAGAAAAAGCTGCATTTCAGTAAACAATACAATTACTTTCGTTAATTGGTTCCTTATTAGCAATTTAAAATATTTCGAGGAAAAATGACAAAACGGAAATGAAAAGGAACGATAAATAAAGGTATTTCCCTGATACATTTCTTGATACAATTCTAAAACACGAGTTCTCTAAAATTGTTCTTCAATTCTTCTGGGGTCGACGTTGCAGAAGACTGAAACGCGAATATTGTTTGTGGAGGAATGAATTCTAAAATACTCTGTTCCATTAACAGTGAAAAGTAAATTCTAGACGTAATTTGATTTAAATTGATGAGAATCCATTGCTTTAAAATTCGTTTTTGTGAACCCTTGTGAAGGTAGCGATGGCTCTTCGTTGGGGGCGACTTCAATTCTTTGGTAAAATATTTTAAAATAATTCACGATACAAGAGTAAGCTTAAAGGAGCACGATACATTTAAACTCTACTCAGGTCCGAAATGTTTACGTTCCTTAAATTATCCTTTGCACATATGTATTTTTACTTTCGAATTATACACAAAATATAGGAAAAATATCGATATCTCTTTGGATCTTTACGAATTTGCTCCAGGAGAGTCTATTTTCAAATTTTTAAGATCCCATATCGAACGTTTGTATGTACGTATGTATGTATTTATGTGTGGTATGAATTTTTTTCCACTGATAACTCACGAACAAAATGATGCATCGATACCTTATTTGAAAATTGACTTTGAATTCATTGGGAATAGCAGCCTATTTCTGAACGGCTCATACAGACTTCATTTACACACCACACTCCACTTCCAGTTTCTTAAAAATTGAAACTTTGAAAATATCAATATAAATAATATTGTTCAGTAAATTCTCCGTACATATTATTAAAAGTATTTCTGTACATTGCACCGTTTTCGACGAACAGATTTTACGCAGCAACAACAACAACAATAATAATAATAATAATAATAATAATAATTTTATTTTCAGCATCACATTTACAAAAGTAGATTACATTTACAAAAAATTTCCACATCACATTCAAGCACCACATTTACACAAAAATCTTCTAGGCGTCTTCATTGAGATCAACCTATGAGGCAATTACAAAGGGTTCAGTGTGGAAAATAATAATTCAGGCAAATTGTTTTTGGTTTGTCAGATATATGTGTAAGTTGCAAATTATTTTAGATTTGGGGGATAAATATATAATTGAACTGATTAATCTGTTAAATATTTGTTCGCGTTCGATAATTATAATTTCTTAATTTTTCTTTAGTGTAAATGATTAATGTTATATTTTTTGTGAATTATTATTGGAATGTTGAGTGGAACACACTGCCTATTTTTTAGAATAGTTCGAATATTCTTAGAAAATAATTGTATAATAAAAAAAATATTGACTGGTTCTCTTACTGTATAAAGTTTGTGATATTCTTATAAATCAATTATTGTATGCAATCATTGTATTTCTGTTTCAGGTGAGTGACTCAAAATCTCTGCATGAACTTATCTTCATTTTAGCAGTTTTTTGTGAGTTAAACTACAATGATAATTATTTTAAAAGAATGGTTCACATTTCTCTCCCCCCAGAAAGTGTTATTTAGAGATGAGTAATTACTGAGCCCAATGATAAATACATTTCATGACTTGTTGAGGTAACGTTAGGTTACATACACCTTTTGAATATCTGACCCTACCTGAAGACTTCATGAAATTTGATTACGACCGTTATTTAATTTATCAAGACTATTTTATGAAGAAGGTTTTAAAACATAAATGTTGAATACTGGTTTTAATTTCCCGAATTTCTCAACAACGTATTTAATTTGCTAAAATGATGAACTGAGCTGAAGTGAGATATTCCTGCAACTTTACAGCGTGTGGTATTAAATTAGTAATAATAATAATAATAATAATAATAATAATTCGTTTTTGGAAAGTACTTAAACTGACGTGGTTATTGTCAGTAGTTTTTTTCGATGCGAGACCGACGATTTTGCTTATAATATTAACAAGAGCAGTGATAACAATAACTGGAAGTGAGTAAATTCACGAATGGACGAACTAAAATCATACTATCTTGCCATTAGAGTGTTCCTAGTTTTTATTGCCCCTTACTCAGGGACAACAAGAATTTTCGTTGATATTAATTAAAAAAATATATAATACAGATTTTTGATTGGTCTTGTGTTAATGAAGACCATGTGTGACTGCTCTTTCATGAGTAAAGAATGACGTGAAAGATCTGATGCCCCCATAATAGTACTTTTCAGAAACAAATTTCCAAAGAAATACCGCTGGAGTTCAATAAAGTAAATTATTTACAATAAGAAACATATGAGCTTCATTATTTTTTGTTCCTTAAAAGAGTCCATTTTTTATTGTTTTGTCTGAAACACATGCTGTGTGTGTGCTCGTATCTCCTGCTATTCTGTCACTGCGTTTTATTTCGGAATTCCTTTCAGTTCAGTCTGTACTCGCTGAATAAAGCTGTGAATTCCAGGATGACTCTTCCGCGCTGCGTCACAACGACTCTGTGCAGCGTCAGCGGTTTTCGTTCTTGCGTGTTTGATTCTGTTAAAGCGAACAATTATTGTCTTCCTCCTCCCTTCTTCCAAATTTCTTATTCATCTGAGCTACAAATTTTATTTATAATCTTGTTTCATCTTTCGTGTTTTTTTATAGAGATTCTTTCTTCCCAACATTGATAATGCTCATTTATGAAATGATCCAATTCTTTCTTAAACAAACACTGCTCTTAAATACGTTTTCATGTATTCTCTTACACAAAATAGTTATATTTAAATGTGGTGAAATGTAAAATTCGCCCGAGTTTTTACCCGGTTTTCCTTCGGTTCAGGCGTATTTTATTTACGAGTATAAGGTTTTTGGACTCTCGCATAGGGGCGGATGTCTATTGCAATACTTACTCTCGAATTTAGTGTTTTTGTAGTTACGATTTATGAGAAATACTTTCCAAATAATCTATAGTTTGATAACACGTACTCGCGAATCACATTTTTTTGTATTTTATTTAATACAAATTTGTTGGTATTCTGTTTATATTATAAAGCATAGCTAACTATTTTTATTCTCATCGTATGCGTGTGCTGAAATGATAAATCCCCGTGTACCTTAAGTCTAAACGAAATTAAATATTACAATAATACAATGGAGACCACCACTCCTAGATAAATGAGCCTTAATAGGAAATTCTCTTCTACCCGAAGGAAAACTGGAAGTAAATGTTATTGACTATGCAAATATACTAAATTACCGAAATAAACTGGTTTTTATAAATCGAGAGAAGTTCGGTCGCCAAGACTTTTGGGAAAGTCAGTTTAATTATCATCTAAATTATGCTGTACCCAAGTTGATTGTGCAGGTTGGCAGAGGTATTGCCATATGACGATGGGTGATAAAGACGTTGCTATAGTATGACCAATTGAACACTTGCGAAATATGAGCGTATGTTGAGGTATCCCTCGACCTGAATGGGATTTGTACTTGAAGCATCGAAGAACTATCTCAGAATTTTTCTCTAAATATCCCTGAAGATTCTTACAACCTAGTTGTAGCCGTGCTCTAAAGCCCCAAAAATATTAATAATAATAAAAATCTAAAAATCCATATACCTTACTTCTGAACAGATAAAGGCGTAAGACCTTTATACATGCTGCCTACATTTATACATGTACATGTACTTCACATATCAGCCAATGTAATGGATTTTAATGCATATTTTAATCGTATATTTATAGGATATTGAAAATCTAGAATACTTTAGGTTCATATGACGCTCAAGTTTATACAGAACACTCGTGTAAAAATTTGTGATTTTGAATACCACTTCCTCTGAAAATATTTTTTTTAAAATGAAAAAGCTTTGAGAAATTTATTATTTTACGCAGTAATTTTGAAATTCATCGTAGCAGAAATACTGCTGATCGCACTAATTATGATATTGATAGAATTTGTGGTAATTGATTATTGTAAATGACAAATAATATCGTACTCACGTCAGATGAGCATGTAATCGGATTTCATCCTTCATCTGTTACTCTTTTCACCCCGCGAGTTTTCACGAGTTTTCCTCCCTCGTTAGCGTCGATCATTGGTGGTCATTATTCACCCGCGGGATAGGTGGCGAGGGGAGTGTCCTGGCGTAATGAAATCATGATGACCCTCTCACACCACGCCCTCTTTTGAACACTGTCGCAGTATTTTCAGCGATCGCTGCTAGCGTGGCTGGAGACGGGGAGTTGCACGGGAGTGACGCGGTGGAAATATTTTAATATGGACCCCCGATCAGCGTGCTTCTCGCCGGAGAGATTTAATTAATTTTGATCCCCCAGAGTCCGACGTTAAAAGGGGTTTGTGAGGGAAAAGCAAAGCTGACTTTCGATAACGCCAAGAGCGATCACGATGTTGATGGAAGGAATTATTTCTCACTAGATTCTCTCTGGCGAAAATGGGGCATTGCGAGAGCTCACAGATGAAACAGAATGGCGCTTTTAAGTCTTTTTTCCCTTATTATTTGGTATTATATAGTTTTAAAGTTACTTTTTGGTTGTGAAAGAATTATCTTCTGTGCTTAAGTAAAGAAAATAGTAAAATGTAATATTATACGATAGTATTTTATGACTCTTACTCTTTCTGAACTGTTAATATTTTTTACTCTCGTAACATTCTGAGAGAAAAGCCACGAATGATACTGGGTAGAAATTTACTCTAGCTACAGTTTTTAAAATTTCTTTTCGTGTCAGTAAAGTGATATTTCCAATTTGAAATATTTTTCGTATTGAAATGCAGTTTTATAATGGCTCGGCAAATGGGATATTATAGTTCAGGACAACACTTTTCATCATCCATATTAATGTTGAGGAACGCTTTCATGAACAAGAGTTGGCAGCATTGAGCAATTTCATTTCCTATAATATTCCAGCTCGTGTAGTTGTTGGCGCGGTCTTACTCAGTCTGGCTCGTGTAACAGACAGCGTTCGCGGTATATTTAGCAGGGACCGACCGACCGACGCGTTGTAAACCGGTGGCATGTCCAGATGGACGCGATTGGAGAGCCACGGTCTGTGCGGAGGCAGCCAAGGCTTGCTGTAGTCATCTACAATCCGTCCATCCGTCTGGAGCCGACTACTGAGTCGTATTCCGAGAGATGGGGTCAATGACTCCGCGCTCTGAGCGGTATCCTCACAAGAGAATAATTCTTCAAAAACTTCGTTAACTCGTTTTGCTGCTGTAACGAACACTAAAATACGTCTAATTTCGGATGAATAAACATTATTTTTTTCGAAATTCCACACTAAAATATTTTTATGGTACTTTATTGTACGCTAGCTTCGTTAATTTAAGTCTATTTATGTTATTTAAATTTACTGAAGGATCAGAATACGAAAAATATGAATTGTTTTTTTCTCAATCACGTTTCGATGCTTTATTCATTGGAATGTTTAGTTCTTTTAGAGCGATAAAGGAGTATTTACTAGAATATATTATTTATTATTATAATTATTTTATTCTTTACTTATGTATCCTCTAGTTTTCTCCATTGCGATTGTCTCCCACGTTAAATATACATCTTCCAAATACAGATCCATTTAGTTTTTAGTACATTAAGCACAAATTAATATTTCAATATAGAATTGTAAGATAATTATACCTCCTTAATTTTATTTGTATTTTTTTAAAATTTGTATCTATTTGGTCTGAAAATTACCGGAGATTATTCCCAATACCTCAATCGAGAACAGTTCCTGATCAGGTCTAAGATATCTTTAATTTAAATCTAAAGTTAATTTAAGTTAATTTTGTTTATCGGAAATATTGGATCTGACGAACATCGGTAGGTACTGGAATAAATTATTATCAGTCTTCAAATAATAATAATAATAATAACAACAACTTCGACCACACCAATTATTTCGAAATCCACAATATGGAAATAGTTGGACACAAAACTGACAAATATGAAGACATCCGTTATCGTTGTCATATGTCACGTAGTGCGAAAATTTCTGAGAGAAGAGTTTGTTTGAACTTGACAACATCCGTTTTTCAAGTGAAATAGATTCAGCTCCAAGCTGTGAAAGACATTAATAATAATAATAATGTTGAAAGAGTTAAAATGTGAAGAACAAAACTAATTTACTCTCCCCAGCAAGCTTAGGGACTATCCCTTCAATTACGTTCCAAGTGTCGAAAGGAAAACCGGGAAAAATTCCGATCCGTGATGGGGCTACAAATATGATAGATAAATAAATAAATAGATTGCATCAAGAACGTATATTGTAGAACTACAGAGATAAAATACTGAAGCGAGATTCAATAATGATAAAACTTAAACTATAATAAGTAATAATCAACTGAAAAAATGATATATTTTAATTCATTCTGATTGAAAGTACTATGAGATTGACATGGTTAATTGTACAAGGAGTAGAAATATTTATGAATCCACATTGTTCTAAATATTAACGTAAATATAAAAAATGTTTACTGAGGTATTAAGATTTGTCCAATACCATAAATTCATGTGCATTATAATAACAACGATGCAGTGGAAAGCGTAGGTAGAATTAAATCACTAAAATATCTTAAATCAGCATAACTTTAAAGAGTAACATGTACTGTGATATCGACTTGAATAACATACTTCAGACCATTTAAATGAAATAATTGCAGTTTTAATTGATGTTGAAATACAAAAAGTGTTATGGAGAAAACACTTATTTTCAAAAATTCACCAACTTTTAAATCACGAAAGTGATGGGAGTTCACTTTGATTTGTAGTATTTCTTACACCACTTTTATCTACGTCATCGGACATCTGAGAAAGCTATTTATGTGTTTTTCTGCGGTGAGATGCATAAATCAGGAAACCTTCTGTCGCCAAGTTTGTACATACTCTTATGCATTTCAGACGTGTCAAGGAGTTCCTGTATATCGTTTGTGCCATATTACTAACTGATTGATACAAATTAAATCAATTTTTTTAATTCATTTTAATTCACATTGTTGTGTTTTAAAACAATTGGAATAATCACAACGAAAAAAAATTATACATCTCCGTGATTTAACTAACATGGGGTGCTGGTTCCACCTTAACTGGACGAGGATGTATATGATTTTTAGGGGAAAACTAGACGTTTTTTTAGTAAAAAAGTTTCTGATGGTCTGAGAATGACAAGACTTAATTTCCACCCTATATTATATTCTGTGTATCGCTCAAAACTCGTAATATATATTTTGTACCGAACTTTCGCCGAATCTCTCTCTACCGACCGACCAGACGCCGCTGCCGTTGCTACCGACCAGCAATAGGCCTATAAATATTTTGGTTTCCCGCTATTATTAGCGCGGACAATGGGTGTCCCTGCTTCCCGCCTGTACCTTAGGACGTCGCACTTAAATTGAAGAGGGCGGGCGGAGAGTGCTGGCTTGTCGGCAATCTCCGCGCCGTGCGCTGGGAGATTGGATTAAGTGAAGGCTGAGAGGAGATATAAGCGGGAATGGGACGACAGACGCCGCCGCGCGGACAGAAGCCACGAGATAAGACACGGACGAAGTCACAGGAGTGTGGAAATAGTTCACGAGGAATGAAGGATCCCTTTATGTATTTATAAATAATTAAACCAATAGAAATTATTGACCACGTATTTGAATAAGAATATGATTCATTGAGTTCAGGTCGTAAATTAATATAATTTTTTACGATAATTATTTATTTTATTTTATATAGATTTTGCTTTTAGCACTGATGTATACTACTATAATTTGATTTACTGTGTTAATTTATAGTGTCGGTATGAGATTATAATTTGATAATGATCGTGTTGCGTAGCACAAACTACTATGAAATGGGAGCATCTTGTGAACGCAAAAAGTTATATGTTATACATTCGTTGTTGAGGTGATATGTTTTGTGACAAATGAGGTTTCCTTATGGTTGCGGAGAGCCGTGTAGCATATACATATATTATCACTCTTGTGTAACATGGTGTTATTATTTACTAGGCATTTAAGTTAGTTTTTATTGTATAGTTTTTGTGTCTTTCTCCTTTATATAATTGATAATGTTAAAATACTTTTGACATGTGTAGATATGTATTACCCTGGTAAACACTTAATACAAGTAGAAACGCAATCTGATGATGTCGAATTTATGACCTAAACTCACAAAATTATATCCTAAAAAAATACATGAATAAATGAACAGTTATAAACGCGGGGGAGCAATGAACTAATTTTCTCTCCGAAAAGTAGCAATGGTCAATCTCATCAATTCCAAACTGATGCACAATAACAAATGTACAATAACAATATGAATATACCGCCAAAGATAAAAATTTAACGAAATGCATTTCAAGGTTGTCAACACTGCTCATTTCATACGTTAATAGCTTTCTCTTTAAAAAATTTATTAATGACTTTAAGGATGTATGTTTTCTTATTGAATGGTGCGATTCTTATTTTATCTCAACAAAAATGTCACGCACAAAGTATTACAGCTATTCATGGAAGATATGTTCTCTGTTATTGGAATGATATGCAAAAATTATTATGTATGGCCATTTTATTTCTCAAATTGTGCGTTTCAACGTTTCGAGAAAGCACTTAATAATAAATTTAATAATAAATTTATTGTCAAAAAACAGTACAGACTGCGTTTGACCACGTGGAGGACAATAAACTAATTTACTCTCCGGAAGCAAGCAAGGGACCATCCCATCAATTCCGATCAAGGGCCCTAAGGCAGAGGCGGATTCAAAAATTTCAGCAAAAGTTCCTAGATATAATAAAAAGTTAGCTGCGACTTATAATACATATATAATGTCAATATGATTCTAATTTAACGCAAATATGTTTATAAATTTACATGTACAAGTTATTATGGAACTATAGATTATTCTGAGTATAGTGTTTAAAAATCATAAGAGTTGAAATAACACTAAATTCACGATTTATTGTTACAATAAACACGCCCCTAGACAAAGCCTAGAGAACCTGTATAAGAAATCCGCCTCTACCCGAAGGAAAAACGGAGAAAAACCCGGGCCAGGATGGGGCTACAGAATTAATGTACACAACCGTGCCAAAGTTGAGTACACATAAAACTAAATTAATATGAGCCATACGGCAACACAATCATGCAAGAAAATAGTTTTTGAAATTGTTATAAGTTATTTAAAAAGTGCTACAGCAATGGCGTGATAAAGTACAAGACGAATGTAACTTTTATTAAAATCAATAAATTATTTTACAGTGTAGAAGCACTGGTGCAGGAGGTAGTTTTGAAGATATTCAAAAGACCGCGGATTTGAAGATATTCAATTTCATAATGTCTTTTATATTCTTGGGCAAAGAATTATATAGAACGATTCCCGAATGATAAGGTCCTTTTTGGCAAAGAGTGATTGACACTCTAGGCCGATGAATTTTATTCCTATTGCGAGTATTGTGTTCGTGAACGAGACTGTTTGGTATAAAGCAAGGGTGGCACTTCAGTAATTCGGTCTTAACAAACAAGACCGTTTCATAAATATAAATGCAGGGAAGTGTTAAGATATTTAATTCCTTGAATAAAGGTTTACAAGAGTTTCGGGGGTGAGATTTACAAATTATCCGAACTATCCTCTTCTGAATTCTGAACGTTTGAATACTCAGACCGGAATTACCCCAGATAGTAACGCCGTAACGTAAATGGGAGTAAACGTTTGCAAAATATACGCAACACGAAATACGTGAACTAATTACGTTATTTAAGATTCGGAAAGCGTAACACAATTTGCTTAAGTGGGAATTAAAATTGTCAACGTTACAATTCCATTTGACGTTGTCTTGAATATGGAGACCTAAGAATTTGTGTATTCGTAACAGTTTTTAATTGTGTTCCGTTTAAAGAAAGACGAACCTGGGGTAAAGATTTTGTATTACTATTGTAAAATGACATAGACACTGTTTTGTCAGTGTTTAAAATGAGACGATTTGCATGAAACCAAGTCGAAAGGGTAGACAAAACTTTTTGAGCATTGGCGTGTTTACATAGTAAATTAGTGTCATCAGCAAAAAGAACCATTTTGCAATCTGATGTGGATTAACAACGCTCAAGTATTCATCATAGCTCATTTACTATTATGAAACATTAATTCATAAATTGCACCCCATGTGCATAACAACGTCATTATCTGCGTGTCGATGTAGTCCGATGCGACAAGAATCGATATACAAAAATCGACTTACATTCGACTTTTTCACTAAATAGGTCATACAGATACTACCGCATTCAAATGTTTTTGAACATGTAGATCAAAATTGTAAAAAAATATATTTAAAAAGGAAATTGATTTGAATCACAATCGGAGTTCTAAATATAAAAAAAAAGACTAGTGATCTAAAACCATTGCACATACTTTCTCATGTACGTTTCTACGTATGCAACAAAGAGTGAGAGAAAATTGTATAGTGAAGGGGTCATTTCTGGCGTCTTCCTCTAAATTTTGGTTGTCTTCTACCTCAAAGTCGCTAGATGAACTTTCCGTCTTTTATTTGAAATTTGAAAGTAAAATAAATATTAAGAATATCATTTCAAAACATATAGCAACATATCAGTCGTATAAATATCGTAAAAATGTTATGTAAATATAATTTCGTTGTAGATAGAAATTGATGTACTTTCGTATCTGAAGTGCGTTTGCTGTTCTCTTATTTATTTTATCATTATTATATATTTTATTTCAGTTTACTAAAAGTGTATTCTATTTCTACTTGGTCATTTATACTGCTAAATATTATTCAAGCTCCTTGAAACAGTAAACTATTGTGTAAATGTAGCATACTGAAATTATTTTACTGCCTCTATTCCAAACTTTCAAGCGAAATACCGTTAATGCGGATGTAATGCATAGTAATTGTACTTTACGGTCAGAAAAATTTAGAAAAATTGTTGGAGTCCTTTTTGAGAAACATTAAAAATAAAACTTTGTCCTTCATGTGAAGTACCCTCTGTTTTAAAGTAAATAAATTAGAGCACATTCATCGACAACAAGTAAATTCAACCGTAAATACGAAATGCGAATTAAAGTGATACATCGATTTACTCGAAATCACTGCGCACAGACGGATAGACAGACGGACGGACGTTAGGCCAAAAACCACTTTTTTTCGAATAAGGGAGCACCAAAACCGATATTTCCGTCGAAATCTCACTTTCGAATTTTTTTCACGATTACAAAATTTTCTATATACGACGTATATGAGAAAGTAAAAAATCGGTCCGATAAACGAGCTTCTTTCGTATATCCCAAGTTCTGTCTTAAGTTTGAAACAAAGTTCATGAGAGGATTTTTTTTTAAGGTTGCCAATTCCCTATTAAGAGTATCCTATAATTTGTCCTTTGCAAAATCGTACTTTTTGTCATATATCATACATTCATATCAAATGAAATTGCTTCGTAGTATTGTTTATTTCAATTAATTTGTGAAACCCATGGTTGACATAAAATCACTTTTGAAGCCGAGACAAATGTCTGTAGTAAATACGTGAGGATACAGGAAAATTTGCTTTCGCGTACTATAGAGCAAGAATTCAAAAGATTGTGAGATATTAAGACGATGGTTTTGCCCCACTGGTTTTGAATGTGCTTTTTTGGTCTTTCATTCTGATGAACGATGAGTAATAATATCTTAGCAGCTCTCTCACATAAAACAAAATTTTAGATGTAATAGTAAATAATTACGGAAGAAACTACCACCAGAAGAATTCGCTTCCGAAATCGTAAAGACTGTAAAAAGAGTGACTAAGTTCAATTTCAATATGCTGTGTTTTTGTCACGTTCAGAATTTATTTAATATTTTATTCAACCAATTTAGTTGATTTTCTCCTTAATGTTTCTGTTTTTTTAAGTAATAAGACTAAAAATAATGACAAATTACCTTTCTTCTCATAAATAAACTATGTTTATTCATTATGAGTTTTTTTATTACTTTGTTGAAATAATCATATTTTGTTTCCTGTATTCTTTTACAACGTAAGAGCTCGTAAAAACCCGCCCTGTCATACACTCGACACAAAAGCACCTCCTTTCACTCCCTGACGTGACAAGAAATTTTCACTTTTACACTTCCACTGCCATTTCGTATACATTCAGTGGAAACATTTTATTGGATATTCGGGGTTTAGGGTATTGACAGAACTTTTCACAGTTCCGCGTTTCGTACAGTCAGCAGTTTTTCCAAAGGAGTGAGGAGCACGTTCCCTTCATAAAGTCTATTTCAATCTGCTGTTCACTCTTCATATGGTAATTGAACTTTTTGAAACAAAAAAACGAGAGAATCTATTAAAAATGTTTTTTTAACCAAGTTTTATTCGTATTACTATTAACAATTAAAAATGCACATTCTTCTCGAAAGTAGTGAAAATTTACATAATTTTTTTAAAAAAATCAGAAATAAGATTGCATTAAACGTCGTAACTCGAAAAACAGAAAGGTGCACTTGCCTGGTTAATACTGGAAGCCACAGATTTTTTGTTTCAATGTGTTCGTCTCTTTTTCATCAATATTCTATTCTATCGGTGTGTTCACGATTTTAAGTCAGTTTTTTTAATGTTGGTGGCAGAAATTCTATGAAACGTACTAAATGTGTTGGTGAAAATAATCATTTTTTACAAGATTTTTTTGTTATAAACGTTGTTTTCCTAAACGTTGAAAGTTTTGAAACATGAGAATAAAAAAAATTATTTCAAAAATGCCATTGAAATACATTCTCCTATGAATTTCAACTATCGTTTGTGCTATTTATTATATTGCTACTGTAAAGTCTATTACATTGCTTGCAATAGAGCAATTTAAAAATTAATACCTACCCTAGTTGAGAAAAATTATATCTTCCAGGTGAATACTTACTCCATCTTTACCGGTTATCTTGAAATTACAATACATGTGCCAAAAGTTTGCTTGCGGTGAGCAATCGCCTCATTCGGTTCTGTGTATTTAAAAAAATATATTTTTTGAATACACAGTTATATTTTAAAACCAACTGATCACATTCCAGGAAAACTAAATAGGAAATTTCTCTATGATTGACTTCAATTTTATTATTCATTTTTTACTTAGTCAATTGTGTACCTTTGTTTGGTAATCACTTTGATATGAAAACAGAACTACTAAACGCACTCGTATGATTATAATAATCGCTCTTGCCCTCAGAATGGCGAGAAAACACATCATGAAAATGACATTTTGCCAAATCTACCCAAAAAAATTATTCTTTCTAGGTTTTCTAATAAATATAAAAATAAGAGAATTATAAAAAGGGTTAAAATCAATAATTGTGTTATTGAATAACTACATAAGACATTTTTACCGTCTATTTAGATATATTGAGCTTTATTTATCTCATATATGACTAGCTGATTACCTGGCGTTGCTCGAGATTTTTCCCAGAGTAATCTTATTTTACTCGAGAAAAAGTAAAATCCATTTGAAAGATTAAGATAATTTTATTTACTGCTTCTTAAAAACATACGTACAGCATTTTCATTTTACGTGCATTTTACGCTTCTTAAAAACATACGTACAGTTTTACGTGCTGCAGCAAGAGAAAAAGAATCCGCGGATGAAACCACCCTTGAGCAAGTAACGAGCGAGAAAATTATCCATGAGAAAAAAAATTAATCAAAACGTTATTTATATTTGTTCAATGCGCAAACAAATAATTTGTTAAGTTTAATGAATATTGATTTTTTTTTGCTTCTTAAATCACTCTCTTAAAATAAAGCATTTTGAAACTCAAGTTTATAATAACAAGTTGTCGATAATTTAGGTTAATAGTATTAGATAGACCTATGCTGTCGCGGACTTTTTTTTATAGATTTCTCTCTTGCAAACAATATTGCCACTCTTAGATGTCACACTTCTAAACGTTTAGGCAGCGTATGCGAATATACTTTCCTTCTTTCCCGATTTCATCGACATTTATAGTCAAATCATTTTCCATCTTTCTTTTCACATATTGTGAAAATAAAAGTTAGATTATGTTCATCCTGGACATCTAAATTATCTCCTTGCCAAATATCATCACTATATGGTTATTGCAGACAGACAAACTTACGCATATATATAT
>NNCF01127171.1:579139-602897 GCA_002313205.1 Laupala kohalensis
GTTTCCCCTGCCTATCATTCCACCACAACATTCACTCATAATCATTCACACCCATTTCATTTCATAAATCACCGCTTCAGGGGAGGTGCGTCAGGAAGGGCATCCGGCACCATGAATATTCCCCAGCCAAATCCTAAGAAGCATCATATTAAAGTGGGAAAAGGCTTAAAGTGAAAGAAGATATAGACTTTATGGGATTAAACCCATAATTCCCATGAACGGAATTTTGTGTGTGTGATCGTTAATAGTAGAATTTTGTTATTAATATGATACATTCAGAAAGAATTCAACCAAACTGGGCTTTAACGTTTTTGAAAATAAGGTTAAAATAAGGTAGGAAGGTTAAAATAACAGTTTCTCGGAATGTAGTGATCGTTCCACATTCAATTGGATGAATGAAAAATCGATTTTCTCAAAAAGTAGCAAATGCAAACGCAGAAGATGAAGATATGGAGCGACGTTTCATTTAAAGGAGCAACGAATCTATTACAACGCAGTCGAATTCGAGGTTTTCAGGGTCTGCTAGCGAACGTTGACTTGAGAAATCTCTCTTTTTTTGTTCGTTTCACCGGTTGCCCCCT
This sequence comes from Laupala kohalensis, assembly GCA_002313205.1. Classification (NCBI taxonomy): domain Eukaryota; kingdom Metazoa; phylum Arthropoda; class Insecta; order Orthoptera; family Trigonidiidae; genus Laupala; species Laupala kohalensis. The sequence goes on from NNCF01127171.1 coordinate 579,721, forward strand.
CCCCTCCTCCGAATCTCTTTTTGGTCACATTCTCCATCCATTCGCTTTTCTCGTTCCTTGCGTAGAGGCAATGGTGAAAAACTCGTAGTCAAATTGTGATAGCAGAATGGTAGGACCCCCTCCTTCACAAGAAAAACGAAAAGGAGGCTTTAGAAAAGAAAAATGTGACCAAGTCGTCAAGGAAGAAGTTTAGGAAATCAATGGAAGAGTGCCTGGTGGAATTTCTTCGGCGTATTGTGATGGAAGAAGTTTGATCGAAATGCGAAGGAAATTTGACAGGAAGACTTGAAATGATTTTAGAGATTTACTCGGAAGATATTCGGTAATGGAATCGAATGGTTCTGACATTTCTTGTTGGCACATATTGCATCATTGCCTAAGCAGAATAAATGTCAATAAGTACCTGTATGTTGATATTTTTTATTTCTCTCTTTCTCTAATTTCTACTGTTTTATTTGTGTCGTCTATGAAAAGTTCTTTCGAAATATTTAGGAGTAAGCAGAGCTATGATTATCTGAAAGTCACTTATCCGAACGTTCAATTATCGGATCATTTAATAATCTGAAGTGTCATAATGTCAAGAAAAGTAACAATAGATATCTCAACGATGTCGAAATTACAAGAATCGGACAGCTACAATTCAACTTTCCTATTTATCAAAATACAACAAATTATTCATCATATTTTAGCGTTTTAACGAATGAACTTAATAATTTTTACGTTTCTTTGAGTACTTTTTGTTGTGTTTGGAAGGTAAGTAAACACGATTTGCTTGTTTTTTTAAGGTAAGAATACACTTTTGAAACTTTTAATTACTAAAATTACTAAACGTAGGACATTGAAATTTTTACACAGCGTTGCTGAAATAATTATTGATAATATGTGTTATTTTTATAATTTTTTCTTCGCTAAAAATTGTTTTCGTATTTTTTACAAAACCTTGCAATCTGAAGATCGGCTAATCGTATAATGTTCCATCACATTCCAGAAGAGGCCAGGTAGATGTTGTGTATGGGTTTCGGGAGTCGAGACCTAAGCAGGATGTGCCGACGTCGTGTCCGTCGCAATTTTTACCTTACCTTGGGGGATGCGGATTTCCCTCCCGCAAGTAGGTACTATAAAGTTAAAAATTAAAAATATTTTCAATGTCTCTTTTTGTACAAAAATGGTTATGTTGCATTCTTCGCGTTTTCGTGATTTTATTAAAATCTGAATTCTTCATAATCTGAACCATTCCTGATGTTACGGTACAGCCTGATGAGCAGTGGAAAATTTCTTTTCCATTTCTTTATTTCGCTGCTCCGACTGTTGCTTGGACTGCAGTCGTACGTTATGACTGATCATAATTTCCGGAGGCATGCACGTGTGCACAGCCAAACACCTGGGCAGCGGAAAGGCGATTCGTCGCTTCCGCTGGCCGCCTCCGCCCTTCCAAGCGTCCCTTCGAGGCGTAAGATCCGAGTTCTGATCAACCAATAAAGACCAGCGACAGTGTCACCATCCCCATGCCATCTGAAGAAAATTGATGGGATTGGTACCCCCCTCCAGGGGACAAAAATGCAAACGAAGTAAGAACTTTCAAACGAGCGATGAGCCAGTCGAAGGGACAGGCAGTGTCGACAGGGCTCGACACTCCGCAACACGTACCTTCAGTGCGTCTCGCGCAGGGATTACTTATTCTCTTTTCTTGTTTTGTATTATTAATTCTTTCAGATTAAATCATGTAATTTCCTTGTATTGTGTTCTGTGTTATTATTATAAGCTGCAGTCAGAGATCCGTGGTGCGGACTCATGTCCCAACCGGTTCCTTCTCTCATAGATATACGAATGATACACCTATCGCCAAGCGAGTAAATGTCCTTTAAGTAAATAATAAACTAATTTATTAGATCGAACCTTTAAACGGTCGATATCAGTAATAATAAATATTATGATGGAATGTAGCACTATGATGGGGGCGCCGAAAGGTAGTATTTAAATAGCAAAGTAAAAGGGGCTTAATCACTTAATGGAGCGCGCCGGAATAAAGTTTAAATTGAAAGAGGGGGGGGTATGTATCACTGACATTATTTCGACTTTTCATTGCAGTATTTTTAATGAATTCGGTGTGAAGTGGGCGGTATAAGAACTTTCCTCATATTAGTGAAACAATAAGATATGGTTGAGGCGGAAACCAGGTTAAACGCCGTTCGTAAGGTTCGTTTAGCTGTGAAATAGATCAAATTTAATATTATGAATCACTAAGTGTTTTCATTCCAAAAAGTACAGACACAAAAAAGAAGTACGAGATTTTCAAGCAATATATTTCAAGTATAAGAGAGATTCTCAATGGCTTGAAGATTTAGATACAAATAACACGTGTTAGAAACCTTGGTCAAGGGTGAACACCTACGTGTGGAAACAGGGGTGAGTACTATTAAGAACGAATATAAAATACGAAGCGAAGATTGAAAACGTAGAAGAGAAATTTACAAGACAGGAAGTGAAACAGATGAAGATGATTACTGGTTCTTTTTCCTTTTTGTAATACAGATGTAGTCGTGTAATGTCTTTTGATGGGAACACGACACAAAACAAATGAATGTAAATAAATAAATTCCAGAAGGTAATATTTTTTCAGATCTCTTCGGATCTTTACGAATTGACTCCAGAGACTGTATTATCGTTATTTGGTGTTGATGTTAAATGTATATGTGTGTGTGTATGTTATGAATTGTGTTCCCCCGATAAATCGCGAAGAAACTTATTCATCGAAATAAAACTTGAGATTTTATTTTGAGTGCATTGGAATTAGAAGCCTATTTCTGGACAGCTCATATTGACTTCATTCACAACCGCGCTCTTATTCCGGTTTCTTAAAATTCAAAATTTTTAATATATTAATATAAGCATTTTTTTTTTGTTCAGTTGCTGATAACTTGAGCAGAATTCATTTTATATCGCGCTAATTGCGCGTTTCTCTCAGTAATTATCTTTCAAGAGACACATTGACAACGGGAAGAAAAGGTTTTGATTTACCTATATGCCATAAATGACATTAGTAACCACTATTTTTCTCTTTTGTGGTACTTTTAGGCGATTAATATATAAAAAACGTTAAATTTGTTTGCACATCTATAAGTGTATTAAATGTTTTTGTTTTTACATTCCACCCGAGAATGACTGAGCAACAAATCGTTTAATAAGATGTGTTACTTAGAAGGTGATTCTGAAATAACGGTCCCAACTTAACTGTTATTTTAGGTAGTATACTCCGCCGGACTTCACTCGGAAGTGTAGTTGTAACACTTAACCCTTTCTCATAATTAAGTGAGACGAAGATATCACGTTTATTTGCAAAAGTCGGTTCTTATGTAATTCGTGAAGGCTTGTGAGAATTCAAAGCAACACATTTACTCCTTAGTTTTGAAAAATACCTTCTTATATGAACAATCTGAACAATGCAAAAGCACCACTTTCTCAATGTATGAAACTTCTAGTTTCAGTAATGGAGGCTCTGCCGAGATGGTCTGTCAATCAGAAACGACATTTCTATTTATTTCTGAAGATTTCATGTCAAATTTATTTAAAAAATAAAATATTTGAATTTGGGAATAATTTGAGTAAACTTATTATATTATAAAGAACGTAACATTTAAAAAATTCTTAAATTAAGAATATTTACATTACACTAGTATTAATATTGAAAATAATTATCGTAAATACTAGGGTTATAATGACCTAGAGGTTGGCGAGCAATAAAGCCTCAAGAAAATAAATTATGATATATGAAATTACAGTTGGAATTACACCTTATTTATAAAGATATTTATCGTAAGTATTTCGTGACATGGAAGGTGACATATACCTTTCATTCCTCATTTTTAGAGATTTAATTAGCGTCGATTGCAGGGTGAATTCTTAGTGAGAACCTATATGAGCAGAGTTAACCGCCGGAGACTAGGAGACGAGCACCTACATGCAAAGAGAATGTCTCTGGGGGATAAGGAACTTGTTCTAAGTCCGCTTCGGGTAATGCAAAGAGTATGCATGCTGCTTGAGTTCTCTTTACGACCAAGATTGCGCTATTATATCATCACAGTTGTGACAATGGTAAAATTCGTTCATTGATAAATTCTTTATTACACATTGTCAACTATTTTTAAATCTAAATTCTCTATTGCTAAATTATTAATTTTCTTTATTATTAATTTAATTAACTTTCACATCCTATTGAATCGTATAGACTTCCAATTTTCACTTTCGTTTCGAATTCTGAACGAAGGGAGGCCCCTGAGACAGCTACTGCCGTTTTTCCCTTCCCAAGAACATACAAGATATAAATAAATTTAATATCTTCAAATCCGCGATTAAAAGTTTTTTAATGCACTATTGTTTCTATAATTTGGTAAAAACAACTGATTTTAATAAAATAATTTAAGGAGAGTTTCAATCTCCCAGTAAATATTGTGTTCCACATGACTTCGGATGACGGAAGTGATGTTAATTCCTCTAACAATTCATTACGCCATTTTTATAGTACTCTTAATATTGATTAAATTACTTTTTGATGCATACTGTTTTTATTTTTTTAAATTTATAATAGTTAATATCTAACTATTTGCTATCTTGGCTCAGTTGTGTCTGTAACCCCGTCTTGATCCGAATTTTTTGCAAGTTTTCCTTCGGTTAGTGGTGGATATTTCGTGTGCGCGAATGTCATTAATACTTTTGTTTTATCATTCTCGAATTTTCACTGCGCACACATCTACTGTTCATTTTGAAATAATAATATTAGGATAACAGTTCGAATTTATTAATTAATTTCTTTTATAATTATCACATCCGTCTCTACCTTTGGATACTTGATCGGAATCGATGGGATAGTCCCTTGCTTGTTTCCGGAGTTTTATTATCCCCCACATGGTAATATGAATTTTGCAACGACTTTTTTGACAAAACAGTTTATTTATTTATTTTCTTTTATGAGTCCATCAAATATATTTAATTATTTAGTTCATCTTAGAGTAATTTTAACTTGTGACTTATCTAACCAGGATTTTTGGTTCTAGTTCTTCTACCAATAATAATCTGAGTTATCTTCCCTCTCACAGATCGACCATCAATCGATGCGCGACAATATACGATTATTATTATTATTCCAATTTTATGTGTTTATGGGAGCTCAAACAGATTGTTATAACATTGCATTGAACTAGGTAATAAATTTCCATTGATGATTTTTTACTCTCGTTGACCCATCTCTTTGGCAAGATGAGAATTCCACAAATCTTTTCTAGGGACCACACGCTTGTAGTAGCTCTTCTGTCCTTATACTAGGTTCATCGGCGGATATGTATCCCAGGCATTGATCCCTAAGCGAATTGGATATTTCAATAGCGCATTGAATCTGTTCAAAAGGGATTTCTCTGCTTATCCTCACAAATGGGCTCCGATCAAACTCTCACTCGCTGTGTATAGGTTTCTATGCAAATGCATGTTCGTGGTAGCGAACCGAAACGAAAGGCAGGTTTCCTTTCGTAAATCGAAACTGAACATACAGACTAAGAAACGTAGTTGCGATCTAAAACGTGTCTGAATGCAGGAACATGTAGAATCCGTTCAGAACAAAGTTCTCACTTTGATATATTGTGAGAAATTTCCTTCACTTCGAATGCTGGATAGTACACCAATGAGAGGTTATGTAGAGATATGGCTGGAAGCGGAGTCCTGGAAGCTAAAGACAACAAATGAATGTCCTGTGAAAGTCTTCTGTGGAGGTACTCGCAAATCTGGATCTAAGAGGGTGGTCATACAGGTCTTTAACCCCGAGTCCCGATTACTCAGGATCCGAAATCCATCCATTTTTAATTTTCTGTTTTGAAAAGAGTTTAAAATAAATGCGTGTACACTTTTAGACAATAAGAAATGCAAACTATTGAATTATCAATGTTATAATCAATTGATTTCAATAAAATAATCAAACGATTTGTCACAGATATTTGTAAATAAAAATGTTCTATTGGATAAAAAATACTACTAATCATGTCTAATTTTTGTCATTTTTATCTTGTATATGTTCATTAAATTTCATTATTATATTCGCATCAAATTGTTTCTTAAATAATTTTTTATTCTATCAATAACTAGGGGATGAAAAATGTCTGCCCTTAATGGGACTTCCTCGTGATTATGGCTACGGGATTCAACGGGCTCCTAGTCCGACCCTTTTCTAAATTACACAGCTTTTCTATTTATCATTTTCCTCCCAGAGGACTTATATCTAGTAAGTACGTGTTTGGCGAACCCGGGCTGAGTCTGGCATTACTTCCACTTACTTGTGCTAGGCCCTTTCCTTCCTCTTTACTGACCTTCTTTGGTCATCTCTTGTTCCTCTCGTTCCCGACGCTATTAGGGCTAGGGTATCATTCATTTCCTCATTTTTCATTCCCCATACATTTTTGTCCCCCACCCATCATTTTTTGTTCTCATTGTATTGAGATATGTTTTGATATATTGTAATTCAGGAGGGTTTTTAGTGGGTAAGGTTGAGTCTATTATATAAAATTTATTGTCAAAAACAGTACAGACTGCGTATGACCACGTGGAGGACAATAAACTAATTTACTCTCCGGTAGCAAGCAAGGGACCATCCCATCAATTCCGATCAAGGGCCCTAAGGCAGAGGCGGATTCAAAAATTTCAGCAAAAGTTCCTAGATATGATAACAAGTTAGCTGCGACTTTCACTATGTTTGTAATTTAACGCAAATATGTTTGTAAATTTACATGTACAAGTTATTATCGAACTATAGATTATTCTGAGCATAGTGTTTAAAAATCGTAAGAGTTGAAAAAACACTTAATTCACGATTTATTGTTACAATAAACACGACCCTACACAAGGCCAAGGGAACCTGTATAAGAAATTCGCTTCTACCCGAAGGAAAAACGGAGAAAAACCCGGGCCAGGATGGGGCTACAGAATTAATGTACACAATCGTGCCAAAGTTGAGTACAAATAAAACTAAATTAATGTAAGCCATACGGTAAAAATATCATGCAAGAAAATAGTTTTTTTTAAATTAATATAAGTTATTTTAAAAAGTGCCACAGCAATGGCGTGATAAAGTACAAGACGAATTTAACTTTTATTAAAATCAATAAATTCTTTTACAGTGTAGAAGCACTGGTGCAGGAGGTAGTTTTTAAACGCGGATTTGAAAATATTCAATTTCGTAATATCTTTTATATTCTTCGGCAGGGAATTATATAGAACGATTCCCGAATGATGTGGTCCTTTTCGGCAAAGAGTGGTTGACACTCTAGACCGATGAATATTATTACTATTGCGAGTATTGTGTTCGTGAACGAGACTGTTTCGTATAAAGCAAGGGTGGCACTTCAGTATTTCGGTCTTAACAAACTAGACCGTTTCATAAATATAAATGCAGGAAAGTGTTAAGATATTTAATTCCTTGAATGAAGGTTTACAAGAGTTTCGGGGGTGAGATTTACAAATTATCCGAACTATCCTCTTCTGAATTCTGAAAGTTTGAATACTCTGACCGGAATTACCCCAGAAGGTAATGCCGTAACGTAAATGGGAGTAAACGTTTGCAAAATATACGCAACGGGAAATACGTGGACTAACTGCGTTAACTAAGATTCGGAATGCGTAACACAATTTGCTTAATTGGGAATTAAGATTGTCAATGTGACAATTCCATTTGAGGTTGTCTTGAATATGGAGACCTAAGAATTTTGTATTCGTAACAGTTTTTAATTGTGTTCCGTTTAAAGAAAGAGAAACCTGGGGTAAAGATTTTGTGATACTATTGTGAAATGACATAGACACTGTTTTGTCAGTGTTTACAATGAGACGATTTGCATGGAACCAAGTCGAAAGAATAGACAAAACATTTTCAGCATTGTCGTGCTTACACAGTAAATTTGTGTCATCAGCAAAAAGAATCATTTTGCAATCTGATGTGAATGATGACATGTCGTTTACATACAATAAAAAGAGTATAAAGCCGAGAATTGATCCTTGGGGTACTCCGCAAGTAAGTGGCTTTGTTTCTGAAAGACAACGCTGAAGTATTTTATTTTTAGTATAGGATATTTCTACTTGTTGATATCTATCTTTTAAATAAGAAGTTAGCCATTGATGTGGAAGTCCACGAATGCCTAAAGAATGCAATTTTGAAAGGAGAATTCCGTGATCGATGACATCGAAGGCTTTGGATATGTCAAGAAAACCACCCCGAGGATTTTCTCCACGGTCTAGAGATGTGGTAACTTCGTTTAAGAAGGAAAATATGGCGCTTGTAGTGGAAAAGGATTTCCTTAAACCGTGTTGATCGTCAGAGATAATGTTATTTTTTGATAAAAAATCTTGAAGACGCTTATACAATAATTTTCTTGGATTTTTGAGAAAGTGGGTAGTAGAGATATTGGTCGGTAATTTCCAATATTAAGTTTGTTTCCTTTCTTGTGTAAAGGTTTCACTTTAGCTCTCTTAAATATTTTAGGAAACACCCCTTCCGATAAAGAACTATTAAAAAATTTTATGAGTGGATTTAATATAGCATGGGACGGAAATTTTACAATAAACTCGGGTGTATCATCTATGCCTGTTGAAAATTTGTTTTTTAATGAGCTGATGATTCTCATGACTTCACTGGCGTTAGTTACGGAAGTGAACATAGAATTGGGTATGTGGATGGATATAATTGGAGGACATTGATTTGGATATATTGAGTTCGTTATTTTACCAACTTCTGAGGAGTGAGAATTAAACAAATTTGCGATGTACTGAGGATTTGTTACGATTTTGCCATCGTTTAGTAAAGAAAAATTTTCTTCGCGATTTTCAGAAGTTGACGAGTAATTGTTAACAATATTCCACATGGCTTTCATCCGGTTGTTCGATTTTAACATATGCCTGTCGTTTTCCATTACTTTAGCTGCAGAGACTTCTTTTCGAAGAATAGTCTTATATTTACGAAAATAATTATGGAATTCGGGTGGTTAGTTATAGCGTTTTGAAAGATAATATAAACGGCGTTTGTTTTTTGAAGAAATTCTTATCCCTTGGGTGATCCATCTATTGTATTTCTTTGTGTTAATTAACTTGCGTTTTATGGGAAAACTAGAGTTGTAATGTTTTAGGAATATTGAGATAAATACATTGAATTTGTCGTCGGTGTTTTGGCAATTGTAAACATCTTTCCATGTTTCTTCACGCAAATAATTTATGAATATGGATTTATTTATGTCATTAAACTCTCTTGTAAATTTGTAAAGGATTTTAAGCGGTTTTAGTTTATTATTAATAGTCAATACTTGAGCAAGGTGATCACTGTATCCGGCGATAAACACTTCAGAGAGATACGAGATTCCATTGTTGACTATAATTTGATCTAGCAATGTTTGAGATGAGCCGGAGAGGCGAGTGGGGTCGTTTATCCTAGTAATAAGGTTGAAGGAGTCTATAAGATTCTTGAATCGATTAATTGGTGAATGTGCAGAGTCGGATGTATTTAAGAAATCGATGTTGAAATCGCCACATATAACGATAGATTTAGTAGATTTATGTGCGATATGTTCTAAAACAATTTCGAAGTTCCTAAAAAATATATCAAGATCTGAGGAGGTCTATAAATACACAAAACAACAATACCGGTGTCGGTCAGATTAACAGCAGAAAATTCGAACACACTATCTACGCAGAAGTTCTCGTAGTCTGTCAGTGGAGAAGATAAAATATCATTACGAACGTAGATACACGTACCTCCGTGGGGATTTTTGCCTTTAAAATTTTGCCGACAGTAAGAACTTGCTAAATAATAATTAGAAATAGCAGTATCGTTGATGTTGTTAGTTGAAAGCCAATGCTCTGTGAGGCATAGCAAATCGAATCGATTTTCGTGTACCAGAATTTCAATGTCTGTCAATTTGTTTGAAAGGGATTGGACATTATGATGAAATATAATTATTTTATTTTCGCAAAGAGTTTGTGNTACAGCTTCTAGTTCCTAATGAAACCCGCACACTGCACCTGAACGCGATTGTCACCTTCGATAACCACATCGTACTCCTGAGCGCAAGTTGTAACTGTGTATGCGGGTGGCAGGAGGAATAGATGAGGACGTGCGAGATGAGGAAGCAGTAGGTGAAAGAACGGGGAAAGGAGAAGGAATGGGTGTCGAGATAGGAAGAGATGGTGATGAGGTAGGAGCAGAAGGAGGAGATAAGGTAGGTGCAGGAGGAGATGTAGGAGTGGGTAGTGCGGCAGGTGGATGATGTGAGGTCAGATGTGAAGTTAGAAGAGAACCGATGTGCTGTTTCCCATACGGTCTCAGGTGTAAACCGGGCTGGGTAAAGTCCTTGACAGTCAGGTGTGGTTGCAAATCAAAAAATGTGATTTTTGTGTCTGCCAGGTGATGTTTTAGGGAGATGTTTGCGAGGTTAATTTCGTGGTTTATTTGTGGAACGTTGAAGCGTGGAGGCAGGCTAGAGAGCACTATGTTCGTGTGCAAGGAGACCATTTTTTTTGTAGATGTTCAGACGCGTTGAAATGACCACCCAAGTTAATATCGTTCAGCCCACCTCTGATGATTACTGTGTCCCGCTCTGTGAGTTTTTTAGTGTAAGTGTCCAGTTCCTGAATAACTTCAGCCAAACGAGCGTTTGGCTTAAAGAAACTGGTGACTGAGAACTGGCTAGGAAGCATTCCACGCATAACGGAGGACATCTGACGATCGTGCGAATCAGCTAGTATGAGCACGTTTGATTTCTGCGTGGAAGTGTAGGTTTCATCTCTAGATAGCACTATTTTACGTGATTTTGGGCGGCTGTGCTTACCAGTGTGTGGTTTGTGAACAGGTCTGGGTACTGGACGGGAGGGAATGAAACGAGTAGGTAAGGGAGGAAACAGGGACATGTCATCTAACACACTAAACCTTTTCTGAGTGAAGAGTTGGGGTGGTGCATGTGTCGTTGGTCTAATCGGGTGGTAGCAGTTGAAAGGACGTAGAGAATTTCTAACTGTAGTCCAACCGCCGATCGTTTTCTTATTGACCTCTTCCAACGCACTGATTCGTGTGTCAATATATTGTACCAAGTCATTGTATGCCCTCTGAAGATCAGTTTTGAATGAGTTGAGGAATGCGATAGTGTCCATTGTTGTGAGAAAGTTAGCAACTTCTCGACAAAAGCAAATGAGAATACACGAAAACTGACAACTAACACTGAATGAAGGATGCTAGTATAATAATATATTTATTACTACGGAAGTTACAAATGAGATAATAAATAAATTAAATATACAAACAAACCGACGACAAAAATGATTGAAATAATTATTTAGGGCGACCACTGGAGATTAATTAATTCGACAATAACTACCGTATATTGTGTTAAAAATACGAAAGAATCAAGAACAACGAATTGTAAAATAATGTAATAATTCTATGAATTATGACGACGATAACTTGGGTGCAACAATGGGACAGGTTTTAAATAAGTAAATAAACAAACCGACAACTAAAATCACAGAAATAATTTAGGATGACAACTACAGATAAATTAATTCCACAATAACTAAGGCAATATTATGTTAAATTGTAATGAATAACTACAAAAATATCACGAAAACAAATGGTAAAATATTGGAATAATTCTATTTACGACGACGAAACTTGAGCAGTGCAACAATAGAGTACGTTATTTGTAAGTTAATAATGATGTAATAGTATACGCACCAGAAAATCTAAATACAGCAAAATAATTAATTTTAATGCACCAAGAAGTTAAATTTATGATTCCGTTTGTAGTTACGTAAACTTTATCACACCTTTGAATGAAGCACTGAATGAAAACAATATAAAATTATATTTGGTCCGTTGAGTTTGAAAACCTTAGGAAATGTTTTTAGTGTTTTTTTCACTTAACACTCAGACAGAACAAAGAATTTTACACTACAATGAAAGTTGGGATCTAAATACAACAACTGATCACAAAAAACTCGAAAAAATAAAATAATTAGAAAGATTAAACTGAAAAATAGAGAGAGCTCATTCACAATCGCAGCTAACGCCAGGAGCAGGCTAGCCAAATCCTAGTCATTCGGCGAGTCCCAAACGCGAGGAGAGTCATGTTGGCTCTCCTTAGTGCATACATGCATTTTTCCTGCCTGTTCCTACTGAATTTTAGGGCTCTAATGACCACGATGTCGACGAGCCGTAAAACCCCGCAAGAAAATATACAACTTTTCTAGTTTAGATCAAGTAGTTCGTATCCACTAATTCTACCAGCAAAGAAAAGTATATGTAACGTATTAAAACACTCATCCTATTGACAGAATACCATTTCTGATGTGAACTCCCAGATACATAACTTTTTTTGCTCCTACAGGTCACGTGAGATACATACAGATCCTGAAACAAAATATGTATACACCTTTTGTGAGATTTAAGTTCAATAAGCGTATTAATATTATTATTATTAAATATTATTATTATTAAAACGTATTATTATTATTATTAAATTTATTATTGTACTTTTCATTTGTTTACTGATCAATATTGCTTGATACAAACGGATATTCTTGTCTCTGGTATTTGCAGGATTCTGTGCTAACAATGTCACCTTCGGTTCCGTAGTCAGCAATATTCGCGAGCATACAATACGAGCTGTTATTTGCCCAAGGTCCATTTGCTTCCTTTTTACGAACACGGAGAAGTAAACTTCCCATGTATTTACATTTCATGCATAGTTCCAAAGGGACGTAAATGGCTTCTATACATAGAAATAAAGAAAATGTTTCTCTGTTTAGTACAGAGTTGGTGTCGTTCAATTTCTACGTGTAAAAAGTTGGTGTAGCGTGTGCTAGACTCTTTTAAATCGTAATGAAGTACGTGAAGCAGATTTGAAGTAAGTTAACGAAGAATCCGTTCTGAATCGCATGCATGAAATCTAGCCTGTGAAGGTTATGCTTCAAAAAATCGTCGCTTAGTAAGACTCTTTTTAAGCTTTACCTTCGCAGTTAACGTATTGTGCATAAACGCTTTTATTTAGCATCTACTTAACATACTTTACTACATAGTAAATGGGTTTAGCATGTACTGCAGTTTCCACTTTTCGTGCATAGAAATCAAACCATAACTACACTACTCTACACTGAACAGAGTACAAGCATTTGTTTCGTTTTCTTTGCAAACAAGCCAATGTCCGCAATTCCATATTGTTTTTGTAAGACATTTTCTTTTTCATTTTTAGTTTGACGATTGCCCAGTCTCTCGGCTAAACGACCATTCCCTGGGTCCAAGGCCTCTTGCTAGAATCTATTTTATTGCATGTCTCTCTTGCTTCGTGTGTCTCTGTGTTCGTATCACATCTCATTTATATTTGACTCAATTTGTTTGCCCTCTTTTCTTTTGCACACACCTCCTGTCAGTCAATATATTTTACTTCTAAAAATATTTACTTCAAGAAACATAATTTAAATATTCAACAGAAACGTTAAGTTTAATCGCCGAGTAAAATAATCTGTCCAAAAATAATTGTTACTATATTTTTTTATTAATTGAATGAAATAATCAATTGTTATAGTAATTGTGATTATATCGTCCACTCCTAATAGATAACCAGTGCTTTCTAATTACGTTCTGATACTATCTTTCATTTCATTAGTAGGTAATGTGTTAACTCTGCAAAGGTGTGGAGAGTGGAGCTAAAGGATGCAGGCTAGAGTGAGACAGATATCAAGAGGAGTGTGACAGAAGGAGAGGGAGGGGGGCAGTGGTTGTGGCTAGATGGAGGGGGTAGCGGCATCTCTTATCTCTCACGTAGCCAGTAAACGCGAGCAGTTTACAACCACAGCGTGCCCTCATGGCCATCTGACGAAGCGCGGGTTGCGTCTCGTGCTCGGTGTAAGGGATCTCCCTCGGACAACGAGGGTAACATACAACGTGATGCAGATAAAGATATATTTCTGATGTAACGTATGTTTAGTTAACACTGGATTTTAATGTCAGAATCTTATCATATACATTAATACGCAAATCTCCCCTAGATTTTTCTTTCAAGTTTTGTGTAACTGGACGGAACAATTCTCACAAATGATTTATCTTATTTTAGAACAATTAAAGTTGTATCAGGGATTTCAGATTATACCATCTTTCCAAAATAAATTTGAAAATTGCTTTAAGAAATGGCGTTACTTGACTCATTTATTTGAAAAGGACGTAACTTGACTACTTGAGTCGTGACAAATGATAGTGTCTGGTAAATAATGAACAATATTCTTCAAAAATTGCACATGAGTTTTCTAATGCTCCATTGAATAATGTCATGTGCTATAATGTTTTGATGTCCTGTTTACATTGATAATGCTAAATATGAAACTGCGCGAAACTTTCCTACATCAAAAAGTATAGGAGAAAGTAGCATCTGCCATATTATTCAGGTAAATAATAAAGTCGTACTTCACGAAAGTAAAAATTCGTGTTATCGTATTTTTCTAAGATGCGAATCAAAATTCATAAACTGTCAGATGTAGTGATAAATACAAAATGGAAATAAGATTTTGGAATTCATTTTGCTCGGCACCATGACGTGACGGATTTACTATTGATTTTTTTGTCCAAATATTAGTTAAATGAATATGGAATTCTTCGGATCTCGTCTTATAAATATATCTTATTGAGTATTGCCATCTTATAGTTTCATATTTACTTATAAAACCTAGGACTTGCGTCGAATATATTTTCGCTTACAATTGGATAATTAAAAAACACTTTTTTTTTTTTTTTTTTTTTTTTTTTNACCAGGGAAAACTCTCTTAATACATTTCATTCTTTTGTGTGTGCGTAAATTATTCTCACTTGTGCTGCTCCAGTAACAATAAAAATTAATTGAAGTTTAATAAAACGCCAAAAGTCAATTGTCCGTGTGAAAAATATAAAACTGGTTTAATCGCTTTTTGAACTAACAAGCGATTGAATTATATATTCTGTTTAAAGTTTTTCAGTTGGGAAAAGCATCTTTCCAATTACAAATGGATATTAGACATGTTTCGGAAATAAATCAGTCATTTGACATAAACCAATAGTATGAAACCTAATATGCCATTTTTTGTATTAAGACAAAGTAAAAGAGTAAACAAAATGTTTAATATTTGACGCGACAACATTTATATGAAGGAGAATAATAGTATAAATTCTGCTGGAAGAGATGACAGAATGAATGAAAAAATATGTTTTAGGTTGTCAGTTTAGGTGTAAACAAGATTATTAGGTTTTGAAAGAACATTTAAGTTCGTTCGGATAGGTATTCCTCGAAACTAAAATGTCATTCAAATACATGTAGAAATATTTCGATATTTAGGGAAATTATAGGAAACTCCCTCTTCGGTGGTGAGATTGTTTGTGAATAAAATGTCTTGTTTACACCAATCGATTTCAAAGTATTCGCTTTTTGACAATATTTTTTTTATTTATGTGTAATGAACGGAATTTTTTGATATTAGATGAATTTTTTGAAGGGATGACTAGCAAGGGGTATCTTTAGGCGGTGAGTTAACACTTCAGCAGTGTAGTTTAGTCAAACCGACACCCTCCTCAGTAGTTTTAGAACAACTGAAAAACCACCCCGAAGTAGGGATGGGGTGGTTGTGTTGGTTTTGGAAGATATGATTGTTTCTTCTCAACTTTTTGAGAGATTTTTTTTAAAATTATGATTATTTTGCTTGATTTTCGCGAAGTTTCTTTACAGAAAAGAATTAAAAATAGTAATTACAAAAAAAAAAGGAATGTATGTCGTTTGATTGCGTGTCTCGTTGAGCCGCAGGTGTTAGCAACTCGAGATACGGTAAGGCGGCGCAATGCGTAAAGAGCGTCTAGGGCGACAGACGGCGCAAGTGCGCTTCGCTGGTCGTAACCTGTGTCTCTAGGCAACCGTTCTGCCATCGCGTCGGAGGCGGCGGCGGCGGCGGCGGCGGCAGCAGCAACGTGAGTTTATCGGTGGAATGAAACAACCGCCCGTAATTTAAGAGCAACCCTCAACACCGTTTCTCCCTTAAACCTCTCCCTCCACCCTCCTCAGGGCCAGCATCGAGGTCTTTCGTAAGGGCTTTGTGGCTGCTTGGGTCGATTTGACGACGAAGAAAAGTACCTCTGGTTTTCGAAAGACAGGCAATCGATTGAGAGTCCTTTTATTGTAGTTTGGGAGCTTTCACCTAAATATGAAACGGAGTACATAGAAGATTCTAGTGATTATTCGTTATTATGTGAACAGGCATATTACATTAATTTCTCTTTTTACAACTCCACACTCAGAGATAAAACTTGAATTTTTGGGTTTCTTGTTTTAAAACTACTCTTTGGTAAATTGGAAGAGTTGAAATTGTTTAATTTGTTAAATTATACGAATTCGATTACAAATTTTACAATGAATTTTATATCATTTTGAATTCTAAAATATTTAATTTTCAATATTGGAAAAATTCATTTGCTTAAAAACGTATTGTATTCATAGAAAAATTACACGAAAGCAATATTAGCATATGTCGGAAAATGCGACGGTAGCTGGGATAGAACAGAAGTCTTAGTATATATTTTTTATTAAAATTGAATTATACATGCTCCGTATGCGAAAGAAATAGGAATCGTAAGTAAAAGGGATTTGCTTATTATTTTAAGACGGATATCTACTCATATTTGTTGAAGTTAAACTATCTTTCAATCTCTCCATGAAGAGCACGGAGCCCAACTAGTGATTTTGTTCTCAACAAATAAGCTGCCGAAGTGATGAATATGGAGAGAAAACTCTAAAATACCAATTAAAATGCAAGCACACGTTTTTTGTTTTTTTTGTTTTTGTTTTTTTGTGGGGCTTTACGGCAACCTGTACAGGTTGGGAAAATGCAGTTACGCACTAGGGAGAGCCAACATGACTCTCTCGCGTGTGGTACTAGCCGAATGACTCAACGATACCCAATAAAAACCCTCCTGAATTACAACATACCTCAAAACCAAAAATCAAAACATTTAGGACAAAAAATGAGTGGGGGACAAAAAATGAGGATTATGAAAGATACCCTAGCCCTAATAGCGTTGGAATCGAAGGTGACCAAGCAAGGTCAGGAAAGAGAAAGGAAGGAGTCTTGCTCAAGTAAGTGGAAGCAATGCCAGACTCAGCTCGGGGCCCCGTGTTTGCCAAACACGTACTTTCTAGATGTAAGTCCCCTGGGGGAAAGAGGAAAATGAAAGATACCCTAGCCTTCGCAACCTAGTAGCGTCGGGATCGAAAAGAACAAGAGGTGACCAAGGAAAGTCAGGAAAGAGAAAGAAAGAGCCTAGCAAGCATACGAAAGAAGAGTCACCACAAATGTGTGGATTTTACCAAGCAATTTACAGAAATAATTGTGACGACCCGACAGATTCTTTATTAATATTAGAACACTTCACACGAACGCGTAACGGTAAAACACGAGAATAATTAAAACTGTCTTAGTATTTTAATACGAATTATATTTATTCTCGTTCTTTATTCTATATAGTATCATAGGAGAACCCCTGTTAACCCGTCTCAAATCAACCGGTCCCGGACTAACCAGTCTTTCCCGTGGAACAGTTTTTTCTCTCTCTCTTCCTCCGTATAATACCTGGCAGGTAGTGGATCAGACATTCATCGTTTCACGGGCCTTTGCTGGAAAGCAATACGAGATGACGATAGGTGTGCAGTGTGTATGTGATGTACCGAGCAGGGGAGGGGTATGACGTTCTGCAGGTTGATTCCCCTCTTGCTTCCTGATCTATTTCTATGAATCAATATGTAGACATGTCTGTTTTTCTATGAATAAATTTTTTTCGTGTTTGTTTATAAATTTGTATTGTCAAAAAAGCAGTACGAACTGCGTATGACCACGTGGAGGACAATAAACTAATTTACTCTCCGGAAGCAAGCAAGGGACCATCCCATCAATTCCGATCAAGGGCCCTAAGGCAGAGGCGGATTCAAAAATTTCAGCAAAANTATTAGAATAATACTATATAAACTAATATAATTATACTAATAGAATATGTCTATATATGAATGTAAGTATGTATGTGCATATAGTCTAATAAAATAAGTTTCAAGTACGTATTACTTGCTTGTTTATTCGTGACAAACCTGTTGAAATTGTATGTTCTCTTTGAACGAAAATCGATTTTTGATGTGAATCTCGAATTAACCGGTCAAACGGGTAGCCGACCATGGTCTCGTTCCCGATCAGACTGGTTAAGAGGGGTTATATTGAATATTTTTTACAATGCTACAGTTCTTTGTGTGACGTCCTATTGTGAATAAATGGTCTGCTTAGCTGGGTTGTAACAATTATATCATACAGAGAAGATAAATAACTTATTTTGTAGAAATTTTAATTATAAGTAATTTGTCCCACATTAAATTAGAGATTATTGTAATGAGCATCAACTTTCTATAAAATATTTCCAAAAACACGAGCCATGAAAGAATGGAAATGACATACGATTCCGAGAACAATCGCCCGGAAGGTAACGAACCTTGCACAGCAGAGCGACTCCGAATATCCGCTTTGTGCTCTCACAGTCCAGTGAATAATTATTCCCAACCCCATCGCTCTCAACTTCTCTGTACGCTTGGGAAACCGGTTTGAGAGACAAGACGATTCTGAAGGCAAACACTGAGGCGTAACAAGGGCGTGGACTCAGCACCACCGCGGACGGGAGTGGGGGGACGGGGTGGAGTGACGTAGCTACCACTTCCGGTTTCTCCAGCCGGAAGTGGCTTCCATGCCGCAAAACCCGGTCTCCCGCCTTCAGGCAGCACAAGGGTCTCAGTTTCACGCGTTCTCTGTGAGTTGAATGAGAAGTTACGACAAAGTTGGTTTCTATTCGTTGAAGATGAACGAATGAGCGCATTCCACTTCCACAAAACCCATGGTTTCGTAGTATCATCGACGTCAATTGTGTGTGTTCAACTGGTTTCGCGAAGCTGTTTTAACAATGAGGTAGTGTTGCTTCGTCGTGGAAACCTTGTGTTGTGGAAAACCGTATGATTGTTTATCGATGGTTAATTAATATTATACTCGAAGCGTGCAAGAATTGTTTTTGTGTTAGTGAATTCACATTTTTTGGATTTTTTCCTCCCCGAGAAGCGTCTTTCTCTATACGTCTATATCTAAAGTGCGCACGAGGATTGTGGATGAGATATGTACAACCCTGTATACTCTGCCTCAATATCGCGGCTATTACCTCTCTGTCATTATGAAATGTCTGATGATATATTACCTAGTTAACATTATAGTTAACATTTTCTGAACAAGAATTATTTTTGACACTTTTATTTTATTTTTATAAAAATTAGTAAATTCGACGTATTGGGAAAAACAGTATAAATTTCGCGTTTTTTAAAAACATTTCTGTTATTAAAGCATTATTATTCATTCTTAGAATTATTTTTAACTTGAGTATAAGCAGAAGAACAAGACAAATTTAATGGTGTTATTTAGTTTTTTCTATGATTTTTTGTAGCATCTACAGCAGTTCAAAGTGAGGAGTATATAATAAAAAATCCATTAATAATAACGTCCATTATATAATGAAAATAAATTACTACAGTTTAGAATTCTGAAGAGAAATATTGAAAAGAGATTGTATTACTATTAAGAGAGGCGACAACAAACACAACCTAAACGAGACGAAATGATTTATGTTGTATTTCCTTATAACAAGTACCACTAAAAAGATCACCAAAAGGATTTTTTAAGTTTAAAAATACGAAATTGATTTCAACATTTAAAGACAAAAGGAATAATTTGATAACGGAAGGGAAATATACGAAAGATCACCATAAATACTAATGATGGAGTACAAAAATAAAATACAAAGATTGTAATGCTATGTAAGTTAAACGAAGAGAGGGTTAAAAACTAGAATCCAAGAGCAAACACGCAATTTAAAATCGAGTATTTAAAATACAATTTTATAAAAAATTTATGTAACTTCGGCTTTTTGTGGTGTTTTTACTAGCTTTATATCATGTTTAATTGTTCTGTTAAGAACAAAAATGTTTATTGCTATAATTTGTTACGCCTGGCGACGACTTTCACGTTAAGTCGAAACGTTGTGTTATTAAAAGCACAAAATAAATAGTAATCGTCCATCAAAAGACTTAAATTATTTATTATCGTTTGGGATTGATAAACAGAAAGATAACTAAATATCCCTATTGGTGAACATCATCTACTGAAATATACGATTCGTCATGTGAATAACTCTGTCGCATCGTATCTCCGGAGCGCCTTTTACCTGCCACTTGTTTCCCGTTCCTAGGTGTGTTCATGTGAGTGGTGGGTTGTGAGAAAGGGGGTTGAAGGACGTAGTTGTCGCTGCTTCAGTCCCTGGCGCGGCGGAAGTCACTCCGTCTCCCTCCGGCACGGTAGTTCCACTGTACCCGCAAGCACGCTATGGCGCCACTGTCGCCTTCGGCCGCATCACAATTGCCGAACTTCACAAAGAGAGACAGCCAGCCCTAGAGACCTTGAACGAGACAGAACCGCCAAGGGTGGAAATATCGTGCGTCATATTGCATATTTCACTACGGGAAGCACTACGCGCAATTTCTCATAGTGGTTTCAATCAGCTGTAGTTCTTCATATGATTGTGCTAGGTCTCCTTCCCTTTCTCTCTACTCCACCAGTAAGAGGTGAACACCGAGTGACAGCTGGCGACAAAGGAGCTATGAGAATTTGTGCGTAATAAATATAGCTGTTATGAGAAATTACGAGCTCGAATGTTGTGNGACTAAGGTCTCTTGCGAATCCTTGCTGCAAACTGCTCCTGCTGATGCTCAACGTCGGCCTCGGTCTCGCTATTCGCGTGAATGTTTCTCGAGCGCTACGCGTTGGAATCTGTTTGATCATTGAACTGTGGTTCATTCTGCTTCTTATGACTTGGCCTTTATTACCTTCCAATTAAATGGAGCATTTTCGACACTCATGTCCGAAAAGTTTAATTTATATCCAGAAATCTAGAGCAAAGTTCGTCCTAAACTGCACCTAGATTACAAAGCATCTATCCAGTTAGGTGAAAATGTCTAATCAGTAAAATCTTTTTAGTCCGCCATTCTATAATCCAGAACGTTTAGATCTTCATCGATGATCATTAAAAAAAAAAAGATTTTTAAGTATTCATGCCACGCTTTTGGCGGTTTCCGTAATTTGTGACCATTTCCTCCATTACGTTTTATTGATTGGTCCATTTAATGAAGTGTTTTAAATTATGTTCCCACACTTATACACACGTGTTCATAACTCTCGTTCACTCATTATTACTCTGTTTGTAGAAAAAAAATCTCTCTGAAGTTCGGAAATATCCCTAAGATTCAGAGCGAGTCTCATCACAGAGATTTCACCGTACATTCCACACACAAACTACACAAAAATTTGTCTTCAATTAAAAAAAAAAGGGTTTGTGGTAAGTGCATTCTTAAAATATGTTCATTGATGTAGTTTCACATGTGAAACTACATCTCATCTTTCGCCAGGTGAAAATTGCGGCGGACGGGGACCCGAACCCGGGATATTATGCAATAGCTGTACGAGTGCTACCACTGCACTACCCGTCTCGACTCCCAAAACCCGTACCAACACTCATCCGGTGAACCAGTGTTACATCCCCATAGTGGGGAGAAGTCCCTGTGCTGCGAGCACTTGTTCCGAGTTTCCACGTACCTACGAGTCGGATGCTCCGTAACGGTTACGATCAGGTGAAATTTGCGACGGACCGGGACTCGAACTCGGGATTTTCTGCTATTGCCGCAGGTGTTCTACCTCTACACAGGCCAGATGAGTGAAGTTTCATTATTTGTAAAAGACAGTACCCCGAAATTCAGCCGTACCTTTTGATACCCAGAAGGGATGGCTAATCCCCTAACCGAAATTTGGCCATGAGTCCAGTAGATTCAGATAACGTGCCATTGGTAACTGAGAAGGTGCGTTCGACGTAATGGCTCGTTCTCGCCCATCCTCGGCGCATGTTAGACTTAATGGTGTGGTGTCTTTATGTAAAGTGCCGAAAACTCGAAAAAATCTTTATTGCGACACACATTTTGAAGACAAAAATTGTTCATTTAAATAAAATGAAGTTGACCTAATAAATTTCACTAAACGTGTAGCATTATACATTTTACCAAATGTTTTATGCTAGTAAATACGTTGTCTCTTGTCAAAACTTCATCTGTGCAGTAAATATGAAATGTTGATAAATGCATGTTTTTTGTTACCAAAAGCGTGGTACTGTTTTCCCCTGTATTTATCCACCAGATAATTCTAGGAAGTGTCATGACCCGATTTCGGTGTGTTCCTGAGGGTACCTTTAGCTTATGGCACAATTTCGGGATCTACCTGTTTTCCACGACCCAATTTCGGTGCGGCTTAAATTGGTATACTTCTTTTCTGGAAAATAATCCTTGTCCCATTTAAAACCCATTTAANACTAGAAAAGGGTTTTCTCAAAAAATGCGTGCATTCAAATCTGCATGATTCTAATATGAAAAAAGGGGTTGTACAACCATACTGATTCATGTAGAATGACCGTTCTTGTCTGATTTTTATATTTCCCGCACTATAATTTATTTAATATTTTTTCTTTACCTTACTGAATTCAATAATTTCTTAAACAATTTTACTTTTTTCTTGATTTATTAATACAAATATTTAACGGGGGCTGTAATTCCTGTGCTATCAGTTAATTTTATGAATTGAACATCATTAGGTCTTGATTTTTACTACTCTGCAATTGAACGCTTTGTAATACAATATCGCTGCAAATTCTACTCGAAAGAAATCACAACTCTATTTTCATGATGGATTACAATTTAAAAGAAAATTTATATAAAACGTTAATATGTTTTAGAGCAAGAACAATGATGTGGTATATCCTTAATGAGGAGTACTGAACACAAAGAGAACATCACTAACAATAAATAATGCTATCATGTATGAACTATGAAGGTAGCATGAAAAAATGACATGATGTCCATGTTATGTTCGTTCAAGTTTTGTGAATGTTGAGATGCAAATAATGTATTATTAATTACATTTATTACTACAGTATAGCACTCGTTTGTATTTTTATTATAGCTATATATATATATATATATATATAT
>NNCF01127171.1:613263-643342 GCA_002313205.1 Laupala kohalensis
CCGGGTGGCGAACGGGATGGCGCAGTCGGTAGGCGCTTGAGCGCGCAAATCTCAAGGTCCCGGGTTCGAACACCGGTCCCGTCTCCCATTTTCATTCGACGTAACATGATTAATCTGAAAAATATGTCTTTTTGTGAACTGAACGAGTTGAAAGAAATTCAGAAGGACATGTTAGAAAACAAGAAAAAAATGGAAGAGAAATCCAAGAAGATAGAGGACTTAGAAATTAAAGTTAACATGTTAGAACAAGTGCAGTTAAATAAAAAAATAGAAGTGATAGGTTTAGATTATGAAAGTAAAGAGCAAGCAATAGCAAAAGTGTTAAAGTTATCTAGCAAAATTTGTGATAAAAATATTAGTGTAAATGAAATTGATCTTGAGAATTCCTATGTAACTAACAAGTCAATAAAGCCAAAAATAATTGTTGCATTTCATTCTAAAAGGGTGAGAGATAATATCTTGTCTCTAAAACTCAGTAATCAATAACATTGAAATTAAAGAAGATTATGGGAGGTTATTTTTAAATGAGAGCATGATTAAATTCCATGCAGAATTATCTTGGAAAGTAAAAAATAAACCAAAGAAAGTGATTTTAAGTATTGCTGGGTCAAAGATGGTAAAATTTTCACTAGAAAAGAGGAAATAAGAATACAATACAATGTGAAGAGGATTTACAGAACCAAAATTAAAGGAAAAATGTATTACTAAAATCTAAAAAAAACAACATTATGATCAACATGGAATACGATTTAAAGGAAATAAAAGAGAACAAAATTCTGGAAAATCAGGATAATTTCAATCAAATCATAAAAAATAATCAAAATAAAATCAACTATTTTAATCTAAACATTAGATCAATCAATCAAAAAAAACTGGCACCAATTAAATGTATATTTAGAGAAAATCACTCAAAATTTAGATTTAATAATTCTTAGCGAAATTAATATAATGATAAAATGATATATAAGTATGATTTTTAGAGTTTCAACAAATTTACTAAATTAAGGAATAAGAAAAGGGGTGGATATATAGTAGTATATGTAAAAAATGCTTTGAATTCACAATTCAAAACATAAAAGTGGTAAATTTTGAATTATTAGCAGGAGAATTAAGTTGGGAAAATAAAATAATCACTCAAGTTTGGGCTTTATGCTTTATATCTTGACAACAAAAAAATTATAAAAGAATTAGATAGTCTTCTAAAGGATTTGAATGCAAATAATAGTTTAATAATTGGTGACACAAATATTGATGTATTAAGCAATGAAAATAATCTTAATCAGTTAAAGTAATTAAACGGGTTAACAGTAAATAATATGCACCAATGAATCAACAATATTACAAGGGAAGAAATAAAAAACAACAAACTTACACAATCATGTTTAGATCATATAATTCTAAAAGGAAATTATAGAAATACAAAATATACATTTTATACACAAAATTAAACTTTCAGATCATTGTGCAATTGGAATATCTGTGGAATACTCAAACATGAACATTAGAAAAAAATCAGGAGAAAAGAGTTGCATATATAAGTATATAAACAAAAACTTGCTAAAAGAAAATTTAACCAAATTAAAGGTAGAAAATACCAATGTTAAAGAAGCTAACAATATCAATGTTAAAGAAGTTTGTGAAATTTTTAATGGATCAGATGTAGAAACAAAGGGCAAAATGAAAAGAAAGAATACTAATAAAATATAGTGAAAAGAAAAATCTTAAATATCAAATATATGTATAACTATGAATTTTATTAAAAATAGATTTAATACAATCATATTGGAAATACAGGAATATAAGCATGAAACAAGAAGAAGAAAAACAATTTTCAAATCCCTTTTTCCTTTAATAAATATGGAGAAAGAAAATTAGAAATTATAGTACCAAAATTATTAAATAAATTACCAGATAATTTAATTGAAATACAGTCAAAACACATATTCAAAAAAAAGTTTAAAAATTGGATATTAAAGAATAATTTATAAAAAAATACAATACACTTGTTACATGTAAATATTTTGGAATATATCTGTGAAATTGTTATGAAATTGTTAAATTATTGCATAAAATATACTTATTATGTAACTAAAGGGTGGTAGTAATAGTAGATAAATACTAATTTGATAAACGAGAGATTATAAACTCACTCACAATCTTCAAGAACTTAGAGTGTTTGCAATTTGTGTCTGTAGAATTAAAAAAATAGATACAAAATATACACTTTAAATAGGAAAATCATTTCACAAGTTGTTGTAATCTCATATTATAAAGAATATTGTATATATTTGCTTATTAAAACAATTTGTATAACTTGCAATATAACTTTTTGTAAAGTTATGTATGACTTTTGCAAAACAGGAAAGAAATTTCAATTTCAATTATTATTATTATTACTATTAATTTTTTTGTAGTTGAATTTTTTTCTCAGAAAACGCTTATTGGTAAAATGGCACGTGCCTAAAGGCCAAGTGTCCATTACTCTTTCAAATTTCTAGAGATAAAAACTTTCTAACTAAATGGGATGTTGTAACAATTATGACTTTTTGCAGAGATATGTAAATGTGTTTGGGTAAATTTAATGTTTTTAACTGGAATGTATAGTTTTTGAAATTACTTCTGATTACTCTTATAGTTTTTGGAGTTACTCTGATTACAGAGATTACTATTAGGACTATATAGACTTGTTTCATCTTCCAGATTCTGTGAACATCCTTATTATTATTATTATTATTTGTATATCATGGCGATGTTCAGGCCACGAAGACTGCTCTTCCACCTGACTGTGACTTGGGCGAGATAATTCGGTAGGATAGATGTTGGTTGCCGGTAAGTTAAGGTACTTGACCTACATTTGTCTGGAGTAGATGAAGGAAACCCTAGTTGTAAACCTCACCTAGTTGGGACGAGCTATGTGTAGGAGTCAAAGATAAAAAGCAACGCGAGACGACGTAAGACAAAAGTAGAATAATTCGTTTAATTTCAACCTTCGATATTTTTTGTTAATCGATTCAGGGAGAAAATGTAGATTTATTATTCGATGTTCGAATTACTGAGATAAATGTGCGATACTTTTATTTACACTTCTACATTTTTAAAGAAAAGGACCGGGCAACGCCGGATACTTAGATAGTTTCCTATATGTTATGAATAAATTTTGGATCTATTAAGGCAGACAATTTATTATAGGATGCTACTACTTTCCCTCGCAATGTTTTAACTCGCTTGTTAATCGTGCCAAAGTGTACTAAAATATTGTGAATTTTATAAGTTTTAAAGTGTTTCTATTATTTTTGTGTATTTTATATTGTGATTACTGGACCTATGATGCATTGACACTAAGTATATTATAATAAATTGACTGCTTCAATAGGTTTCATATATTACTATGCAGACTTCATCGCGTATAATACAAATACACGTTTATTGGAAACTATTTAAACATTATGTTTGAACTCTTTTGCATCAGGGTTTGTATTGTTTCCGTGCATTGAAAATGTCTACTACTTTTAGTAAATACAGTTTTAACGTTGTACACTCTCTTCTAAGCAGCCATTTCTGTGAGTTCAATTTTTTTTCCGCGAGACACTTTCATTTGTTTCGTCCTTCACCTCAAGGCGCGGAATCCTTTCGTGAGGAATAAAAATCACTCTTTCCACTTACGTTACGTCCTCACACCTCCAGGGAAATGGCTTAGTGCTGCTCGTCTGTTTTCTTTTTTTTTTTTCGTTGAGAAAACAAACTAGTGAATGGTCCCGTCCGCGCTTGCGCCTATAGCTTCCGTCCGCGGGACAAACGCCGGTCGTTTCCTGGACGCAACGTTCAATTTTCCTCGAGCGTCTCGGCCGTCAGGTGTTTGTGTCCACAGAGTGGATGCAGTTGGCCGGTGGACGGTTGGTGGGGGTGGAGGGTGATGTGCCGGTGCTGTGTTGACAGAGAGCTTCGTTTACGACGGTGACGTGGCCAGGTGGACAAATAGAGTGGAAACGGGAGGGGCGCTACGGTCTCTGGTAATGTAGTAGCATCTGTGTCTTCGCCTTAGAAGACACCCACTACACTTTAGGAGTGTGATTAAAGCGAGTTGGAGCTCAGAAATGAGTATTGTCGATTCTTCCACTGAGGTACATTCCATCATGTAAGTTATAAAAAATTACCTAAAAATAAGAATAATAATAATAAATTTGTCAAAAAACAGTACAAACTGCGTATGACCACGTGGAGTACAATAAACTAATTTACTCTCCGGAAGCAAGCAAGGGACCATCCCATCAATTCCGATCAAGGGCCCTAAGGCAGGGACGGATTCAAAAATTTCAGCAAAAATTCCTAGATAAGATGAAAAGTTAGTGACGAGTTATAATTCTAATAGAATGTCAATATTCAGAGCTTATCGTTTAAAATTCATTGACGAATACATATTAATGGAATTTACGATGAACCGTTGTATTAAAGGACGACAAGTTGTTACTACATCCAGCGCAATATTGAAGCTATGCGTATGTAACAAAACTGCTGCGAGTATGAAACAAGGTCAACCTCAAATTCGTGTGAAAATGTGTTCCTTACCAATATATAGGTCGTGAATACTCTTTACGCAGCCAAATCGGAGAATTGGTCTTCAGGGCGAGATTACTTCGTGACCTCACTTCACTTGGCAGTTTCTTAACTTCTTTTTAGGAGTGAGTTGAAATGTTAAATCCGCCTCTGACTCAGGGCCCTTCATCGAATTTGATGGGATAGTCCCTTGCTTGCTCCCGGAGAGTAAATTATTTTATTGTCCTCCACGTGGTTATACGCAGTTTGTAACTGTTTTTTTGACGATGAGGTTATAATTATATTCACATCATGAACTGAATCAAGCAAGTGATTCCAACTGCGCGAAGAAAGTGGACGGGGACAATGAGAGAGGTTTACCGACAAAGTGTGAACGCTGTTCACAGAATCCCCTCCCTGCTGATTTTCCAGTCCCTTCCTAGTTTTAATTCAACTACAGCACCCCCCCCCCCCNTGTTTGGCAAACACGGGTCCCCGAGCTGAATCTGGCATTACGTCCACTTACGTGTGCCATGCTCCTTCCTTTCTCTTTCCTGACCTCCATTTTATTTTTATTATGGAATGATGTGTGAATTGTTTTGAGATGTATTTATATTTGAGTTTTGAGTTGTAATTCAGGAGAGTTTTTAGTGGGTACGGTTGAGTCATTCGGTGAGTTTCACATGCAGGGAGAGTCACGTTGGCTCTCCTAAGTGCGTAACTGCATTTTCCCTACCTGTACTGAATTTTAGGGCTCTAATGACCTTTGATGTCGACGAGCTGTAAAGCCCCACAAAAAAAAAATCAATTACAGCAATGAGTATTTTTAGGGAAGAGAAGTTGATGGTAGAACATGGTATATTTGTAAAGCACTCCACATAACTCATTCGCCAACGTTTCCACCTCAAACGTCAGCATCTTCAGGAATTAAAGATGTCTCCCCTCTTGTGACCTGAGAATTCTCGTTGCATCGCAGAACCCTTGTTGAGTGTACAGTTACGGCGCAGTGTTCCATGAAGTGCTTTCATTTAGCGTACGCGCGGGAAACGTTTGAGTATTTCAAGAAATTTCCGTGTTGGCATTGAAACTTCTTCATTGATCTTGTGAGTTGAAGCAACAATCGAAAAGGTCCTAGGTTAAATGTCACTGCTCTTACCAGAAGGTTCCAAGTGTCAGAGTTTGGAGTTGACTTCACTGGAACCGGTGATTCTGCCCTCTTCCCTTACCTCTCCCCCCACTGCGGCGACTTTAGCACTCGACATGGCAGTGGTCGATGTACGTAGCAGATGCCGCCATCGTAACGAAATTGCTCCCTCGAACCACCTTGGGATTAGATTCGTTTTCTATTTGCATCAGATGTGAAGGATTATGAATTCAACCCAGTTTGTTCAGACTTTCATTGTTGGGTGTATTTAAATGTTGATTGAATACTTTGTGACGTTCCATTCGTATTTTTTTTCAATTGCGACCTCAATTCCAAATTTTTTACCTCTTTTCGCTCATACAACTTATATTTCGATTCTTTTATACTCTGTTGCGCACCTTTCAAACAATTTCCACTATTGTCTCAACAGCACTTTTTAACACTAGCAGTAACATGCTTCTTTTTTTTTATGTAAATGTGTAAATCTAGGATTAATTCATTGTTTGTATGCGCCCATAAATCAATAAAATAGCTAAAAAGTAATTATTTAAAAAATAAAATCAATGTAAGAAATATTATCACCTTTAAAATGACCACTTTCAGAAATGAGTATCAAGTGGGTAAACCATTTGGTGATAACCACCTCTGAACAATAGGAAATGAACAATATTTTTATATTCTTCAAATTGGATTCTAAACGAAATTCATATCCAAAGAATAATCAGGATCGTGATTATTTTATTGAGTTCTTGTTTTAATGTTTTCAGGGAAGAGTAAATTGAAGAAAAAATTCACTACGCTCTTGTCTGAAGTTCAAAAGATGGGTTCACTTGTCGTGTGCCGGTTTAATGGGTTTGTGTCCTTATATGTAGATTATGCTCGCAATGTTACAGTTAAGTAGTTCCTCATATGAGTGTGGGGCAGGATGGAAAGATGAGTTGTTCTTTTCAAAGATATTTCACTAAATCATGTTCTTTTTTTAGTGCTTTCCTATATTCATTAAGGTGTTGTATTTGTCACAGCAACTAGACTTAGTACCCTCCACCCCCACCCCAAACAAAAAGTTTCAAACGATAATTTGAACCATTCCCTATCCAGTGGCGATGAATTTTTATACCCTTACGGCGCGATATTCTGAATTATTTAACTTTAAATTACTGTGGGTTTATATAGAGAAACTCTCGTGGGCGTATGTTTTTTGATGTCCTGACACAATTATCGACCTCATATAATAGTGAAAAAAAAACCAACCTGAACATAGTGAATGAAAATAACAAGGCAATGACGTAAAGGTTTTCATACCTGTCGCGTCTTTTAAAAGAATAAATGGTGAAAACACTGATCTACCGTATCTCGTGACTGAAGATAATGTAATTCTTGCCAAAGAGTAAAACGAATCTACATTATTATCAAGTTTTAAATTAACAAAGTAATTGTTATTGTCCATATGTAAAACTCAGTAATGCGAATTATTAATTAATTAGTTCTCATTTGGTGAATATCTCGAGGTTTTGTAAATAGTTGACAACTTCACTTTAGTCAACGCAGTTATACGACCTTCAGTTCTTAAGAAACCAAATAAAAGATTATGCAGATATTTATTGGTAAATTTACTTTTAGAATAAAATTATGATAGCTTAAATATTAGCTAGCTCTCTCTCTCTCTCTCTGCCTCACGTATTCCTACATGTCACCTTTAATGTATGAAAAAAAAATTCCCCGTATAAATACGAAGAACCTTTTGTAAACAAATCGCGCAAAACTTGTACGATCGGCTAGATTACATGTTTTTATTTCCCTCTGATAGTAAGGCAAACATTTGCTTTTATTTACATATGGTACGATGTGAATTCATACCCTGCTTTTGTTTGTCGTAAGACCGTGATTTCCAAACCTAATAATTTCCAATCCGATGAAAGCATACGTTGTGGGATTAAATTCGGGATTAAAATTTTTATGTTTAGAATGGTGAAAAAAACTGGGAACACGAAGCATGTGATCCAAATAAAAATTATCTCTCGACTATCTCATAATGCATGCCCAGCATTGTCTTTAATTGAATGGTGCATGAATATTTTAGCAGGAATTATCTGTTAATTAGGTCAATACATAACTCATTGATATGAAAAGAATTGAATTTAAAAAATTAATTCAATTTTTTGGTAAATTTATGAATAAAATTTAATGACATATTTTTTTCGGATTTCATTCAAAATGTACCTTTCTTTATGTTAAAGACAGTTACAGAATTTTCCTGTTTCAGCAATTGTGTAATTAATTTCATTAGTTGGATGTATACATTTTTGCCAAATGAGTAATACAATTTGAGTATTTTTACGCTATTTATATTATTTATAAACATTATATATATATATATATATATATATATATATATATANAATTCTTACCAGCTACGTGGAATTACGTTGTATAATTTAAATAGAAAATTTATTTTTCACACTTGTTTTTCAAAATCTTGTTCATTTTCGCATTCTTGTGAAACATTGGAAACAAATCTTTTCAAATAAAGCTATTACACTATCCTGAGTGCACAATATGCATCATGCTATGTTAAGAATTTTTTAAACATATATATATATATATATATATATATATATATATATATATATATATATATATATATATATATATATTAGTATGTAAAATATCATACACATTTATTGCACTATCATCATTTTCAATATGATAACTAGCGCAAATATTCCAGAATTTGTTTTCGAGAAATTTAAAAAATGTACTTCCAAAAAGTGGTTAAGAATTGCATTTGACATTGCGGATGAAAATGAATGTATTTTTTCTCCAGAAGCAAGCAAGGTAGAAACCGAAAAAAAACAAAACTGGAGACAGGGTGGGACTGTAGAGATCCTGTGCCCAACTGTCCGTGGTTTGAGAAGACAAAAATATATTATTATTTTGAATAAAAACAATAAAAGGCCAGTATTAAAATGTTTTCATGCATTGTTTTAAAAGTACTTTAATAATGGTTCAAAAAATGACTGAATTAACAGTTGATTTATTTGCACTGTTAATAATAATAACTAAAATATAAAGCGATTAATGAAAATGGGTAAAATTTATTGAGTTATTAATTACATAATTTTTATTTTTCTCTAATATTTTTGAACATTTTTTTCAATCCAAATTACTTGTTTTATTCTCATACATACGTTAATAGACTGAAGAATAAATACACCTCGCTGTCTTAATGACGGTTCTTTCATCATTATTTTTTTGCATCCTCGCCTTCAGTCTCAACTTACTAATCCATTAACGTGGTCGTAATGACTTACTCGGTTTGCACCGGACGCGGAGAGAACGCTGGTTGGAGCTAAACAATGATGAATAATGGCGCTTTGAATATTTTAAATGTGATGATTTCCTTGATTTCTCCCGCGGGGGGTGGGGGTGCCGTAAGAGACTGTCAGAATGATCGATCGGTTGTTTCCCCGGTGCAAACGAGGTTGGTGTGCTCTGAGTGTGGAGCGGCGCCGCACCCTCCCACCCGTTCCCTTCACGACGTTAATTTGAAATACAACATGCCTTAGTACGGATGCCACAGTATGGATACGGATGGGCGGAAAGTGTGTGTCAGTACGCTTTGGATGCACTGTTCCAGTCACTGAACACTGAAACTAGCAGCGTGTATTTTATAACATTAAAACTCGAGAGAGCTAATTTCAGAGTAGATGTTTGTGTAAAGCAGACAAAAATTTGTGGAAAATCAACTGACGCTGGGATAAAAGTGCCTGATAAACAGAATTTTGGTTTTATTTCCCAACGATAGGGCGTACATACACTATACCTCAGGGAATGCTAAGTTGTGGCAGTCAGGTTAGCCCTTCCGTGACGCAGGTGGTAGCGTTCTAGCTCATCACCAAGTCATCCCAGGTTCAATTACCGGTGGGACCCGGAAAAATTTGTAGCTTTACACATGAATGTCCCAGTTCATATACTGTGACTGCTGAAAAGCGAATCCTCCTTCCTCTATCCATCTCCTCCTAGTATCAATAACTAATTATTACTAACAACTCCTACTAATCCGTCCACGTGGGTCAAATTGCCAAACCCAGCTAAGCGGTCCACCTATTAACAATAGCCTGCCACCCAACTCCTACCTTCTATCGCTCCATGTAGATAATCTTCAATAGCACGCTACATTTCCCATTTACAAATACTACAATAAAAATTCAGCAGGTTTTATCTCCATAATCTCTGACTCTGCAGCCTCAGTTTAGTTTTGCCTGGGGGCATAGGTGGATATCGGTGAATATTTCGTGCACAGAACTGAATAATAAGAAATTTTGAAAGTGTTTATTTGTATCAAATTACTGTCAATAAAAAAATTGTGAAAGAATCAGAAAATGAACAGGGATGAAGCAGCGGATACTCCGGTTGCTTGAATTAATTAGCAAAAAATATAGTCACGTAGAAGGTATGGAATCGGTTCTCTTTTATCCTATTTAACCCTTCGGAAGAATGACCCGCGTGTCAGGCATGTTAGGATTTAAATTTTTCTAAAAATTGGATCCCGTGCACTGTTAGGGCCCTGTCCGCCTCAGTATGCCCCAATTTGTTCTTGCTGGTAACAGATCGCCGGTCTGTGCCGCGAGTAAGCTTTTCCTGAAACTCGCCCTGCCTGACGGACATACATTCCTCCTTAAGTATGCTAGATTACCTGCCTTACCGGTCTACGTTCCTTATAAAGCACAGGATTGTACCTGTCTGTTAGACAGACATATGTCTGTCAGGAAGGAAGATATATAGAACGAGGTTAACGTCCTGTCAGGCAGATGATTCCCTAGAAGTTCGTACATTCGTTCTCTGAAGTATTGATAATTTAGCACTCTGTAATAGAAAATATTTCTCGAATATGTGAAATTCCTCGTTACTTTGATACAAATAATCAATATCGGTCTGAGGATATGGCTTCTTCATAGTTTAGGCCTACATGTGAGAAATATATATTGTGAGAAATACATGTTCCTACCGACGTAAACTTCCACTTCCCATAAAGAGCTAAAGTATTCTTGTCGCATTCTCAACCACTTCGTATACGTAAACGCTCGAGATAAACTGTAATTCCTTTTCGTATTCAAATACTACTTCTACACAAAGTTTTTAAAATATTACGACACAAGTAACTGTCCTTAATGCGGAGATTGTAGGTCCAATCCGCATAACATACAACTAGTTGGTAGATATTGTTCCTTTCTCCGTATTTCATGCTGGAGAAGTCTCGTGAAGTCGAGGTCTTTTGTTGGAGTGTGGTATGAGTGTAGGAGTTCTACAAGACTTATCTCGTTGTAGCATCGTAAAATGAGCTGCTGAAAAGGAAAGATAGAGGCTGAAGGGAGATGTTTGCATTATCTGGAATATACACAGCGTGGACTGTATATACTCCAAAGAAGAAGGGATTTGCAGATTTGTTATGAGATTCATGAAGGTATTTGTTTTCTTTTTCATTTGCTATAAAAAGTGTTATGTCCTGACCCAAGCAATTTGAAATCTATCCTTCAATGAGGTTTGTAAACTAAATTTTCAATCTTTCTCGACGGTACCCGGTATTTGATCTGTTTTACAAAAGGTATTCCTCCTATCACAAATTTCCTCAAGAAAAAAGTTGAAACTGAAAACAAATATTTTTTCGAGAATTAAACTATTGTGCATTTCAGGTTGCTCATACCAATACAACTACCTTAGACTGTTTCATGGTATATTTTCTTTTTACTAATTCTTCGTATGGTAAAAAAAAACTTTTTTTCAGCAAAAACGTATTGCTGCTATCATTCAGAGGTATATTTTCGTTATTTGTAGGATTCATTGAATATTTTAGAATACAATCGTTTTAACTTCAAGTATGCCTTTCAAATGGTTACTAATTTAGAGCTAAGATAATCGATAATATGAGTTTAGAGAAAAATATTTCAAAGGAATGGATCGGAGAGTGAAAATGTTTTGGGGAATTTTCATCCTGGTGACTGTATCTGCTGTATCGTTCTCGCCCATTATTAAGTTATGTAAGTTTTTGTTACTTTTAAATTTAGAGAAATTAAATTAAATTTGGTTGAGGTTCAGTATATTTTTGAAAATATATTTCATTCGAATGAATAGGTGATAGACTGGTGTTTCTCGATAATTTAACCTCATTTGATCATGATAGTGTTTTGAAAAAAAAAAAAAAAAAAAATTTCCAAAGTTGACCATTTTCAATTAGAGAAAAGAAACATTTTCAGTCAAGGCATATTTAAAATAAATAAATTGTTAAATTTTGAGTGTTATTTCGATTGTTAATGTTGATATCAACTTTTCTTTGTTCTAGGTGAGTATCTCGAGATACACGGATTACATACGCTGTGCTATTCCAGTTGGTGTAAGTACTTCGTAATTATAATGATTTCAGTTACATGATAATGAACAGTAGTGGTATGGAAGTGGTAGTCTGTGGTTTGGTAGGGTTGGTGTGAGGAAATTCATTAGTCTCCACATCAGAACTGTACTTACGTATCCGCAGTGTGAATAATCTATAGTTCGATAATAATTTATACACGTAAATTTTTTGCGTTAAATTACAAACATATTGACATTCTGTTAGTATTATAACTCGCAGCTAACTTTTTATCTTATCT
Source organism: Laupala kohalensis (assembly GCA_002313205.1). Classification (NCBI taxonomy): domain Eukaryota; kingdom Metazoa; phylum Arthropoda; class Insecta; order Orthoptera; family Trigonidiidae; genus Laupala; species Laupala kohalensis. The sequence continues at coordinate 625,588 of NNCF01127171.1, forward strand.
TGGAATTTTTGCTGAAATTTTTGAATCCACCTCTGCCTTGGGGCCCTTGATCGGAATTGATGGGATGGTCCCTTGCTTGCTTCCGGAGAGTAAATTAGTTTGTTGTCCTCCACCTGGTCTGCTTTTTTGAAAATAAATTTATTTTTTTATTTTATTTACTTATTTTAATATGGAACTTGGATCATCACCACCAACGTGATTTATTCACCATTTCCTTTTATCGTGCATTCTATTCCCTGAATCATGAATTACTCTAAACTACACTATTGTTGTTATCTTCTGCTCTGAGATAATAGCAAAAACTACACGCCAGCAAAGTTTTCTGACAAAAGAGAATCCACAATGATGAAGGTTGGAATGTTTTACATATGTATCTCACCATAACTCTGGAGTGCCAGAAGATATTTCAACCAAACTTGACACATAGATGACTATCTGACTACAAGCACTGTGGGACTACGACATCCCTGTCACCCCTAGCAAGGGGGTCGTAAGAGGGTGACGTGTGAAAATAATGGAAAAAATCCTATATTAGATTCGAAACCATGCTTTTCGGTGCTGTTGAGATGGTTAAGAACCTCCCCGATGCATTATTAGTTCACAATTAGCCTACGTTGGTGGTAATATACCACTAGGGTAGGGGTGAGAATGAGGAACATCTGATTAAAAAAACCTATATTGGTGTTGAATAGATCGTTTTTAAGACACGAAGTCACTTTCGTAACGTCGCTTGAGTCCACGATTACCCCCTGTGAATGAATATCCTGATTTGAGGAAGGGGATGAAAAGGGGAAGATGTGTAAAAAAATACGAAAATGACGGATATTTGTGTTTATCATATAATTTTTGGGGTCGCAGAATTAGAGGTGACATTCCCGTTGACGTCAAAGTTCACTATCACCCCGTACAATCTCCAGCACTCCTAGGGAAAGAGATACCACTAATAAAGTTGTACCAATAATGAGTCCATAGTTTTCATTGTTGCCGAGATGATAGTGACATCCCGATGTTGTGCGATACTGAATTCAGCTCTTATGGAAGAATACACCACTAGCACTTCTTGGGGGTAGGGGGAAAGGAAATACCTTTATGTGTAAAAATAATTGAAAACTAATTTTAAACTAAATAAAAAAATCGTCAGATCCATAGTTTTCGGGTTGGGATTGAAGATACATATGAATACTATCAAATCACCAACATTAATGAGTAACCTTCTCACCGGAAATTGCAGTGTGGAAAGATAAAATGGCAGACAGATTACAAAATTCAGGTGAGCAAAACCGCAGGTACTCATCTAGTTCCATTATATAAGTAATCTGATTTTTAGCTGTGTGTTTTCAATTCGTATTTTTCCTCAACACTATATTTTTCTTACAAGGGAACTTTCAACAAACGCAAGTTGAAAGTGGTCCTAATATTTTGACATGACGTACAAGTAGTCGATATGTTTCATTATTTAAAAAATCAGGACCACTTTCGAAAGTTCTCTTATTAGTTATTTTGCACTTGAAAACTTTTAAGAAGAAATTCCATTATACGGATATTTGATCATCCGGACTCGAACCAGTCTCAATTGTTGTGGATAACTGAAGTTGTATTGTATGCTATCGGAGGATACTATGTCTAAATATTAAGAATTTTGTCTACCTCCATTTTTTGAGAATAAACGTGCTAGACTACCTAAGATGAAGAAAAAAACATGCTATTCCTTTGCGTGGTAATTGTGGATTATTAGCAACAGTATCAAAGAATGATAAATTAAAAGTCGTTAAGCTTCTAACATTAAAACTATGAGCAACAAACAAACGACTTTTAATTTATCATTCTTTGCTATTCCTTTTCCAATAATTTTTTGGTTCGAGAACATTGACTTTCCAAACCTTTACTTCTGGACCATATTACACCATCTGTTGGTAACATTGCCCATCTTCTTTTATTTACGTCATTTATTTATTTATTCTTATAAAATGTTAACGAAAACTGAATACTCGTAGAAATAAAACATATAACATATAACGTGAAAAACTATTTTGGTGCCAACAATAGCAGGGCACGTCAAAATCGTCTGCAATTCCTGAAAATACAATGTTTTTGTATTAGTCTGCAGCACTCACGAATTCGAGTTGTAGAAAAATCTTCAAGTTTGACTTCACAAGAGTTCGATCACTAAGTTCATATGCTGCAGTACTGACACATAGTCGTTTGACTGAATCCGAGCTCGGATGGCGAGGGAATTTCGTCTCGGTTATCCGTGAGCTGGTCGTCGATCAACGTTTGACGCAGCGGTCAGCGCTTTCACATAAGTCTGCTCGGCACGGGATCTCTGGTCAGAATGAATTCTAGTTGCGATCAACAAACTTATTTCGCCTTGGTAACCTTCTGATTCGCCGAGAGAATCCTTTGTCTCTGTTCTCGAACCTTCCTAACAGCGTTCGTATTTCTTGTCAATTAGTCTTGCGTTGATATTCTAGCAAACTCCAAACAAACATCATCTCTTGTTTAGGAACGCGTACATATCTGTCGTTCTTTGGAGTACATAAACAGACGTTCATTTATCTTGCGTTTGGTATCTTTGAACACAGAATGTCTTCCGTGTAATAACATGTAATATTTATGCCAGTAAGTAATAACATGCAACGAGTGATAATATGTATCATTAGGTGCGAGTGATAATATGTAATATGTAGCAGTTCTGAGTGATATGCTGCGACACCAACAACCATCATACTACATCTCGATGTCAAGCAATAGTAGTGCATTTCGTACTCCTCTAAAAGTGCCATGAAGTGTTCCACCTCGAAGTGTAGACCTCAGGAAATCTCCATGTTGGACCCTTCCATTTGCTTGACGAAGGGCGCACTCATCGATCAGTGTGGGACGCCTCGCCCTTCACAAGACTTCGCCTCGTAATCCCTCTGTCTGTGAGGAAATGGAGAGAAGTTTGTCTCGAGGGATTACATTTTATGATGACACACCTGACTCTCCAACTTATCTCTAGTAACTTATTTCGTGGCTATCCGCGAAATGTAGTTTAATATTATTTCCGAATAATGAAAATCACTGTTTAATCCAAGAATATTTTCAGATAGAACTCTTGTGTGATTTGAAATATGATGCGAGAGAGATAATTTTCACAAAAAATGTAGCGCAATCTATGTTGCAGAAGAAGGAAATGAGTAGAATTCCTAATGAATAATTTTAAAAACTTGCTGTAAACAATAATCTATTACTCATGCATATTAAATTTTTCAGATTTATTATGCAATTATACGTTAAAATTTTATCTGAGAATTTAATAACTGCGAAATTTAGTTAAGTTTGGGGTGCTATATTATGACCTTTTTACTATATTATGAAACAATAAAAACACATAATTGATCTAAACATTTTGGGAATGTGCGGAGGTTTTCAATCGTTTAAATAGCTTCCTTCGTAGATACAACAATGTTTCTACCGAGAAAGATATTTCCTTGGGAACGTTACTTAGAATAAAAATTGTGTTTTTTTTCCTTCAATAAAGACACCTCGTTTAGTCCGATATAAATTGCTGTGCATTGATAATGTAGTATCCCTTCTTTAGATCTTCACATTTGCAATTAAAATATCACGATCTTCGTGATCATAAACCGTAATTTTACAAGTCTTCTACAAGTCATCAACGTTAGAGCATTTACTGATGTTTCGCAAGAGAAATAAAATATCTCCCAATCACCTACAGACGTACCGGATCATCACGTTCTCGCAGTACATGACTAATTTACAGACCAGTGTCACCGAGCTATACTCCACGTCGACCACGCATGGGGACATGGGACAGAAGACGGATTGTATTACACAAGTTTCTTAATTTATTATACAATTCTTTTATTACACAATACTTAAGAATTGTTGCAAATGTTGGATTCATTAAATGTGTCCTGTTTTCCGAAGTTACTGACTCCGCTGAATTATCTTTTACTAGTATAGATTATTTTTCTTTTATATACAGTGGACTTGGTAATTGTGGAGCGTTAGCAACATTATCAAAGAATGATAAATTAAAAGACGTTACTATGTTGCTCATTGTTTTATTGTTCGAAAGCTTTTTCAGCTGCAAAGCAACCAACGTCAGTAACATACACTGAGTACTGAGGAAAATTTTTGGAAAAGTATTGAACTTTTTTTTTTTTTTTTGTGGGGCTTTAGGGCTCGTCAACATCGAAAGTCATTAGAGCCCATTATTGAGGAACTCGCCAAAAATTTTCCTCAATACTCAGTGTATGATACTGGCGATGGTTGCTATGCAGCCGAAAAAGCTTTCGAACAATCAAACAATGAGCAACATAGAAACGTCTTTTAATTTATCATTCATATACAGTGGAGCTTCTTTAAGTTGAACTTCAAGGGAAGGGTCATAAGTTTCGAGTTTTCGAGTTGTAGAGGACTTCGAGATAAGGAGTTTTTAACATTATCAATTAAGACTTATAGAGGTATATGTTATTGAAGTCATTAGAAAATTAAAAAAATTGAATTGAGATTTGAATATAGAATTATAAAGATTTGTGTTGTACATAATTACATGGACAAAGATTGTTTTATGGGAAAGGAACAACCTGAAAATACGCACATATTAAATAAAATCTGTATTTTCTTTTGAGTCAAGGAATTACCACATTATTTGTCACTTGTAGTTTCGATTGCAAACAAGACATTAAATATATTGTCCTCGATATCACTACATCTTCCAATGAAAGTACGAAATCATTTCTTGGAATTTGTTATTGACGGCAACGAAACTATTGCTTGGAGTTAGAGAGTCTTCCGAAAAGAATTTTGATTTACAGGGACCGCAAAGTTTACATATTGCTTTTTCGAGTTATAGAGTCCACTAGATTTCTAGTTCGAGTTAAAGAGCGTGATATGTGTGGATAGTACGTCATAGGAAATCATATTTAGTTCGAGTTATAGCGTCTAAATAATTCTTGTACTTCAACGGAAGGGAATGGGTAATTTCTTCGTCTTAGAGAGGATTTCGAGTTAACGGGTTTCGAGTTAAAGAGACTCCACTGTGTTTATATATATATATATATATATATATATATATATATATATATATATATATATATATATATATNTATGTATATGAAAATGTAGTTGAGTTGAAAGGCAGAATCATCGGTAAGAACTTAACAGAACCGTCGTTCCTGCATCCAAACAGAAAAGCGCGCGTGAAGCATATTGCGCGTGAGGTTACCTCATCTTTACTGTAAACGCTCTTTGCGAATCCTGTGTTGTTTTTCTTTGTCGCTTCGTAATCCGAGTTTCCTGAAGGAGGCAAAATGTGTGGCGCGTCGCAGTCGCAGTCGCCGTTGCTTTGTGGCAGCAAACGAAGGAACAGTACACGTGTTTTTCCAGCACGTGGGCTGCTGGCGCAGGATGAGAGGATATTAATGGCGATCGTCCTTTTGTCTTGTGATGAATGTTGACGTCCCCGACGACGTGCAACATTAATGTTGTTGCATAAACACCCGCACAATGGGATGTGTTATATATAATAATAACAATAATTTATTAGTCTGCTAGTGAGCAATGCTCGGTGGCAGATAGAAAAGAATACATTCATAATAAAATAACACAAAGTTAAAAAACAAATCATCAATCTCTGTAAAAATATCTATAAAATACACACACAGACGGAATTAAATGCTAATAAATTATTACTCATGGTTACAACGAGAAAGAAACTAGATTTAAGAAATTAATTATCTACATGAGGTTCATATGTGCGTTTACTAACACACATACACATTTTCGCTTACAAACAGTTACAGAAACGCACTCATACGTACAAACATGCACACATATGTCATTACTCCTCCTATATCCTTAGCGTAAAAGTAATTGCTGTAACATAAATAAAAGAAATTAATAGCTATAAAAAATAAAACCAAAACAGAGTTTCTGAGAGCAATCATGTTCACTTCACTACACATCACTACACTTCACTAATTTCACTCCCAACATTTTCTGTTCCCTTTGACTCCAATCACCACACTTTACATATGATCCTATTTCAACGAAGCAAGAATACTTGCGGAAACATTTTACTCTTTTGGTAAGTTCGAAAGTGTTGCTGCAGGTAAGTTATTCCAGTCTACAATGGTTCTATTCACAAAGGAGTATACAGAATGTCGCGGACCACCGTCCAGGACTTTTAAAACTCAGAAAAACAATTTTGCTAAAAATCTTAAGATTGAATATTGCTTTCATTTTCTCAATCGAATGGTCGTAAGCAAACTTACAAAAATGGGGAACAGGAGGCTGAGTGGACCTTGAAAATTTTAAATTGGAACCTCAATTATTTATTTCAGATTTTCATTTGGTACGGAAAAATGAATCACTTTTGTAAGAATCTGTTTTTTTCATTGCAAATGACGCTGCAACCGAAAAACATACATCAACTTTTCACAATAATTATTACGAAACCGTTACTCTCAATATCGAATTGTTGGTGAATATTCATTAAAATACGCTTATTAATTCATAGAATAAACTTATATAAAAATACAACGAGCGACTTTATTAGTACACAATTTTCCTAATTAAAGCGTTATTTGCATTGGAAACTGATTTAATTTTTTTGATTACAAAATTTTTGCTGTATAAAATCCTCCTCCTAGCTGACATTCTTGTGATATTCTAGCATATTAGATATCGTAAAACCGGTGTTCAATGATCCAATTTCACATTTGTCGTCACATTTGTCGTCCCTGTCTGTTACCGGTTTCTTCTTATTTTTCGTTTTCCGGCCTCTATATCCCGCCTTCTTAGAAACTTACAGTAAAAAAAAAAAGTTTACAGACCGCAGAATTAGTATAGCATTGGAGATTAATTAAACATAGCAGTTTCAGATATTTCATCTTTAAATCACCGTACGTCACCCAGAATAGGCATTCGCTGATACGTGTCTTTCTACTCATAACCTGCGAGAAAACCTTACATGTTCATCAACGTTTCGTTGAAAATGTCATTCGTAGCTCTTTGTTTCTTATCCTGACATTCATCATTCTTTGTTCGTGTTAAGATAAACTCATTGTCTTCCTCTTGTTATATTTTTGTGAAGGGCGCGATATTTTGCTTCAGGGGAGTAAATGCCCTTTTCATTTCATCCTTGAGATCACCTTTCAATGCAGTCCTAACCACAAGGATATGTCGATATAACGTTGCTTAAAAATATGTTTGACCTATAAATTCCTACATAATAAGTGCACACCGTATTTATTAATTAGTTATTATTCATTGAAATCCTTTGCTGTCTAAAAAATATTTTAATTTCTTAGTAAGCAATTATATTTTTGTCTATTGTTTTAATTTTGTGTGTAAAGAATGTTCTAGGACTCCACGTAAAAAAATTAGTCGATTTCACATCTAATAAAATACTTAATATACACTTTATGCATCATTTATGTATGTCAAGTTGTATTTGGAGATTCAATCGATACCACGTAGGACCCCAATAATTAAAACTGAAATTAATAATAAAAGTTCTTCTTCTTCCTATTGCCCGATGGTTGTAAAATTCAGATTAAATTATCCTCTAATTATTGCCTGATGGAATGTCTTGTCCAATAACTAATATTATATACGAGATTTATTATGTAGAATGTTAAGTACTCGTATGTAGTAATAAGAGATTTATACGTTTCAATATCAATCTGTTTGCCTCACCTGTTGTTTATCAGTTTTCACATTTCCAATGTGATGCATGTAAAGCTCTTTTATCACTCGTTAAAAGTTTAAAAATGGTTCGTTGATGAATTCACTAATTAAACATGCTTTCAATGAATTAATCCTCGTATATTTCTGCTTTATTTTTTGTGTAAAAATCATAATAATTCACGCTGAAATCCGCTTGTAGACGAAATCATTTTTTTAATTGTAGTTTTTATCAAATATTGGGGGTGAATGTAGTATTTACGAGTTTTGTGTAACAAGAGTTACATGGTCGGTGGTGCGATGTCATCTGCTTCGGAAACAAAGTGTAACCTCTGAGAAAAAACATAATCAATAAACTTAAATTACCACAATCTAGTTTGTTTATTCGGACTCCCTTAAGGGTTGAGAAAGGAAGAGAAAGGAGTGATGGATATTAGACTGTTCCGTAATACCACGTAAAAATGCAGTGATGATAAAGCACATTAATAGAAATAACAGAATCAGGATACATGTCTCCCGAAGAATATACAATGACACGATGTCAGTAAGAACACAAGATAAATAGGTGTGTAAAGCGTTGTTGTTAAACACCTATATCACTTCCTCAATTTCCGAAATAAAACACTTTACACACCTTTTTGTCTTGTTTTACTGTCTTTGTGTCATTATATCTCCATCGGGAAACCATTTCGAACATGTGTGCCTTAATGATTTTTTGTTTATGTGCTCTGCCTTGCCTCTAATTTTTACGAGGAGTTTCGGAACGTTATGTACCGGACAGTTATACAGTACCAGTTCTCACAACTGTTTCAAGGTAACATTGTTTACGGTTATCATGAGTAAGAGCGAGGAGTACCTGGCATTATATTTTGTGCATGCTGTATTTCGTTTAGTGTTTTAGAAGAAATGACTGAATTATTGTGATTGTTCTTTTGTTCGCGCAGAGTTATTTCTAAGTATCTATTCATGTTTTTATGGCAAATAGTTATTATTTTTACTGTTACTTTATCTTTATTGTATAAGGACATACTATCACCAACAACATTTACTACATTTTTTATTTTAAAAAATGTCTTCCAATGTCGGCCAATTATTGACTCAAACAAAACAAATATTGTGTTTTTTAGGGTGAAATGACTGGGAATAAGTTAAAGAAAAGAGGAAAGTGGAGTAAGGAAAGCATGAAAACATTTGAAATGTGAAATAATTTCGAATGAAATGATCAAAGCAAGCAATTTAATCCTTTCATGCTCCGCAAAATACATTAGAAGACAGATTCACAGACATCAGAATTGGTGAGACTGTTTATCTGACCTCACAGACGGAAAAAATAAAAACAAGCTTTTGATGAATTTATTTTCATATATGACAAATCTAGAGAAAGAAAATTATTTCCCTCAACAAGAAAGAGTTTTTTCAGTTCATGTTTGATTTGACAGATAATTTGAGGTACGTTTCCTCTTTTCAAAACAACGGAAAGTTGTTAGACACATGTTATTATGTCGGGAGCATGACATTCCGAGCTGTCTTTTACACGTTACCTAGGGTTGATTGAATTATTTTGTATTTTTTGATTCGACTTTCAAAATTTAAATATATTGTAGCAAAACAATAATATGAAAACCGTGACTGGCTGGTACTAGAAGAACATTTCTTGACTAAGTGAAAATTATACTTATGTTATTTTCAAATATATACTTATGTTCAGATAATTAAAAAAAACAAACTAGAATGTATATTGAAAAATGAATTAAGGAATAAGATTACTGTTTTCAAATATCATAAAAGCTTCTTTTGCTGAAATGCAAAGATGACCGACACTGAATGGCTCCTTCGCAATGATTTGAACAATACACAACTTACCATAAAGAACGCCGCAATAAACCGTTGGAAAGTGAATGAAATGTTAAATTATTGACCAACTCTTCAAGAAAAGTTGTGCACTTGTTTCGGACCAAAAGTTCCTGAACAGATTGAATGGTAGTTCTTACCCCCCACTGAGTACCACAAGGAAGTGCGTAGTATTTTTTCTCACATTTAATTTATGTTCATGTTTATTTATGTTGAGTTCATAAAAGCGTTGAACCAATTCTATAAATTCTCAACAAAGCTCTGGAACACTCTTCACTCTTAACTCTCTTAATTTAAAATAGCGTTGAAATCAAAATACGAAAATGTAATTGTAGCAATTACATTTCCTCGTAATGCCATCCCTTAAGCCCTGAATATATCCGAGACGAGCTCTTTGATAGATAAACGTTGCACTCCGCTGGTGAGTGAGTTCTGCAGGGGTTTGGGGTGGGGGAGTGAGGGGTGTGGGCGTGCCTTGCGCTGCGCAGGCAGTTAATAATGAGCCTCCAAATGACTCCATTTGGCCACGGCGCTCAGCTGAGGCTCGGCAGAAGGAAACGAGGAAGGAACAGAGACGGAAGAAGCAAGGGAAGAAAGGCGCGAGCGGACGGACGGACGGAGCAGAAGGGAAGAAGCGAGATGAGAGACCATGGAAAAACAGACTGCACCACGAGAAAATATATAACACACAAGACGTAATACGGGAGTACCAATGATACAGGTGGATATGTTGGAAGGAGAGTACAACTTCAAGAATAGTGACATCCCTATTATTGAAGTTGTACTCTTCGTGTTGAAGCAGTAGTATACATTAAATAATGTACTTAACATCATCGCAAAAATACAAAAATCGATGTGTCACATAACAATATTTTCAATACCCCGACTTTGTCATCAGTTGATTCTTTGAAATAAGTTCAATGAAAGTGTGAAGCAAAAAAAAATAAAATTAAATATTACTTTTAAGATCATTCCCTCGTACCGTTTATGAAAAAAGAAATATCGACAATCATTTTTCTCTTAAATTGATTTGATATATTCGCTCATCAAAATACTGAATCTAAGTGATTCAATTTTCATTTCAGAATCAAATTGAAAACATACAATTTACCACGGTAATTTTGGTATTCGTACATTGTTCGCGTTTAGTTTTGTGGGTATGTAAGACGTCAGAATGTTAGAAAGGCGTATATATGTCCCCCAAATTTTTTTCGCCGTCCACAGTCCAAGCATTATCGAAGTCAAGCAAATCAAATATGTTAATAATACCCCCCGTTAATGATAATTCATATCTGGACTTTTGTTTTTAAAAAAATTGAAAATAAAAATTAACTTGACTAGTTATCTAATTTTTCCTAATAATTTTAGTTAAAAACTCTAGTCAATCAACTTTTCTTCGAAAAATATTAAATGATCAGTTAATGATCTTGGATTTAACTTTGAAAAGAATTGATGTCGTCTTAAAGATACGAAACATTTTTTTAAAAACATAGTTTCGTATTTACTTTCTTGAGAAATCTTTCTTCTCTATGTGCGTCTAATTTCAATAGAAGTCGTTCTCTAATTGTATAACATTGTATTCTTCAGATATTTAGTTACGATATAGACAACCTTTTTTATGTAAGCTCATTTACATATTTGAAGACTGGCAAGTAGGTCATTCCGTGAAGGAAAAACCCTGTTACTGATGAATATAATGCTAAAGAGACAAAACGACGATTGCCAAGGAAAACAAGAACGACAGGGGAGCCCGTCGTTATTCTGAAATGTGGATCCTTAAGAACTCGACGGGACGCAGATGAATAAATATAAAGGTCAAATGAATGAAACGGACGAAAACAGAGAGCGCGGACAAACGCTACGAGTCTTAAAAAAGAAAAATTGTCGCCAGCAGTCTCGAAATGGGAGACTTAAATTGTGGCTCTCTGAATTAAATTACCTTCGCTGAGACAAGTGGAGACAAAGGTGTTCAGACCGAGCGTTTCGTGCCGTTTATGCGCAAAGAACGAAAATAGACCTGTAATGATGACGTGTAATTTGCAGACGAGATGGCGAGATTGACAAAAAGTTTTTTTAAGGAAAGTATTCTTGAGTTGGGAAGGTGTGTGGAACTGTAAATGATGAGAGATGGCATTTAAATCTTCCTATGTACTTTAATTATTTAATCATTTCGATTTTAAGGGCTTTAAAATTTAAGTATTATAAATGTTTGAAAGCTATTGGTATCTGTTCTTTGTGAAAGGTTTTTTTTTCGTAATTATCCCATTTGATCCCTTCATTCTAAATCAATTGAAGTACCATTACAAAAGATTATTTTCGGGGCGGAACCGTAATTTTATTCAGCAACTGCATCATAGAACGGTCAACTCAAAATTATTTCCTTGTTGCTGGTTAAAATCTTCGCACGGACTCGCAGTGTTCATATTACTTTGTTTCTCGAAGTACAGTAGGAGTTGTGAATGCCAAAATTCTCGCTCACTAATTAAGAAATAGAATCAGGAATCGGAATCACTCTGCGGTTACTTGAATCACTGTGGAAAGTCAGTTACTCATTCTAAAGTATACTCATTCTAAGATAATCTTGGAGCTGTTTCAGACGCTGATGCGTAGTCAATTACAATTACTCGTTTAAAAACTGGACGGGAACTTAACATCAATCATTGTACACCTGCAGCCCATGTATTTTTCTTATTAAAATGTAACTCCTGAGTTTTCTCGGCAAAATTATTTTCAATCATGAATGACTTTCTTTATAAATCTTTTTAGGTTATCAGCAGAGCTCTGAACTAAAGGGCAGCTTCTCTTAATGCGATGTGATCTGTTCGAGAGATCAACGAAATGTAAATTTATTTATTGAAATCAATATTGAAAACAACTTACCAAAACAGTAATTCACGGTAATGAAAATAATGTAAAAAACAGACCGTATGTTATGGAATTTTGTAGTATTTACTCCAGTAGGATTCTCTAGATCAATCCAAACAATGTAGGCACGATAAACTTAAACGCAATTTCGGTTTGAAAGAGTGGGGTTGCAAAACCTTGGAGAGATACTTAGGTAATCGCGTAATAGATTCTTTAGACGGAAAAGTTTAAGGCTGACTCTCGCCCATGTATTTTATTTTCGAATTATCCAGGTATAATTGGCCATTATAACCCGGATTTTTCTGCGGTTTCCCTTCGGGTAATGACATATTTTATATAGGTTCTCTAAGCTCTTGCCAAGGGGAATATGTGTATTTTAATAATGAGAGTTTAATTATTTGGGTTTTTTAATAGTTACTATTTATAATCAATATTCTCCGAATAACCTAGAGCTTGATAATAACACGTATTTGGGAAATAACTTTTTAGTGCTTTAAATACAATTTTTCTGTATTCTTTTGATATAACTCGTATAACTTTTTGTATTCTTATATTAGAAGTGGGCTGAAATTTTAAATCCACCTCTGTCTTAGGACCCTTGCCCTGAATTGATGGGTTTGTCCCTTGCTTACTTCCGGAGAGTAAGTTAGCTTATTGTCCTCAGCTTGGTCATATCAGTATGTCACAGCTTTTTTTACATGAAATTTATATTGTTGCTTCTTTACAAGTCTTATATAAAGGGGAGGTATTTAAATGGCCCGAAATTTTATTTTCAACTGCATCCTTTCTAAAACTGGTACCCCCACGTGACCCGGAGAAGCGAAGACGGGAGAGAAGCTAATGAAACAGCAGCGGGCGTGAGGCTCCTGTGACAGATGTTGCTCTTTGTAAGGCGTCTCGCCTGCTGGAGCGACCTTTTTATCTTTTTACGTTCTCTCTCGTGCTCTCTTTGCGTTTGGCACAGACGCGCTATTCTCTTTAAACTTCTTTGTGATTCCTTTTCGTCACACCTTTCCCTTTTAATCCTTCTCTTCCTTTATTCCTTTCCTCCTCTTTCATTAATTCACACTTCAAAGTAAATGAAATTTGATGATGTAAGATTAATTAGATGCTGTTGTTCCCTACTACCATTTCGTAACTAGGATATTCTACAGAATTGGGGAAATATATATCCAAAACGCCCTATCCTGCTAGATCTAGTTTTTCTTTTCAATATTTTAATTTTTTTGCTTGTATACTCCTGGAAATATAAAAGGGCTGAGGAAAATATTCCAAGTCCCGCGCGCTTGGAATTTGGAGCTGTTAGGTTTGCAACGCCACATCTCTGTGACGGGGAAAAGCTCCTCACTTTCGTTTGACCAATCGTAGGAAAACATGAAACTGCTTCCATATTTGACGGACCAATAGAAGGCTAGTAGTGATAAACATACCCGTAAATCGTAACGAGAGAAAATGTTTTATTACGCCGCTATTAAAGAAAAATGCTATAAATTTGTATTATTCACATAGATTATATTTACTAGAAATATGTTGATCCCAAATATAACGCTTTGTCTGAAATCGTGCAACATATAAAACAACATGCTCGGAGAGAAATATTACAAACTTTCTTTAGATTTCAATAAATGTAACAAAAATACAAACCACTTTTATTAAGATATTCAAATGAAATTTTGTTTTATTCACACAGATTGACTAAGATTATCGCACAATAAAAGATCGCATTTCAATAATGGTAATTCTTTCATTCTTGCTTTCTCATAACAACTATAATTCCTACGCGCAAATTCTCATAAACCCTTTAGCACCAGCTGTTACTCTAGATTTCAGAAAGTGAGAAAGACACGACACAATCATGAGACCAGCTACAGCTTAATTATTATATTTAAAGTACTGAGTGTATCATGTAAAAGAATACATTGTGAATAATGTCGTTTAATGTCGAAAGATTTAGACGCAACAAGATATAAGTATGAAAAATTTCGCATTATATTTCCACAACTGACGGTTCTCCAGTAAATTAAGGTCTCCAGCCTAAAGCAGCGAAATCCACAACCAAAGGCGACGGGAGCAGCGCAATCTGCGGTGAATCTGGAAGCGAGACTCGCAGCGGTAAAGTGACGGGCCGTGTAGGGTGAAACGCGCGGACGCATGGGTCGGATCCTGAAAGCGCTCCTTGACGCGTGGCGACCAAGTGCGGCTGGGTCTGGGTCGGGCGCCTCAACCTCCGTGCTCGCCGCCCGCAGTGGCTTTTAGCCGTTGACAGACCCTCCACACTGCGCCAACGCGTGCTGGTGGAATACGCTTCACGAATACACGTACTGATGCGCGCTGTGTGTAGACTGTTCGATAGCTGAAGGAGGCCCATTGGTTGGTACCAATGGAAAACACATCGGCAACGTCTTTCCAACAGTTTATACAAAGACATTTTGAATCCTAATCATGATCAATTTTTAAATATGTATCAATAGAAATGGGCATTACAATTACAACCCTCAAAAGATATAATAAAATATATTTTATTCGTGTATTGATTTTCGGAATAAAGTATTGTTCTCCTCTAGTGGATGTTTATACTGAAAATTTTATGCGTCGTTTGCTTTATATTTATACCTACCTGTTTATTTACGTAGACTCTTTAAATCGATATATGTATGGATACATTTGCTTACAAGTTTCAGTTTAATATTTACTATTAACGAATTTCGGTTAAACACGTACATAGGAATAGTGAAAAGCGTAAATGCGCATTAAATATATGATATATTTTGTGTACTTAATATGTAACATTATTACTAATTTTTTTGTAAATGTACCCGATAATAATCCAAATAGTGGTTGAAAAATTGTGACTGAAAAAAAATTTACGTCCACATAAAAATATTTCTATGATCGTAGACGAAAACATTGGCGATGTAAATATTTACTTCATTATACTATATTTTGACGTTATTTTTACAAAGTATTTTGTCACTCAAATTTTGTTTCCAAATCGACTCTATGAATATTGAGCACCATTAGTGAAGAACGGAACAAGACCATGACACTTGTAGTAATAATTAAAATCGAAGTGACTGTTTATGTATGAGGAGTCATTGTGGAATATGGAGTATGTTTAAGATCGGCATGGTGCACTCGACCTACCGCAATGGTGGGGTGGCAGGTATTAAAAAAGAAAGTGGTTAGAGAGCTGAGTTGCTGGCTGGATGACCGGGATTCGATCCCCTGTGGGCTGTGGGACTTTTCATCGCCGCAACATCCAGACTGACTCCTAAGCCTACTCAGCCTGCGAAGTGCTTGGGTACCCTCGGGGTCTGTTGTGGGATAGTTTGAGTTGGACTACGTATGTCGTCACTAATACAATAGTGCGCCGGTTTCTCGTGGGAGCGTACTTAACCCGAGTACCAAAGTGTGTCTGAAACGAGATGGTTGGATATGGAGGCACGAACAGGAACTCCCTGATGTTTTGTGGCTGGCTGCGTATTGATTATTTTACAAATTTAAGAATCGGGTATAATTTCTATCACTATTTATAGAAGTGATAGCATTTTAGCCTACGTGCCATCGTTAAGTTGCGGCAAATTGAGATTTTGAGAAAAGACAACCCTGTGTGAACTCTATAAATGTAGTTATCGGATATGAACGGAATTAAATCAACAGGTTTATTTTTACTGTTGAGATATTAACTTGACACGGGATTGAATATTCTTACCTTTGTAGAAAGAAATGTGTCCTTCCTACAACAAATATACACATCTTCTGCACTCGACTTCTCCCCCAGTAAATGCTCATGCCCCATCAACCAGCTCGCACGCACTAAAGTAGTTGATGATTCAGGAACACAGTTTCCTACGAATATAGCTTCCTACGCATCACAAATGCACGTCGCTATTCAACACATATCAGAAGTTATCGCCATGTTTGTTTATTTATAGAACTCTCACGGCATGGCCCCTCTGTACACAAGAGTTCCAAGGCACGGCGTTCCAAGGCCAACACATTTCAAGGCCTAGACAAAGAATAATAAACGAACGCATGGTTCGACGTAAATAAATTCTATGCAAGACGCCATCCATAAAATATGCACGCCGTTCCAAGTCGTGGAAATGCGTATTGTGGCGAAGCTTGACGCTTGAATAATCTCGGAACTGAGAACTGGCTATGTTCGTCGAGATGAGAAATTTGACATATGTGAGCGCATCGGACACGACTGATTAGCATCGACGGAATAGCTGGAATGGTTGTTATTCGTCGCCAAGGGTGGTTCATCAAAGTGAAGATAGCTGAACATCTGAGTCATATTAGACTTAATTCGCCCTGAAGGTAGCAGTTTTTGCGGGTGCCGTTATGGGGTAGTTATTTATTTACTGGTGCTCACGTATTTCATGGATGGCGTCTTGCATAGAATTTATTTACGTCGAACCATGCGTTCGTTTATTATTCTTTGTCTAGGCCTTGAAATGTGTTGGCCTTGGAACGCCGTGCCTTGGAACTCTTGTGTACNCTTGTGTTGGCCTTGGACCGCCGTGCCTTGGAACTCTTGTGTACAGAGGGGCCATGCCGTGAGAGTTCTATAAATAAACAAACATGGCGATAGCTTCTGATATGTGTTGAATAGCGACGTGCATTTGTGATGCGTAGGAAGCTATATTCGTAGGAAACTGTGTTCCTGAATCATCAACTACTTTAGTGCGTGCGAGCTGGTTGATGGGGCATGAGCATTTACTGGGGGAGAAGTCGAGTGCAGAAGATGTGTATATTTGTTGTAGGAAGGACACATTTCTTTCTACACCTTAAAAAAATTACCATACGACTAAGAAATGACCATTGACGATAATTTATGTATATGTGGACTAAAAAGATTTTAATACTGTTTTGTGAGGATGCTAAATATATAGACAAGAAAGAGAGAAATATTTCAAAATGTTACGGCAACAGAGCTGAAAATTGGACTAAGTTGATGAGCATAGAGACGCTTTAGAAATTATTTGTGAAATTCAAATGTCAAATATGCACGATACGAGAATTGACAATTTAGAAATAAATGCGTACTGAAACCATTAAAGTAATTTATAATTAAAACTATACAATCAAAAATAAATTAAATACGAGGCGAGTTATAATAATAATAATAAATTTATTGTCAAAAAACAGTACAAACTGCGTATGACCACGTGGAGGGGAAAAAAAAACTAATTTTAGTCTCCGGAAGCAAGCAAGGGACCATCCCATCAATTCCGATCAAGGGCCCTAAGGCAGAGGCGGATTCAAAAAATTCAGCAAAAATTCCTAGATAAGATAAAAAGTTAGCTGCGAGTTATAATACTAATAGAATGTCAATATG
>NNCF01127171.1:643581-666241 GCA_002313205.1 Laupala kohalensis
ATATAAACTGTTACAGAACCAAACCCTGGTATTTTCTATATTGGGTACTGTACTGAGTAATCAGAATCGCTGTAAATGTAAATAAATAAACAGGTTTCTTTGCAAAATTCATATTGTTCCAAATCTGAATGTACTTCAGACCATAACAATGCTGGTTACATCGGCGAAAACGCTTCGCATTTTTAATTACATCTATTTACTGAAAACTATGCATGTCCATTAATTAAATCTGTTCCCTTTGTAGTGGTCTTTTATTCACACAGCACGCAACTCTTGAGTGAGCGATCAAATCTCTCTGTTCACACTCATGTTACGAATCGCATCGTAACCATAAATCAAACGGTCATATTTCAGATGTTGCATTCTACAAATTTCATTATTCTTTGAAGTACTTCGAGTATACTATTCGTAACAGCAGTGGTAATTTCGTAGTTGTGTTTGAATGCATTGATACTATAATTATTATGCTGCAAATTTCTGTGTTCTCAGGAATGTTTGAACAGGAATGTTATAAATCCATTAATATTAGTATGACTAGAATGTTGTACCATGATTTCATTGCAAAACACGAAATTGCCTGCTATTGTCGCCCAGAGTTTACATACAGCTATAGGATCCGCATTTCTGCCCTTTTGTGACGCCACTGAACCGTCTCATGCGGTATCTGAAGTGTAGAGGCTTATCATTTTGATAAATATGGAGAATAGAGAAGATGTATTTAGAATCTCTTGATTATTGTGTAGCTTGCGTAATGTTAATTATTCGAATTATGATTGACTTTCGTTAAAAATATTCATAAGATTTTATTACTATTTAAGAGGATCATTATTGTTTAAAGCCAAAATATAAAAAAAATCTTTATCCATTTCATTAAAAATTGTTTTCCGACTTTTCTTATTTTCAAAAATTCTAATAATCATTTATTGAAGAATTAACTTACTTTTTTTTTTCTCCTACGATTCATTGATCCACTCCTCTGTAATTTAAAGAAAAATGTTTCAACTCAAAGCATGTGTCACTATGCCTTCACGCATAATAAGTTTACTGCTAAGCAATCGAAAATTGATTCTACGATTCATCAAGATTGGTGAATCCCAATAATGGTTTTATTTTTTTATTACGCCAATAATGTCAAAACAATGTCATCACTATTTAATACATCAGTGTTAATAGTTTTTAAACATAGTTTTGTTTTTAATCTCGTTTTTAAATTTATGACCGCCAAAAATGATCAAAAGCAAGCTAAAAAAGTTTATTTTTTTAACTATTACTGTTCTTACAATATAAATAAAGTCGGAAAACAATTTCCGGAACTAATTTACTTAGTCAAAATTGAAGAAAAGAAGTAAAACTTGCAAAAAATAAAAGAGACTTTCAAGAAAACAACATAAAAAACAAGATATTTATCCTAAAGTACATCACTGTAAACACATTTCTTACCATCATCTACGAAATCTTTAATATTTTGTTATAACATCCAAATGTTTGGCTGAACCATCGTATTTTTTATGTCGATAACCCATTCCTGCATTGATGATCTGTTTAAAAAAAACTTAAAATGTTTCCGGATATAGGTGGTCCATTAAATAACACTTTTATTTTTTGTTCATTTAAATAGAACGCATATTTCTTTTTGGGTATAGCTTAAAACAAATTGCTTATATACAGATCTAAGAAATTGTTGAATTACTTTTTCAGATCTATATGAAAAACGTTTATTAATAAATGGTCCACACATTTATGAGAGTCATAACATTTTGTGAGGTATTCACTGTGCCTCGAGTTTTTAATAGCAGACTTTGTGTTCTTGTGAACCCAGAAGGGATAATATACTTTTTATTCCTTTCATATTTCTGTAATATTTTCTTTGACGCTCGTATTGCTGTAATTTGAAAGTACTGACCTGAAATGCTTTCATTCCCTCGAAAATTGCATATTCTTTCACAACTTACCTTTTCATACGAAAATGAATAATAAAGTGAACAATAAACATTTCATTTTAGAGCGAGTAAGATATTATCTGATATTAAAATCAAGTGCGGGTGATTGCGGGACGTGACGCGCAGATATGCCGAAGCGAGATACAAGTTTGTTTATTTCCCAGGATTATCCTACTTAATACGGCGAAAGAAGTTTCACTCCAAAAACACTGAGATAATTTTTTCATGATAACGCGATCAATGATTTTCATGTGTTTGTTAGAAAACGAAGAAGAGAGGTTAATTCCTCTTTCTTTAAACTTATTCCTTGCTCTTTTAGCAGTTCGCAGATGTTCCTTTTGAAGTTCATTGTGCATTCGATGAAGAAACGCTTTGAAATTGAACCTTCACCCCCCACCTCCTCTCTCCGTGCGAACAATAACGTCTTCCTGAGTTCTTCTTTTTCCGTTGCTCTTTTTTTTATATTCTCGTTCCTGTGGAAGAGATCGATTGTTCGCGCCATTTTTACGCCATGCGTAAAGCGCGGGGTATTGTCGTAGTTTATGGGTCGACAGAAGAGGAAACTTGACACTAAACTTGGGATGCGCGCGAGATATTTGACTTTAAAGGAGATTGCTTGAAGGATAAAAAAAGACATCATTTTGATGCGTGCTTTGTCTTTTGTTGTGTGTTGGCCGGTGCTTAAGAATGTACGCAGAACGACAGGCATTGCGGTAAAGCAGTCTACTACGATCCGTGTATTCCGTTCCTCAAGCATTACGTGACCAGTCCATTAATCACCTATCGGCGCTTTACCTGATTAGAAACCGATTTTAAATATTTCTTTAATTTTTTATTTAAAGATAAAAAAATAATTAAGATATCGCAAACGTTGTAGTATGTATGAAAACTAGAATAATAATGAAGAATAATGATGATGAAAACGAAGTGAAAATATGAATCAACCCAATTTTAGGGTTTGATTCTTTAATATAAAAATCGTCGAGTTTTGTATAATTTTTCTTATATTTTGAAATATTTGGAATTAAATATACAAAAAGTATTCTAAATCTTTATAAACGCATATAATCATTTTTCAGTCAGATATAGTCAATAGGCGATTGAAGGGAACAACGAACAGGTCAAGCACGGATTTCTCGGGTCGACCATCGTCGGAAAATAGACAATCCAGAGTGACTACCCATTATTACAGTTTAAAATGCTGTAATGTAATCAAAATCTGTGCTCACTGATCTGACATAAACAACAAACTCAATCTATTTAATGCACTGCTATGTTACGTAACAATAAAATCAATCTATACTCGCTATTTCAACTGGAAAGGCTTAAGTTGTATGCCTTAAAGGAAGGAAGTCTTTTAAAGATTAGTTTCATCCATTTTAATCTCTCCATTTCCATCAGGAATGAATTTGAGAAACTATTGTTACGCGACTATGAATTAAAATTCAAAAGTTTCACGTTTTATATAAAAACATTAAAAAATCTTTCGAATCTTGACGTAAATATTTCATTTTTATATAAGCCTCACAAACCGTAATCATGAGTAAAAAAAAGTATGTTCAAACTCACCCAAAAATGGTGAGACGTTCAACAAAATACTTATAGAAACCTAAATATTTTCATCTGTAGATTAAATTATAGGGATTTTCAAATCTATTTTGACATCCTAATCTCTTACCATGAAAGGTTTATTTTTTATCATAATGCGAGCATATGGTTGTAGAACCCTATTTGGGACTTCGCCTTAACAAGCTCGCTGAGAGGTTTGACCCGCAGACGTATTTTCGTGGAATTACCTCAGTCAGCCTCCAAGTATTGGTGTCTCCCAGACATTGGCAACTATGTTCAGTTGTGGTAAAAAATTGTTGTTGTCAAATTGTAATTGTGCACGCTTTTAGTGAAGAGTTACATTGTGAAACAATTTGTGTTATGGATAAGCACTGTCCAACTTATCTCAGCTCCAGGGCCGTTTTAAACACACTTTGAATCGATGGGGCTGACAGTGATGAAGTATGCCCGACGAATTAAACCTATTTTCTTATTTCTAATCATATTTATTTATTTTTAACGCCATTTTTTATTCTGATTAACAAATTTTTATTTTTTCAATTAAATAGTATTTTCATATTGTAATGTACACAATTTTCTATTTTCTCTCTCCGGACATGCCACATTTAGTATCAATTATGATAGCATATTCTTATAACACAAAGTTATTCCTCACAAGGATTGAAGTGAAATATTTCAATTCATTTCAAAAGGGCTTTATTTTAACAAAAATAACATACAATATATATGGCGGGGCTTGATACCCGTGCACCTTACAGAGGCACTAAAATGTACCGTGGGCTGTGTATTCACTCTCAATGAACTGAAACAGTAACTAAAATTAGAGGTTTTAAAATATTTCGATTATTTGGTTGGTAAATGATATCAGTAGCGGAAAAAGAAATTAATAAGTGTTAATAAATTATAATAGGATTGTTTTACTGTCACGTCTATTTTTTTTAATATTAATTTTTAATCTCAGCTATTGTTATATTACTTAAGTGACTGTTTCGTTCATTGAGCACCGTTGGGAACCACGTAAAATCAACGGTTAGGGCAAGCCCGCTAAGCATAAAAAGAGTCTGGTAGGTAACTGGAAATATGTGAAATATAGTTCTATGACTCGGGGGCCGAGAAAAAGCTTTGCGGACGACATATGCCCCGCGAATTGCCAGCTAAACAGCACTGCAGTAGTTGGATTTTACTAAACACTCTAAAATTGTACCACAAAGTAAAATGTTCGCCGTTTTATTATATTGATGATGCAAGGCGTCAGTGAACCATCTAGATAGTGTCAATCCCCCGTTTGCGGATTCTTTGGCTCTTCTCACGTATTCGCTGAGACGTTGGTTTTATAGTGCGCAACCTGTCAAGTGCTTCTTCGCACGTGTTTACCCTCACACGAGACAAGAAGGCAGATGCTGCTTCTGACGTTACGTAAGGGTAGGATCTGCTTAAGAGATTAGGTTGGTGTGTGACGTTAGAAGATATTTTGTAGCGCATAAATAATTTAATTTCTCAGATACCTTTAAAAGATAACTAGTATATGTTTTTACTCTTTTGATCCGGAATGAATTAAATATACTAGTCGAACCAGGAATTGAATTTGATTGGTGAAAATGACTAAGGCTATGCGATCTACTATTCCGTAATTTCACGTAATCTATATACGTAATGGATTTAAAAAATTAACATTAATAATATACCACTGAAAATAACGTACAATATTATATAGTAAATTAAAATGTAAAAAATATACTATAAGTAAAACTATATACCAATATTTGACAAAATAAAAATACAATATGACAAAAATACAAGATGAGAATTTACGAAGAAGAACGTTACATACAAAGAAATCAAAATTACAAATGTTCACAAAAACACACAGAAAGTTAACTTGAAGACTCAGGTTCTCGACGCAGCGTCTGCCTCGTGAATTATGAAGCAGGTTGTTTTACAAGAATGAAATGCAAAGAAGATCACTCCAATTAAAAAATATACACCTATTGTTGAAAAAGAATTAATATCATTGGAGCTTATAAAAAACAGGATTTCATTGTCGTGAAGAAATTCAATGGCCTAGCCAATAATATGTTCAAGTAAGAAATAATTCACATTATAAAGAATGTGAAGGAAAATAAATGTTTCAACATGAAAAAAATGAGCATAAAACAATTATATACGATACAATACGTATATTCTTCCTAGAGATCGTTTGTCGCATCAAGGCAGCCCTGAAAACATACTATAAAAAATGAAACAGATGAACGACGTAATTTGGCGGTCAGAGATACAGTAGCGCGCTCGGACACCGGAATTCAGAGCTATGGATTTTGAAGCCTGCTAATTTTTAGACGGTCACTGGTGCGCCCTGGTGGCGGAAGTTTGGACTACCTAAGAGAGAGAGGGACAGCGTCCGTTCATGTCATGTGCGGTGTCGCCGAGAGACGACACCTTACTAAAATAATTAATATATCTTCAAGGCGGGAACGTCAATTCTGACGAACTGCGCAGGCGCATAGCACACCTATAAGCAAGAGGCGCCTGCCAATTCCAGGTGAGCTTGATACGCGACATTCAGTATCATTTCGAAACACAAATATTTAAAAGCTTTTTAAATATTAAATATTTTTTGTTTAGTATTGTTTTTTTTGTGTCAAGTAAGAAAAATAACTATGCAAAATGTGCTATGTATATTGAGTTATTCTTGTTTTGTAGTAAGTGATGTTGATTATATAATATGTGCTGTTGGTATAAATTATTGTGATATGTGAAAGGGTGATAGAATTGTTTGTTTTGATGGTATAAATTATTTAAAACTTCAGAAATTGGTACTAGGTTTAGAGGTTTTTGAAATGAGGTGTTAGTAAATAAGTAATTCAAATGCATGGTTTAGAACTTGACCACCATTCTATGTATAATTTGTGTTTATCTCCATAAAGATAGTTTGGTCGTTATGTGCGGCTAATGTGATTCAAATTATGTATATATTTTGGAATAGGTTTATTGTGATGTATTAATAATGTAGAGAGATAGTCGCTCATTGTTATCATTTTTTGTATGTTATTTTTGTACAGCCCTGATAAATGTTCTTTTTTTATGTGCTATAATTCATTAAACAAAATTGTCCATGTCTGATATTCGTGTATAAAAATAAAGTAATTAGCTTTTCACCCTCCAAAATTAGTAAATACGGAGAATGGGAATGAGATCCCACCCATTTTTGTAATATGTTGTAAAATGTTTTTAATGGTCAAACGGAAAGGTAGGACTGAGAGTCTCGCCAAAAGAGTCACTTTTATTTTTAACACTTAATTTTTAAAAAAATTTTAATTCAATGTTTAATATATCTCACGAGCATGAAGTTATATAGGAGTTTCCGCGCGTTAATTCATATACCGTTCCACCGCGTTGTGTTTATTCACCGCGTCATCACCTATCCATCTGCTGGGATCTCCTCCTCCGCACCACTGTTGAAAACGTTGGCAGAGTATGCAACAGCACAGTTACATTTAGTGATGTTTACTTTCGATTAAAGGCTCATGGATTTTAAGGAGAGGATGTTTAAAGTTGTGTTAGTGAATATGAGACAGGTAATCTTGCTTTTAAGGTTCGTCTACACGCCACGGA
Source organism: Laupala kohalensis (assembly GCA_002313205.1). Classification (NCBI taxonomy): domain Eukaryota; kingdom Metazoa; phylum Arthropoda; class Insecta; order Orthoptera; family Trigonidiidae; genus Laupala; species Laupala kohalensis. The sequence goes on from NNCF01127171.1 coordinate 650,703, forward strand.
CGGATAGTCGTTTTTGTGTGGATATAAAATGGAGTGAATTTGTACGCGAGTTTGGGTCTAAGTGTAAATCCTAATATACAGACCCACTCACTCTCGCATGGTATTAATGCAAACTTCAAAATTTAAGTAGCTGAGAACTATTTAATTTGTATTTGACTAAGCGTTGATAAATTGTTGCTATGTCCATTTGAAGTTGCGGTACTCATTCTATGGATATGTCTAATGTTCATTTATTTGTTTGTGGAATACGCATTTTCACATCGGGAGACTTTTGATGGTATTTTGAATAAAAAAATAAATTTTACATTTGTCAACATGAAATATTTTGTATGGAATAATTTATTTGTAAAAGCGAAGTGAAAAGTTGAATTATTACACGTATTCTCACCGTACTAACCATTAATTATTCACTGATGAAAAACAAATTTTCGTGCATTATTGATCCAATACAAACAGGTTCTTTATACTTCTATAATTTAATAAATATGATTGGTACAAGCTTTCAGTAGTTCATGATGTGCTTCAACTTTGCATTCACGATAGTTCCATTAAAATTAAATGTTTCAAAGTGAAATTAACGAGGATGTACAGAATTTAAGGAAAAAAATTGCTTGTACATCTAGGGTGAGGTGATGGGGTTCGAAGGGCCAAAAAATGAGGAATGTGAATGCAATGGGAGTTATCAACAAAACAGTTTAATGACATGAAAGTGAATAAAACATAAGAATAATGAGACAATACAAAACTGGACGTTCAGGTGAGATTGTGAGAAGAGGTGAGACGATCCGATTCTTCATAGATTCAGCTTGGATGGCATTGGGTTCATGTTGATTTGATGATTTTGAGTTGATGTGCAGTCGAGGTTGAGGCCAAAAGTGCTGGTAACTTAGCGTGTGGCGATTCAACCTGGAGATTATCTCGTGAGGGATGGCATACCGATGCTCACGAGAAGTGCTGATGCTGGTTGAAAAGAATTCCCTCAGCTGTCTCCTGGTAGAAGCTGAAGGGGAAGTCGTCGGCTTGCGTGCCGAATGATGAGTGATGTGATGAGACCGGTCGAGTGACTTGTGACAAGTGAGAGGATGATGACTGGTCAGGTGACTTGTAGCAAGTGGGAACGGTCCACAAGTCCGTAGCTTGCTTGTGGTTGCGCGCTGTTCGCGCGATCGATCGATCGCAAGAGTGACGTCACAGGTTGACCGTGTATCGATCGTACGATACAATGGATTAGAGACAGAAGATGATATTAAATTAAAAAAGAGTTATTCACCGAAAAGAAACTTATATATTTTAATAAACATTTTCAATAAGAATCCTAATAAGTATTTATTTTAATAAATATTTCTTGCCTCTATATGGTACGATGTTTACTTTCACTTCTATTTATTAATACATTTTATTTGCTGGTTTGATAAATGGAAAAAATATTAAAAATTACTTTTAGACTGTGGGTTAAATTTTAAGATATAAACATTGTAGAAATGACATAAATATTTATAAATTTCATATCAGAAAATTTTCGGGCAGTAACACCACAAAAACAATTTCAAAAAAAAAAAAAAGATCAAAATTACGTCTGCAAGAAAATATATATTCTTAGATTGTGACCATATACATTTTTAAAAAAACTTACAGTTTTAATAGTTAATATCTCAACCTATTTCTGTTATTCCTCCGTGCTTTCCTCAGAACTGTCTTTCTTTTCATACAACAATAGTAGCACCACTTAATTATAAACACTAACATAGATACAAGAAGACCTCCTGCCAATAGAATGAAAGCAATCTTCACATGATCAAATCCCAGAGGATACGGTTCCCGCATCTCTGGTCCTCGATTCTTAGCCATTGGTCAGTGAGATCCCATGCTTCTAAGTATAATTGCATAGCATGGTCTTCCAGTTTCATCATAATTCCTAACTCCACCATTTGCTCCATCAGTTTTTGAGCATGACGAGCCAGTCCTGGCAATATAGCAACACCGAAACTAAAAAATAATGGCTCTAATAAACACTGAGGAAGTTGGTAGAAGATAGAAACTCCATTTCTATTGTATCCCGGAACAACAGAAATTGTTTGGATACTATGTTCGTCCATTACGGATGCTCGTCGTCCACCATTCTCCATATCATCAAAATCTAGGAACCACTTTTCCCTAGTGTCTGGTATCTCTAGCTTCTCAACAAGCGGTGTAAGTACTTTTGATTCTTCCCAACTTTTCATTAGCATTGCATCAGAATCAAAAGAACTAAGATGATCAATTTCAGGAATCAATTCCTCCAGAGTTCGAACGTTGATTGGTTGGATCTCGATAGCTAGTCGACCCGTTATTGAAGCAACAATTACACTTCGTAAAATCGAATAAATGAGTAGGGACATAAGAAAATTTTCCCCGGGCATAAGAATACTGCCCAGTAAGAATAGTTGACAATGACATACATTTTTCACACTTCGATATCCACCAACAACTTCAATAATGATGTGAGTCACACAAAATAAAACCATTGTTATAATCAAACAAAGCCATGCTTCATTTGGTAAAACAGATATCATGGCTTCCAAAAATTATTTTGGTTTAGCTCGAGCAAACAAAATACAAATATCGTTTTTATAATGTGGATACAAGAAGTCAGTCATAGTTGACCAGTTATTGTTGTAATATTTAGGAACACCTAGAAGTAGAATTTCTCCGTCAAAAAGTTTCTTCATATAATGAGTATATGTTCCGTTTTCAAGTTGAACTCCAAAGGATTCTTTATTGTGTGTCTCACAAATTCCCACAAATTCATCGATACATCTTCGCCACCTTCTAGAGGAAAACAATTTGGTACAAGAATTAGATTAATTGCTGGTAATTCAACTTCTAGAGACCCGACATTATATTCTGCTGAGTACGGATTCCATTGAATAATTTTAACTTCTGGTATGCCAGAAATTATCAGTTCTTGTCCGAATTCCATTTGCTAATCATCAGTTGGTTGAAAGTCAAAAATGATAAAATGATTTACATCTGAATGCCATGTAGGAGACATTCGCACTAAATGTATTATTTGGGGAAAATATTTTTGACGAGACGTGTTTGATGGAAAGAATAAAACCGCAAGAAGACGAGGCGGTATTCCGTGAAAACTATTAAATTCAATCTCACCATTAGAAACAACTACTGGGTAATTAATTTTGTCAAAATTAACATAACTTACTGAGTCTTCTTCTTCATAGATGAATAAAACGAAAGAATAGTAGAGTGTGACCGAAATATTGGACGCAAACATTTCTTGAAGATTCGTAGATAATATCTCCAGTTTTGAATTTTCACGGGGCAGCAAGTCCATGAAAGAGGTTTCACAAACGAAATGCCATAAAAGCAGATACAAATATGGTGTACAGGTGAACTTCATCTTTCGTGGTAAACTCTCCTTTTGTTAATAACAAATGATATTTTTGAAGACTGAATACATCTATTATCTCATTGCATGATTTAAATAAATCATAAATATTTGGGGAAAAATGAATGCGATTGGTGAGTCACTATAAAAGAATTATAAAATATTTTTATCATTAACTTAAACACATTTCGTTTTTATAACAACACTCAATACAGGTTCCCTTTGGAGATTTTTCTGAACTTTCTGGAACCTAGTCAGTTCTTTCTTGTCCGAGCTCTTTTGAGAATAAACGTGATGGAGAACAGCTGTAGATCATGTGAAAGAACAAATGGAAATTTGTACGTAGTAACGGGTATATTATTTTAATACCAATTTCTTTGTAAAACACGTTTGTTACCTCTCCATTAAAATTTTCGAATCAATTTTCCTGACACGCTTATTCCCACACGTGAAACCGTCAGGTAATGAAATGACCGAGCATCATTTGGTACTTTTTAAACAACTTATAACAATTTCAAAAACTATTTTCTTGCATGATTGTGTTGTCTTATGGCTCATATTAATTTAGTTTTATGTGTACTCAACATTGGCACGTTTGTGTACATAAATTCTGTAGCCCCATCCTGGCCCGGGTTTTTCTCCGGTTTTCCTTCGGGTAGAGGCGGATTTATCATACAGGTTCTCTAGGCTTTGTCTAGGGGCGGGTCTATTGTAACAATAAATCGTGAATTTAGTGTTATTTCAATTCTTTTGATTTTTAAGCACTATACTTTTTTTCTTTTTTTTTTTGTGGGGCTTTAGGGCTCGTCAACATCAAAGGTCATTAGAGCCCATGCACTATACTCAGAATAATCTATAGTTCGATAATAACTTACATGTAATTTTTTGCTTAAAATTACAAACATATTGACATTTTATTAGTATTATAACTCGCAGCTAACTTTTTATCTTATCTAGGAATTTTTGCTGAATTTTTTGAATCCGCCTCTGCCTTAGGGCCCTTGATCGGAATTGATGGGATGGTCCCTTGCTTGCTTCCGGAGAGTAAATTAGTTTTTTTTCCTCCACGTGGTCATACGCAGTTTGTACTGTTTTTTGACAATAAATTTATTTATTTATAATAAAACAAGAGAGGCTCTAATGACCTTTTGCTGGAGAAGCCCTTAATGCCCCACAAAAAAAAGAGGTAATAAAACGAACAAGAAAGAAAACCAACTCGCACTTAATAAAATGAGAGAGATCACCTAAGTTTAATAATGGATGAAGAGCTGACTAAGAAAATATGCATTTATGCGGTAATACTTATTGATCAAGGAAAATGAGCAAAAATAATTTAATTGACATATAAGCGAAGCGTAAAGAAAGATATACTTATGTCTTAAAAATTATTGTAATTTTACTCGGAAACGACGTTTTGGGTTATGACGCTCACGTAAGGAATTTGTTTATACAGTTTTTTTCTGAACATTCTGGAACCTGGAACCATTGTACACATGTAACTGACAGCTTTCTCCTGCAACATTCATATACGCGCATCATAAGTAAATTCCTTGATAACGCTCATTTATATTACGATTGACGAAACAGTTGAATGTGTCGAAAGTCTTCACTTCAATTTGTTGATAGTTTTTCATTAAAGATTAACCAGAAAACAATAGTAAAAACCGTCTCATTGGTCAATTGAAATTGTACTGCGCCACCCCAAGACCTTTTCCATTTAGTCGCCCATGGTTTATATCTCGACGTTACATAACGCTGATCGAAATTCCAAGTGTTCTTGATTACATGAATTAAAACATATTTTTCCTCATAATATTTTGAAATTCTGGATGGACAAATATACAAAGTAAAAAAATGGATTTTTAGTATTTCTGTGAACAAGTAATCATTTAAAAATTTGGACGTCACAATTTTATACGAAAGTCATTTTCTTAAATAAAATTGTATTCGACCCGTCCTTTAACGGTTATTAATTATCATTAGAGTAATACGGCTATTATCAATTTTGTTGTTCATTCTACCGTGTCTAAAACTATCCAAGTGTAATAAAATCGTGTAGTGTTTCATCCTCTGTATTTCTATTCTTAGCATGTCATACAAATTCGAATGCTATTTCAATGCTACGAATACTGTTAGTTTAATTCAATAAGTGCATATAACTTTTTTTCTTTACTAAATTTTGTGCTCCAAATGGATAATATGATAAATCTAGATGCTATATAAATGTATTTTTATTGAAAATATTGTTTGGGTATAAATTAAACAAGTTAAGGCATATCCATTTCCTATTCAATATTTTTATTACAATAGTTCCAACTTCACAAATTTTGTGAGCGTAGTAAACAATGATATGGTGTATTAACATATCACACTTACTTTTTCAGTCGAAATTAGCAACTCCTGAATTGATTTTTGTATTATTGTTTTTCTTTAAATATTTGTCGAATTGATTGCTTTTTAATTCAGTACTGAATTATTTCTGCAAGGGTTAATTGATATTACGAAAACTTTAAAATATTCCTCGTGAAATATATTATTGAATACTATCATTCACAAATGAACAAACTGAAAATAACTAAGAGATCAAGTATAGAAGTTATTTAAAAGAAACGTTGAACTAATAATATGAGGAATAATTAGACGTCGTATATTTAGAAAACCTTTCAGCGCAATGCAGATTGAACTTCGAAAGTGTTCCAACATTATCCCCTTCATCCCCCAGGGGACTTACATCTAGTAAGTACGTGTTTGGCGAACACGGGGCCCTGAGCCGAGTCTGGTATTACGGCCATACTCCTTCCTTTCTCTTTCCTGTTCTCCCTTGGTCACCTCTTGTTCTTTTGGATCCCGACGCCATTAGGGCTAGGGTATATTTCATTTTCCCCATTCCTTTCATTTTTTGTTCTACCCCTCATTTTTTGTCCCCCCTCATGTTATGTGCCCCCCCTCCATTTGATGTATGTTGTGAGATATGTTTTGGTGTGTTGTAGATCAGGAGGGTTTTTAGTGGGTAGGGTTGAATCATTCGACGAGTCCTACACGCGGGGGCAGTCATGTTGGCTCTCCCTAGTGCATAACTGCATTTTCCCTACCTGTACAAGTTTTTCGGGCTCCAATGACCTTTGATGTCGACATGAGCCGTAAATCCCCACAAAAAAAAATATCCCCTTCAGTTGCTAGTCACATTGCCAGATTGGTCGTAATGCGACGTTGCCGCATTGCCAATTGCTCAGCGTATATTTTAAAATTTTCATAAGCACTGTGAGAGCATGAATGAAGGTTTCGTTCATTACAGATCCCAAACAGATATTGCGAGCTCATTTGCGGCATAAACCATTTTCAAAAATCAAACCTTAATTCATGCTCTATTTGTTAAACAAAAGTGACGTGTCATTCGCGTCACAGTGGTCTGTTCCGGATGAACCTTTCTGGATATAAATTTGTATTTGAAGAGGCAGCAAACACCATTTAAATACCCCGCATAAGGTACAAAAATATTCCAATGAAACACCTCATTCGTATAATTTCATATTTTTGTTCAATGCCTTCGGAAAATACGAAATTCTCTATTGTATTGATGGTAAAAAAATATGTTAATTAGAGGAGATTTCTAAATTTAAAATAAGTTCTTAAAATATGACCCTGAATCTGGAATGCTGAGACCAACTTGTTATAATAACTTCATATTTAAATTTCTATGTATCTTGTCAACTGCGTCGCTGCTAATTTAATTTACTTGGAATATTGTGCTTAATGTCTAATTAACACGTTTATCTTCACAAATATAAATATCCATGTTGGTTCGTAAAAAGTTATATACTCGTAAAGAATCCATCTAAATTACCATATTCGTCCCCTGCTATTGAAATCAACAATTAATACTGAATATCGATGCTAACATTTTAAATGAAGAATGAATTATTATTATTATTAACTCTACAAGATATTAAACTCTACAAGATAAGATTATAAGGCTGATAGGTGGCAAAGATGAGAACACAGAAGAAATATATAAGAAAAATAAATTGTTAAAAATTAAACAAATCTTCTTTCTCGAGAAAATAGATAAAAATATAAACAAAGAAAATAACCTAAAAAGAATAAAACATAATTATCACAATAGAAAAAAACATGTATACCAACTTCCAATTAACTTTAATAGGTATGGAGAGAAGATGGTAGAAACTATCATTCCAAGATGTTTAAATAAAATTACAGATGAAATAATAGACATAAAAAATAAATATAAGAGAAAGAAAGAAATTAAGAAATGACTAATAGAAAATTATAAGAATCCAGACTAAGATAATAAGGATAAAATCAAAATTATATAATTCAAAAAACAACAACAACAACAAAGGTTAAAAATGAAAAGTGTAAAAAGAGGGACACAAGATTAGTCGAAATCTCCCTTTGACAAGTTTATTTGACAAACTTAAAGGGAATAGTTAAAGATGAATCAATTAATACTAGATAGTCTGCAATGGATCTACTACTACCATTTCTACTACTACTGATAAATCTAATAGTGGTATTGCTAGAGGAGTGAAAAACTACCAATATTTTACTCCTACTACTGCTGCTACTATTACTAGTAGTGGTAGATTAGATAGTAGGTATGAAATGTAATATATAAGAAGTTAGAATAGAATGAATATAATAGTGAATAGGGGAAGATATGTACATAACCAAAAATAAGGAAATGTGTTAAATTGGAAAAATGATTATGTAAATAAATAGTTTTAAATTAAAGTAAGGATAAAAATAATAAATGGACACTATAGAGAGAAAAATCTAAAAAGAAAATCCATTAAACTATTTATAAAATATGTATGTATTTAAAAGATGTAATAAAAAGTCGAGAAGATAAGGTAGGAAAAAGAACAAATAAGAAATAAGAGCATAAATGTGTAGACTATTTAAAAAATGTAATGAGTAAGCTTTGTTAAATGAGGATTTATACAAAAGGATAAGCAATTGTTACAGAAGAAAAATGACTCAAACTATGGAAAGACAATAAGAATTGGAAAATAAACCAAACAAGAAGAAAATCAAGTAAAATTTTTTTAGAAAATTTATATATGTATAAAATGTATATATCGAATTTAAAAAAACTTTATTATATTAATTATTATTATTATATGTGTGTCAAATAAATTCTGTATTTGTGAAGACTAGAAGTGGTATTCTTTCGAAATTAACGTGAATGAATAATAATTATTTTTCTTGAATTTATATAAGTGTTCAGGAAGGAAAACAAGAACGAAATAAAGGAAATAGAAAAGAGATGAGAGAGAAAGAAGGAAGGAAAGAAGGAAGGAAAGAAGGAAGGAAAGAAGGAAGGAAAGAAAGAAGAAAAGAAGAAGGAAAAGAAGAAGGAAAAGAAGAAGGAATAGAAGAAAGAAAAGAAGAAGGGAAAGAAGAAGGGAAAGAAGAAGGGAAAGAAGAAGGGAAAGAAGAAGGGAAAGAAGAAGGGAAAGAAGAAGGGAAAGAAAGAAGGGAAAGAAAGAAGGAAAAGAAAGAAGGAAAAGAAAGAAGGAAAAGAAAGAAGGAAAAGAAAGAAGGAAAAGAAAGAAGGAAAAGAAAGAAGGAAAAGAAAGAAGGAAAAGAAAGAAGGAAAAGAAAGAAGGAAAAGAAAGAGGAATAGAAGAAGGAAAAGAAGAAGGGAAAGAAAGAAGACAAGAAAGATGAAAAGAAAGAAGACAAGAAAGATGAAAAGAAAGAAGACAAGAAAGATGAAAAGAAAGAAATTATAAAAGGTAACGGAAAGGGATACAGAGAAAATGATTAAATTGATATCTGACAGAATGAGAGATACTTAATTTAATGCAGTATTAATTTTTATTCTATAATTTATTCTGGAAAATTTTTTCTTGTATTGGTAAATTACTTAAATTTCCCATGTATGAAATGCGATGTTTTATTGTGATTAACTTAGTCGATCTGTGTGAATAAAACTCAATTTCATTTGAATATCTTAATAAAAGTGATTTGTTTGTTTTTTGTATTTATTGACATCTAAACGAAGTTTTTTGTAATATTACTCTCTGATCATGTTGTTTTATGTCGCACTATTACAGGCAAAGGGTTATATCTGGGATCAATATATTTCTATAAGAAGTAATTTATTTATTCTTTATTAATATCACTAGAATTAACATTTTGTGTTATTCAATAATATTTTATACAAATGTTTTTTATAATTCTTGAATTCCGATTGACATGTAAGAATAGTATACAAGAATTGCAAATTATGTGAAATTACATTAGACAATACACATCACTTCATGCCAATGAGCTTTGAGTTTTTACGCCACTGTATAAAGTTAAGAAATTATAGGAATATTTATATGTATTTCCTGATTCGAATTTTAAAATGGAATGATATTCAAATTATATGTTTTTTACAGTAAGAAGCAAATCTTTTTCCGGAGAAGTTTAATTTGTTTTTTATTCCCTAGGACGGCGTTGTGAGACAACTTGAGATGTCATTTTAATACAGAGAATAATAAAGTTTATTTTAGTTAAGAACATAAAGAATAATTTTTTGTAATGGAAGTCCAAGACGTGTATAATAAAAAAAATTACGAAATATTTCTTTAATAGCGATGTAATAAAACATTTTCTCCCCTTACGACTTAATAGGGTTCAATATATTCACCAGTACTAGTCTTCTATTGGTCTGCCAAATATGGAAGCAGTTTCAAATTTGCCTACAATTGGTCGAACGAAGGTGAGGAGCTTTTGCCCGCGTCGCAGGAGAGTGGCGTTGCAAACCTAACAAATCCAAACTGCGCGGGACTTAGAATATTGTCGTGGGCCGTTTTAAATTTACAGGATCGTACATAGTGCGACTGGATAACATGTAATGTCAAGTTATTTTGAATTGTTCTGGTGGGGAAATGCAGCCTCGAGGATTCCAGGATAAATAAATAACAGACTCGTTTATTAATTAAGTCAGTTATACTATGTACAGCCATATCATACACTTAAAAATATAAATTAAACTCACAAAGGCGTGAATTTTAAATGGACTTACTAGGATTCAATAAATAATTCATAGAAGCTCAACAGTCGAGAAATGTCACTGATTTGGCGCAAAGAGCATAGAGTCCACAGATTGTCCACTTGCTTCATGTTGCAATATGTAACCAATGTCCCAACAGATGGTTTATAATTTTTGGTTTGATTCGGTAGTGGTTTATTTGTAATAAAAATCTATGCGCAGTGATATATGATTCAGTAGTAATGTTTTGTGCGTATTAAAATATTTACAGTGTACCTAAATATATCGATTTTTGTGAAAGAGAAATAAACATGGTTCATTTGAGAATTTAATTTTGTGATTCTTTCATTTTGAGTCTTTTAAATGTATGTAGATGAAGTGTTTATAAACAAAATATTTCAGCAAATGTCAATGTGAATTTGGTTTGTAAATGTAGTCTCCGTGGGATTCTCTGGAGGTCTGTGTTGTATTGTATCGTCAAGTCTTTATGGCACTGACACTTCCATTAGTGTTATCTTGTATGAGTTTGTAAGCTCAGCCTCCATTCACGAACAATGTGTTTTTCCTTCGAAATTGCTCTGCGGACGTTAACCTGTTAATGGACTTGCACTGTTATTTGGTCAACACTCGCATTAGTTATTCAAAGAGAGGATGACTCATCCTTCGTTGGAAATTAGTTGAAAGATCTGCCAATCCAAACAGAGTGCAGAATTGTGTTTTCAGAATGAGTTATCTATATTGCACATTTAGATTAAGAGGTGTGATGGTTTCTCAAAGGGTTGAAAAGCATAGGATTTATTCAGCATTAAGACTGATAACAATTGATAGTAAAATGTTAAACTTATAGCATTTAATTAAGATATTAGTCTCATCTAGAGTTGTTAAATACATTTTACGGTCTTCATACGGACTACTCACAATATTATTGTGATAAATTCATCAATATACATTTCAACCCATTGGGGACATTCAAGTATTACGTAAGCATCAAGGGGTGAAGGGGTATGTAAAATCCTACACTTGCTTGTCAAGGAAGAGGGGGGGGGCGTCAGTTTTTTTCTTGGGGGTTTTAAGGCTTGCCAAGGTCATAAGATCCCTTGGGGGGCGTCAGAATAAACTTTCATAAGATTTTTGAAAAACGATTTTTGGAATTTTTATACGAGAAGGTTTAAAAATTCCGAACTTCGGGATATAAAGAATAGAAAGAGAGAATTCTTACTTATTGTTACCGTATAATGACCTTTTCTACCTTTAATAGTTCTAAAAGATTAGGGTTTTTCCCTTGCAGAAGCTTTTATCAATGGTAGAAAAGAAAACACATCAGTAAACGACAACAAAGATTTTGTCTCTATATTATGTTTTTTCTCAAAATATAGTTATTCTAAGAAACCCTGAATTGGAAATTAGATGAATGGTTAACTAGCCTCTGGACCAAAGAATAGATAATTGACACAGGTATATCAATTTTTTACGTAAGATTACTAAATTTAACATATTCGTTATAAAATTAAAGTATTGTATACAGTATTACAGTAGTTAATTATTATATAAAATAACTAAATATGAATATATGTAATACAGTATTACATATACTCATATTTAGTTATTTTTTACTACCCTAATATTCTATAATGTATGGATTTTCTTGAATATTATTAAATAACATTTAACTTTTATATTATATATAATAATACATTATTTCGTCATAATGTATTTTTGAATTGCATCTATCATAAAGGAATAATAAAATTTTATTAGCATTTGAGGGAAGATATTAAAAAATATTATGTAATATTCTTAGGGGGTAGCAAAAATCTTACACGTGCTTACAGGTAGGAGGGAATGGGTTAAAATTTGCCAGTTTTATGCTTACGTAATACTTGAATGTCCCCTTAGATTGGATCTTCTTCACAAATTATTTTGAGATATTATTGAACATAGCTACATAACACAAGTTTAATGTAATATTTAGAATTAATTATGTTAACAAAAAAACAGAAATCACACTAACATCCATAGAATTGTATTGTAAATACAGTAGAACCTCGATTATCCAGGGTAATGGGGGGAGGGGTCGCACGGATAAATGAGAACCACTGTTAATCGAGACACTTTATTTAATAAATTATGTACATAAACATGCATACATATATGAGTAGAATGTCACGTTATCAGGGATTGAAATATGAAGTAATCAGTCTTTGTTTCTTGCAGTTTGAAATGATTTTCCTACTTCATTTCTAATATTTCTCAAATTCATTACGTCCTGGAAGACAAAGTTTTACTGGCATCTGAGGTTCTCTAAGTTTCGAGGAACCTACGTGCAACTATGGAAATAGTGGGATGTAGTTGATTTATATATGATAATATATTTATTGTCAATAAAGCAGTACGAACTGCGTATGACGACATGAAGGATAATTAACTAATTTACTCTACAGTAGAAATTGTAGTTGAAATTCTTTGAGAGTGAGCACCATGGTTAATCAGTCAAGGTTAATCGAGTTTTTACTGTATTGATATTGTATTTTTTAGTGCTTGAGTATAAATTTAATTTCTGTTAGTGTTATTTATAAATATTATATCTGATAAATATGTTTCAAATAATTCGTTTCTGTGTCTAATGAAACTCTATACTATTATTATTTCTCTAGTAATCATATTTTATACGATGGGTTCTCTAGTAATCATATTTTATACGATGGGTTCTCTAGAAATATTCTTTTAAGTTGGAATTGATGTACGTCCCGTCCTTCGACATTCTCACGTGACGAAGAGCCGTCAGAACACAATTTTCTGATACTCTTGAGTTATGTGAATGCGAGGTAGTTAAATAGATAATGATACTTCCACAAAAAAGAAACATTATTAGATAACCCTTGCTATGTAACATTATAGATCGACCCTTGAACATGTATGTTGCGTTTTGCATTTTTCCACATATAGTTACTAAAAGTTTAAAAAAATCATGCAATATTCTTATCACGTAGTTTATTTCAATGAAATCGTGTTAGTACCTCGTCTTATTGTTGTTGAAAACGTGAGGGTGGTGTCGTATATCATCTTTAAGCCAGCGTTTCCTACCTCGTGTGGGGGAGACGCGGATGGCTATGACGTCACAAGTGGAGTAGGATGTACGGAAATTGAGGCGAGGTAGGGTGACGCTCTCTAAGTTCACTTCAGGTCAACATTAAAATGGGGACGTGAAATTTGTGGGATTTTGTCTCTAACATGACAGGAGGTAAATAATAATAATACTCTTTTTTTTGTCAAAAAATCTGCTACAAACCGCATTACGATCATGTGGGGGACAATATACTTATTTTCTCCGGAAGGAAGCAAGTAACCATCCGGTTTAAAACCGGATCAAATCTTGTTGAATGGATTACCAATGAAGAAATCACCTCAGATTTAATTACTAAAGACAATACTATTACAAAAATATTTGTGATAAATTTAACACAATGCCTTCTCTTATTATGTATTCAGATGCATCTGCTATTCCATTTAAAATATACAATTTTAAACATTTTCCATGCATTAAAATGTTTCTGGTTTAATTACATGGGTCGTCCACATATAAGATTCTTGGAACAAAATAATGAAAAGTAAAAACAAAAAAAACTGCATAATAAAAATACAAAAACTGTTGGTAATACTCATGGGGAAATACCGGACACCGTTCCCGGCGAAGCTGGGGGTTATATGCATTTCCGTAGGAGTGGCGTCGTAGAGAGACGTCAACACGAGAATGCGCTGTTATCGCTTTACGTTTTTCCTGCATAAGTTTTGTTTTCCGAATTTTTTATCTATCTCTTTTGTGTGAAGTTTTCAATAACAACTCGGCTGTGGTCTGAGGACATGAAAACATATTACTTCTATTTATAAAACCAAATGAAAACCTTTTCTCTTCTCTCATCAATGTAAATTGTCTCATATCTAAATCCTTTCTTTAAATACCTTTTTTCCTAATTTGAGGACACTTTACGTATTCTTTGTCTCTGTAAGACTATTGCTATGATCCTAAAACAATTTAGCTCAATACAATAAATTATAATGTTCGAATCTCCCTGCCCCCCTTTAATCCGACAAAAACAATAATAACGGTAAACCTAACTGGTGCACAATTAACACGGAAGGGCTAGTTGAAACTGTTTTCTAAACTAAGCGCAGGAATTAGTCGTATTCATTCGAAGTCAATTTCTTTCAGTGTGTTCCTAATTTAAATTAGTAAATGCAGAAATTTATGAATAATAGACAACCTCTCATTAATTTATTTTCTTTATAAGTGTAAGTCAATTTTTATAATAAATAATTTTCATAGTGTTTTCTTTTGACTCGTAAAGTTGTGAGCTAATTATTTCGCGAATATCCTTACGTATCCTTAATACAAAAAAAATAATGAGGTGGACAAATTATGAGACCTGGTGCGGAGTATTTTGGTGGCTCTCTATTCAAGCCACGCACAAAATTGCTGAGTTTGAAATTAGAAGCTTATCTATTAAAGTTTGGTAATCAAATTAAGTAATTTTGTGTGAAAGTTTATCACCTTATTTTATTTTACAATCCACCCGGGCGGACTAACCCTCCCCTCACCACCACCACATTCCCGCTAAGGTACGTTACAATACATATCACCCCGATCACCCTCTTGAGTATCAAGACTCCCAGTTTGTGAAACTCTACATTTCAACTCGTGTGCAGTCCATTCTTTTCTTGTATTATTGTCTGCTCATGTGCTGTTATGATTATAGAATTACGTTGCGGACCACTGGGGAAAGGCAGTGGACGACGCATCGTCGGGTAGACCGTTGGGTTGGGGGATGGGAGATGCGCCATCTCTGTCCTGAACGCGTGGGGGAATTAAATCCCCTCACGTGGACGGTTGGTGAATTTACACTCCGCGTCTTGGTTTCTATCGGTTTTCAGCTGTTTTTGCTTCGACTCTGGGATTGCTGATTGTTGCGGTTTTACTAGAATATTTGAATGAGTAGGAGAAATTTTAAAAAATTGCTTTCTGTCTTAGATTTGTTGAGATTAGTAGTTACAGTGATAAAAAGAATCAATTTTGTATTTTAAATTAAATATATTTATGTATTTTTTATTTAAAATAATAAAATAAGAATATATATTGTGGCAGAACGGGAT
>NNCF01127171.1:671659-689070 GCA_002313205.1 Laupala kohalensis
ATATATATATTCTATGTACGACAGCATTGAAAGAACTTCGTAGGTTAAAGAGTGTTCCTTTGTTATGTTCGGTTTATCACTTTTTGTACTCACATTCTGTTTATAATGCTTACAAAACCTGCCTCAAGCATTGGTTTAACGTTTGTATGAAATTTTCTCCCTGTCTAGTGTTGGAAAATAGCAACATCGCTCAGTAGTTTATAGTTACTGTTTGTTTCCCGCTTCACCTGACGTTAAACGCAACTCATAAGTTTGTATATTACTGCTCTCTCGACAATAAATTATTTGTTTATTTATTGCCATGCAAACTGTCAACGGTTTTACTTCGAAATCGAGTATAAGGATATTGTTAAGTTTATCTCGTGCTAAATATTGGAAGTGCTTTTGAATTTCCTTAAAATTAAATCTATTGCCGACGTCGGCCATCAATTCAATTTACTTGCTCTCGTGGCACTATTCTGTTGTTTTTGCATCGAACGTGTGGAACGAATATTACCTTGTGCCTCAGTTTGTTTTGTAAATAACTTTTACTTTTTACAGCAAATAGTTACTTTTGTGACTATTATAAATATTTATTCGAATATTGCTTATATTCGTAGAAGTTGGTGATTCGGTTTGGAAACCATATTACATTATATTCGGTAAAGTTACATGATTCTGAGTATATGGAAGCGTATTCCTGTACTTTGTCCTCTAGAACGGCTCAAACAATTTTGATGCATTTCACGTACAAAAAAAGTGCTATTTCAAAATGAGAAGGAGATTTAGCATGATCTTCTTACGAAGTATGATAATTTTTGTGTTTAATTTATCGTTTGAATTTTGTTTTACTGAATATGAAATTAGTGTAAACTTGAACCAAAAATCTAAACAACCATTATATACGTGGTTAGAATTCCCCTTAGGGAATTTAATTTTTTGTTTCATGTTTAGAGAATATGATATTGTGCCAGCAAATGCACTGGGGCAGTTATGAACTAGTTGTCCATTCTACGAGTACCATATGTTAATTTGGTTTTTACTGTGCCTCATCGCCATCTGAGCAAAGCTCGTTCATCGAGATATTTTAATGTATAATCAAGCATTAATTAAAAGTTTTAATAATTTATTTGACGTGGATTTAAGCTGCTAAATCCATATTAAGTGGACATCTGTTTTACCATGTGTAAATAATTTAGCTGGATGGAAGATTAAAATACATTAAATAACAGGCGTTCAAAGCTTCGATTTATTTATTACAACGAACGATTCTCCAGAGTACCCGATAGCAATTAAAAGGTTTCCTCTTAATTTTCCCAATAATGAACTTATTTTGTAATTATCTTTGTTTTCTCAATAAATAATGTTTACAGAATCAAATTAAAAGTAATTGGGACCTATGCGATTAATAAATAGTGAGTGATTTCGATAGCTTTGTGTTATGGTGTTATTTGGGTTCCGTCGTATTATAAAGTTCAATGTTTTTTCAGTGAACAAATTAATCGCCGAATAATAATGTTAATTATCAGTCAATATAAGTAAATTCAATGACTGTTCTACCTTTTCAATACCTAAATTGTTTATTATTTGCAACAATTGAAGTATCCAGCATTTCGATTCCTCGTTTTGGGCCAACATCAGATGTTTAAAGTTTTCTTATGTAAAGTAACAACGTAGCAACATAAAATTACCGAAGAATTTTCACATCGATCACATAACATCGACAAGAAAAAACGACATAAAATGAGCAATAAAGTAAACATTAATCAGTATAATAATACGGCATTGTATTATATACTGTTCTTTAGTGTGTTAAATACATTTAATCTATAATAAAAAAAGTATTCCGCCAATATCACTTACTCAGATGTGTGCACAATCACAAATATATTCATACCCGGCACACTAATTTTCGTTAAATAGGAAATAGAATTTTTATATTTATATAAAAAATGTGCATGCGGTATTAGTGATAAAAAAGATATTCATGCATTACTCTAAAGAATCTCTTTCAAATCAATTAAATAAAATTTATATAATATCTCGATGAATTTTATTTAATACTGAGTGTGGTGTTGCAAAATAGCTTCACCCAAAAGTGAACTATTTTTTTTCGATCTGTTTGGTCGATGGTTTCTAGATTTAAAATTTGAAAAAGTAAGATATAAGAAAACTGACACTCGAATATTGTATGTTCAGTTGTGCTAGTAATTATAATATATTGGCTGAGTATCCGCGGCTTTGTTCACGAGAATTTTGTATTATGTCTCTAACTTTATTCTTTGTCACATTTCTATTGAAATCCAATGAGAATGTTACCCATTTATGTTTATGGTTTAGTAGTATTGATAGTACTCGTCACTGGTATATCATGTGCCATAATATTTTCATGACATCCCTTTCCCTAGGGATGCTGGGGTGTACACGGGCTGATTGTGGACTTAGGCGTCTTCGGGAATGTCACTAACAATTTCAGCTGCCCCGAAAACTACAATTTCACCGCTAATATCAATCAACTTCGTTTATTTCTTCATTTCACCCCCTTTCCATCACTTTCCAAAATGGAGTGTATCCCCTCATAGGAGATGTTCGTGGACGTTGAGAGTGTGACTCTGCTCTTCTGCATCTTAAAAAATGATAAATTGAACACCAATATCGGTCGTTTTTTATTATTTTTAGATGCCCCCCTCTGCCACCTCTATCCCGGGGGGTATATTATTTGCAATGTGGATTAATTGTGAACTTAAAAACCATAGGGGGGTCCTTATCCATCTCGACGGTACCGAAAACTACGGTTTCGAATCTAATATCGGGATTTGTCGATTATTTTCACATGTCTCAATTTTCCCACCCACTCCCTTTGGGTGCCAGTGATATCTTACCCCCACAGTTCTTGTTGTCAGTTATATATGTTCAAAGTTTGGCTGAAATTGTTTCGGGCACTCCAGTTATGATGGGGTACATAATAAAACATTTCAAACCCCGTTTCACCCTGTTAGGCGTGGATATTCATAAGATCCTTTCTTAACGGATGTCTGCACTCTGAAAGGAATCTACCTGTCAAATTTCAAGTTTGTAGGATTTGTAGTTTCTGACATTTCGTGAGTGGTGGTATTATTTCGTCAGTAAGTGATATTTCGTTTTCCTCTTGTTTTATTACTTGAACATTTTATTAAAAGTGCCCTAATGTTTTAGAATGCATAAGAAATGCATAAAAACACTCTTTTTTTAGAATTCGTGTAGCTGTTTAGAAGTCTATATCAAAGTAGAAAATCTTTGGTATTATTATACTAGCTCAGGATTAAATTGTGTAAAATTTTCAGACTATTCTGTCCACAAAGAAAAAAAAACGGTTTATGCTTCTTACTGGAAAACACTTATTTTCCACACAGATAACTCTGGGAATAACAGAGAAAATACTGTCGTTCTTCATTTTTGTTGTAATTTCTACCTTATATATTAGTCCTGAAAGCCAAAAACCTGAGAGAAACTGAATATTTTAATATTTGTGACGTTTATAAACAGTGATAAAAAATTCGATTTTTTTAAAATGTACAATATGAATTTGTACGAAGGATGACTTCCGAGATATGTAGAGGTTAAATATCTGTGACTAAACTGAAGTTCATTTAATGAATGGAAGCTTATTATTATTCGGCTGAAATACACAGTAGAAAAAAAGGATCGAAAATATTGAAAAATTGCATAGATCAGAGATTCTTAAAAATTAATTAAAACACCATAAATTGAATCTGATTACTTCAAAACTTTGGAAGTTGGATTGTACGGTCTTATTAATATTTTTTCGGATAACTAAAATTTAAAAATTAGATGTCCCATCTTGATTCTTACCCTATGGATATAACTACATTCACAGATAAATTGTTATTAAAATAATACTAACTTTATTATTATTTATTAAATTATTATTATTTATTAATTGGATCGATATCCAAACCTATTAAGAGTTCGTATAATTACAATTCAAAAAGAGGAGAAGAAAGGAAAAATGCATCACAATCAATACCACAATCAAAAAGGTTTTGTTCAAAAGAAACGTTTATTTGCATGTACCATGTAATAGGTAGTGTAATAAAACTACAAACATGTGTATCAGTTGCGTAGTACTATGTACAGATATACCATGAATTCTGGCGCAAAGAAAGTTTCAGTGCTCGTCTACTTCAATATTGACTTCATCTTTATAGCTGCAAACACTCTAATTTTGAGAAGCGAGAACTGGGTGAGGACCGAATCATCTTGTCGTTGGAAATGCCGGAATTTCAAATCCAGACCTTGAAAGACCTCAACATAGGATGGCATCGAATCACATTCAACTGGAGCATAATTTGTCGTCTCACCTTCCTCCACCGCGAATGGCAACACCGACACTGTCGCCTTTGCTATTGTTATTTTTCTTTCCCAAATTATTAACTATTTTGGACCTTTTTCGGACTTAAAAATCTTCAGTCAAGTTTCGTCGCTGGTCTTCGACTTCGTTAAGTGATACAGAAATAGTACAGTATTCTAGTAGCATCTAATTGATGAAATATTACATAATTTTATCCATGGCATTTTACTAGGATAAACTATGTAATACTTCATACATTGTTTTAAATTCCTGAAGCAAACGCATCTAAACAGCATCATCACGTTATTCAGGGAACCACTTTCCTCATTATTTGGTCACGTGATGTTTACGTCTGTCATAATTGTATTGTTAAATTATCAATTTTTCAACCTTTTTTTTCAGACTGAAAAGCATATTTCCGTTCCATAATTACAGTCAGGGTGATTTAACATTAGATAGATCGGATGCTATTCACTACCTCGTTGTTCGTTAAACCATGGGAACACAAACTAACTTGATAACTTGGAATCTGTCTCAGGTCTTCCGAGGTTTAGGTCTGGGTAGAAATGGTGTGCAATTGTGGAAGGCGAACGGGTGGTGTAGTGGTTAACATCCCCGCGATCAATGCAGGAAGCCCGGGTTTGATTCCCGACTCGTCGCCGTTTTCACCCGACTGAAGGTATCATATATCTTCTCCACGTGTAGGGTACACGGAAGAAATATGTACACAATTGAACTTATTTATCGGACGTATTTTACGTTCAAAAGAATAAGGATACAAAGAACACATTAATTAGAAAAAAATTATGACTGACTTATCTATAATCACAATATATTGTATGAGTATAAAAAAATTTCGTTGTTTGGAGAAGTATTACGGGATTTCAGATGTGCGCTTTTTCCACAGCACCTTGTGTCTCTTTACGAGTCCAATTTAACGCTCTCGTAAATTTTGGTTTCCGATATTGAATTTCTGTTCGGCTCTTTGAAGGGCCGTAATCTTGTATACCCTAAAATCGGATAATGCCTTCCATCAAAGAGTGGAATTAAATGAGTGTCTCCGTAGTCTATTACAAAACAAAAAGCTGTTAAGGTTTAATAGTCCTTTAAACGGGAATTATAGGTAGCAACAATATTAAGACTGACAAGAGAATATCGAAGAGGAGAATAATGGGAATTTCATGTATTTTATCGTGTCGTAAAAATCAATGTGATTTTTTTCCACATATATCACGTTGATCAGAACTATGGTTGAAGAAATGAAGGTCAGTGAATTAATCCTTATCCTTTCTAATATATAATCTAATATATAAATGTGAAAGTGTACTTGCGCTGACATGACGCCTAAATGAGTCAATACGATGTAGACTGCGTACGGATATCCAGAGGCGGATCTATACCGTAATCAAGGGGGGGGGGACTAACCGGAGAGCATTTTTTATTAAAAATTATGGTTTTACATACTAATTTTATAAATATTACCTTTGAAATGCATCAAATAAACAATTAACAATCTGGTATTATTAATAACAATTATTTATTAACGTTATTAATATGGTATTATTAATTTTATTAATATGATATTATTAATTTCATTTATCTGGTATTATTATTGACAATAATATTTATAATTAATAACAATTATTAATTTGGTAACTCTTTTACAAAGTTGGCCATTTATTGATTTAATTTTATCTGTTAAGAGTTCAGGTCTAATGGGAGGTCCATAGCTCCAATTACCCCCTCCCATAGATCCGCCACTGCGGATATCAATGGGGATTAGAAAGAAAATTTTAATAAATTCACAAAATTCTTGCGAGCTCTGCCCGGGAAATTATTGTGGTGTCAACATCAATGATGCCCTCGTTAAATTTAAGTGCTACACTTTAGTTATCTGTTTCACATTGAACTTTTTGAAGTTAATATTAACTCATACTTATCGAAGACCGTGGTAATTTAAAAGGATAGTATCACCGTACAACAAAAACTATACTATCCTACGTACAGTCCGCGCAGAAATTGTGTAAATCGGAGGTTGGATCGTGTGATTGGATCTAATTTTAACGAAATGACCGCTCAAAAAACAGATGACTCAGTAATTTGAAATTAAAGTGTGATATCTCAAAAATTTAGAATTAGCGAGTTGAAAGAGTTCCCGACAGAAAAGTGAAGAATATTCAAATTATCGAGATTTTGTAATTAAACGATCACGAGTTATTGAGGTTACACTGTATCTTTCGTGTAAATAATAGTGAGACACAGAACAAAAATGTACAAACTTCTTTCCACGAAAATATTCGATATAAAGTAAGTACCATTGGTAAAACAAATCTGGACTTCGAGGATAATATTTAGATAACACTTCCACCCAGACCTAAATCCCGGAAGACCTCACTTATCTCCTATATGGGGATGTGAAACAGATCTTCCGGGGTTTAAGTCTGGGTGGAAATGGTGTACAGTTGTGGAAGGTGACTGGGTGGTGTAGTGGTTAATACCCCTGCGATCAAAGCTGAGTCCCGGGTTCGATTCCCGGCTCGTCGCCATTTTCACCTGACCGAAAGATATAACATATCTTCTCCACGTGTAGGGTTCACGGAAGAAATATGTACATGAATGCCTTGTCTTTACTTATACTTCATTTTTATTCTTTCAGGTGTAATTTAGGGGACAATTTATCTATACATTATAAATAATGTTCCTATTATTTTAAATATTCGTACTTACTGTTACTTAATTTGTATTATTATTATTATTTGATATATTACATTTATGAAAATTTTGGTTATTTGTTAAGTTATAGTATGGCATTTTACATGTTTAAAGTGAGGAACATGTTTCAAGTGTTAGATGGTTTTACATAACTGAAATTCCTCTCTAACGTATTCAAAATTTTGTTGCTTGTGTTGGGAATAATATTGATGTTTCCTTTAGATCTAGGTTCTTTCTTTTATTTAAAAATTCGGTAAAACTTGTGATGTTCTCCATTTTCATAGTGTAGAGGAAAATAGATTCATTTTAAGTCAAAAATTCTTCAAAAATAACTTCGAGGAGCCATTCCTAAGCTATGAAACGCAAAATTCAATTTTTGAAACAATACCTTCATTCCATAACATCCTGTAATGGTACGTCTTTCCCCCCTGAGTAACTGTGTAACCCTCTGCTTCTCCCTTCGTTAGGAAACGTTTTTGATGCTTTTGGAAAAATATGGGAATAAATTTTAATTCCACAGCATAAGCGGTCGTTTCTCGTTGCTCTTTGCTCCCACAGAGTGATGGAGTAAAACGATTACAGTGCAAAACTTTAGGATTAAAGAACTCTATAAACTATTCGTGGTTGCAACCGATATCTTGAGAAAAATGTAGTCCATTTTAGGAAAACAAAATGAAATTGCCTTCCACAATTTTATTTGATAAGTTTTATTATAATAAAAAATTTATAACAAATTTATTGTCAAAAACAGTACAGACTGCGTATGACCACGTGGAGGACAATAAACTAATTTACTCTCCGGAAGCAAGCAAGGGACCATCCCATCAATTCCGATCAAGGGCCCTAAGGCAGAGGCGGATTCAAAAATTTCAGCAAAAGTTCCTAGATAAGATAAAAAGTTAGCTGCGAGTTATAATACATATATAATGTCAATATGTTTGTAATTTAACGCAAATATGTTTGTAAATTTACATGTACAAGTTATTATTGAACTATAGATAATTCTGAGTATAGTGTTTAAAAATCATAAGAGTTGAAAAAACACTAAATTCACGGTTTATTGTTACAATAAACACGCCCCTAGACAAAGCCTAGAGAACCTGTATAAGAAATCCGCCTCTACCCGAAGGAAAAACGGAGAAAAACCCGGGCCAGGATGGGGCTACAGAATTTATGTACACAACCGTGCCAAAGTTGAGTACACATAAAACTAAATTAATATGAGCCATAAGACAACACAATCATGCAAGAAAATAGTTTTTGAAATTGTTATAAGTTATTTAAAAAGTACTACAGCAATGGCGTGATAAAGTACAAGACGAATTTAACTTTTATTAAAATCAATAAATTCTTTTACAGTGTAGAAGCACTGGTGCAGGAGGTAGTTTTTAACCGCGGATTTGAAGAGATTCAATTTCATAATATCTTTTATATTCTTGGGCAGGGAATTATATAGAACGATTCCCGAATGATAAGGTCCTTTTTGGCAAAGAAGGGTTGACACTCTAGGGCGATGAATATTATTACTATTGCGAGTATTGTGTTCGTGAACGAGACTGTTTCGTATAAAGCAAGGGTGGCACTTCAGTAATTCGGTCTTAACAAACAAGACCGTTTCATAAATATAAATGTAGGGAAGTGTTAGGATATTTAATTCCTTGAAAAAAGGTTTACAAGAGTTTCAGGGGTGAGGTTTACAAGTTATCCGAACTATCCTCTTCTGAATTCTGAAAGTTTGAATACTCTGACCGGAATTACCCCAGAAGGTAAGGCCGTAACGTAAATGGGAGTAAACGTTTGCAAAATATACGCAACGGGAAATACGTGGACTAACTGCGTTAACTAAGATTCGGAATGCGTAACACAATTTGCTTAATTGGGAATTAAGATTNNNNGTCTTGAATATGGAGACCTAAGAATTTTGTATTCGTAACAGTTTTTAATTGTGTTCCGTTTAAAGAAAGAGAAACCTGGGGTAAAGATTTTGTATTACTATTGTGAAATGACATAGACACTGTTTTGTCAGTGTTTACAATGAGACGATTTGCATGGAACCATGTCGAAAGATAAGACAAAACCTTTTGAGCATTGGCGTGTATACATAGTAAATTAGTGTCATCAGCAAAAAGAATCATTGTCCAATCTGATGTGGATGATGACATGTCGTTCACATACTATAAAAAGAGTATAGGGCCTAGAATTGAACCTTGGGGTACTCCGCAAGTAAGTGGCTTTGTTCCTGAAAGGGAACGATGAAGTATTTTTATTTTAGTATATGATATTTCGACGTGTTGATATCTATCTTTTAAATAAGAAGTTAGCCATTGATGTGGAAGTCCACGAATGCCTAAAGAATGCAATTTGGAAAGGAGAATTCCGTGANTCTATTCCAAAACACATGTTTCTGTGAGTTTTCCCCATCATCGGTGTTCTACAGCAATGAAAAAAAATGCACAAAAACCTAAAGAAGGATAATATACAATTTAAAAAGAATGAATAAAACCTAAACATACTGTAAAATACAATGTAATAAACTTACGCAAGTAACCAGGAATAACATAAATAGTTCAGTAATTCATTCAGAGGAGTTAATTGAGACATAAGGCTAACATCCCCCTAGTCCTCCGTAACGCTACGTGGAACGATATCAAATACCCCCTTTCCCCCTACGATGCGTTACGTAATTTATGAGCAGCCCCTTATTCTGGCGTTTTGAAAAGACTCAACCTGGATAAGATCATGGCGGAAGAAGTAAGAAGGAAATGGCGTACTCCTCCTTCATTCAAAGGCTGCTCGCGATGCGACGCTGTTTCCAGTGAAATCGAAAATCGGAAACAAGAGACGGCTTCTCGCAATGTTAATAGGTTGCAGGCGCATGTCTTCTATTGTCAGCGCTTCCTCTGAACCTCTTCTGGGAACGTCGTCGTCTGCAATTTCATAGACATTCAATCGGGTGAGTTTCGTTTCTTGCAAAGTTTGGAATGAAATATTCCTTTTACAGTACTAACTCTTTAATAATAACTGAATAATAATAACAACAGAATAATAATAATAATAATAAAACAAAACTAAAGAAACCATCGAGCATATCATTGGAGGTTGCACACAATTAGCCCAAAATGATTACAAAACATAGGAAAAATAATTCATCTGGAAATTGCAAAAAAATCTGAACTGTATCGTCCTTCTGTCCTCAGCCCTCATTACCAGAAAGTTCTTGTACCTGAAATAGATTCTTCCTCCCAGCAGAACTTGATTTAATTACCCACTGCTGAGAGAAACCAACACAAGTTGAGAGAATTATGGATAATAATAATTTATTTCTATACAAGTAATCAATGCTCGTTGGCATATAAAAAAAGAAGGCATAATGAAATAAGAAATAAAATAACAAATTCAACGCCCAAATATCTATAAAATACACACACACTTGGTAAAAAAAGGTTAGGAAATTAGTAGAGAAGATAACAACGAGAAATGAATTGCATTTAAGGAATTAATTATCTACATGAGACCCATATGTGAGTATATTCACATACATATACAAACGTCTTTTCACTTACAAACATACATATGTACAAACATGCATAAATATACTCGCATATATCATCGTCCTATACATTTAACATAAAAGTAGTCGCTAGAATATAATAAGAAATTAATAATTAAGTAAAATTAAACCAATTTACAAACACAAAAATTAAAACAGGGTTGCTTTGAAGAATAATGCACACTTCACTAAATATTATTACACTACATTATATTTCGAGTACTTTATCTGCACTAAGATTCCATACGTCCCACTACACTGCGTTTCACATATGCTACTATTTCGAAGAAGCAAGAAGGCGGTTGTGGTTACATTTTACTGTTGTTGGATAACATTTCGAAATGTATTTGTTTGCTGAAAACTTCTACTGCCGTTTCGTGATAAATTTTTGTGTTGTAAATAAATTTGTGATACAAAAAGCCTACAGCTTATATTGACCAACATTAACATCTTTTTGTTGAAGAGTGACCTGGAAAATTGAGCTTATGTTGCTCAACACAAAATTATAAGGTGATACGTTTCTGTGCAAGACCCGGCTCTAAATCCCTACGCTTTCCGAACTGAGAGCTCCTTTGGTATCCTTAAACTGATTAACCGATTTGTTCTTCAGTTCTTGTGGTGTTTTACCACTATTGATGCAGGTTCGAATCCCACCGAAGAAAAATTCTTCTTTACTTTTCAATCAGAAACAATTAAAGGGTATCGTCTTCTCTGTCTTAGATGATATAATTACTGTATTACTTCTAATAGTATGTACAACCTCCGTTCACACCTCACCTTATATACAATTCTGTCTACTTTTCAACGCAAATAAATTTGACTCTGTGACGGAGCATACTAGTTCATCATGTATAATAATCTAGTGTTAATGAGGAAATAATATAATAATGACCGTAATAATAATTTCCTTAGTCCCTTTAGGAGTCTAGGTCGTCTATGAATCTTTCCGTTTTCTTCTGTCATTTGCCAAAGATCTCAGCTCACTCCAGTTTCCTTTCCCCACGTTAGCGAGAGTTTCTTTTCCAACTGTTTCTCAGTCTTCCTCTGCTGATGCTTTGAAGATTGTAAAACATGGTTTCCTTATTATGTTTTTTTGGAATATGGCCAACCCTGTTTCCTCTGTCTTATTTCCACAATTATATTTTCCTGGTGAGTTTCTTTTCATGGACTTTGATTTTCTTTTCCATTGTTTGATATTGCCACATCCTGCAAATGTATGTGACGCATCTATTTATAATACCCGATGCAAGAGCTTCGTGGAAGCCTATGCTCCGAACTGGAATAAAAGGAAATAAGTCAAACAAGTCATCTATTTACAAATGACTTCAATTTTCATTTTTTTTCGCGTATAGAGTTCGATCAATTTCGATTAGTTTGAGCAGTCTCTAACCATAAAAAACTGCTTCTGTTACCTTAGATATCCTTAGTGACGTGGACACTCCACTTTCACGTTTGTCACAGTAGTTTAACTTTTATACACGTCACATGCTTTAACTATTTTATTGCGCTAGCCGCATATTTTGAAATAGTATTCCTGTTTTCTTTCTTCTTTATCATGTTTACGATCATTCTTTCGATGTACATCTGTAGGAAAATGATTTCTTTTACGTAACTAGATTCAGTTTGGTATTCTATACATTGATATAATTCAAGATATTGTTTTATAAGAATCAAAGTCAATCTACAAATATGTTCTCATCCTCTTAGTGCAATGAGTAGCGAACAATTGAGAATGTATCAAAATTTTTCCCCACTTTTTCCGAAAAGATAATAAAACTTTTGTGATTGGGGGAAAAGCGTTGCCTAATTATTTACGTTTATTAGGGGGACGTATCGTTATTGGTGAATTGTGGGGATTTTAAAATTGGTAATTTTGCCTTGAGTAACTAATAGATGGACGCTTGTAACTTCCAGTTGGCAGTTCTGCTGCTACACGAACCAACATACACCTTTGATTCTTATAAAGTGATATATATTATGTCGGTCCTTGCATGAAGCCAGACTCCAGGTCTGTTTTAATAGCGTTGTGTTGAAATATCGATGTGTTTGGTTGATTAATTCTCCACTTCATACTTAGAATCAATTTACATTCACAATATGTCCTTACAATTCAATACGTCCTTACAATTCAATACGTCATTCACAATATGTCCTTACAATCTTCTACTGCCGGAAGTTGGACAGACAAGGGTACACTCTTGCCCTTACTTAACTCTCGAGTTACAGATACTTTGCTCATTTCCCAGCATATACAGCCAAACGAACAGAAGAAGTATATTCTTGTCTTTTTGTACTGAATGCATTGAAATGGTCTCATCAGGATCCGTAATTATCTGTGTCTAGTTTTATCTTCCTCTGAGAATTTTCTCAAGCACCTTATTTTCCACGCCTTAATAACTCCGTTACTGTCTGTCCTGTATTACCGCTATAAACTATAAACTGACTTGTCAGACAATCTCACAGGTGATAAAGATCTTTATTTTCCTTCCGGCTCAAAATATCCCCTTCTCTCCTTTGAACATACAGTTTGCGAAATCTTTTCTTTTCCTTTCTTCAGCGCATTCGTCTTTTCGTTTTCATTCTTACAAGTCTTACGAATTTTCAATTTTATTTCTTCTATAAAATTATGATTGACAAATTTTACAGATGGACATGAAAAGGGTGGTGTCATCACTCTTCAAGTGTTTTCCTCCATATTCTTAATATGTTTCTTTAATGTCGCATAAAATCTAATTTTGCTTGTATCATGGCAATTGGAACGTAAGATTCAAGTACAACTATCTAACTGCAGAGTACGACCTGTATACGATAAACTACTTGTAAATTCATTGAATGTCGGAAATGCCGGTGGATGGTGGTCATCAGGATAACTGTTTATATTTTGGGTATCTTATGTTGTGGGTTTGAATCACCCAAGAAAGTACATTATCAACCTGAGATGTTCTTATGAGAAGCAATCACATCTATAATCGACCTTGGGGCTTGATCGCAACATTATTTCGATGTGGATATTCTGAAGGAGAGATATCGGAGAACCAAATGCACAAACCAGCATTGGTCTAGGGTAGGTGAGAGAAATCCCAGAGAAATCCTCACTTAGTTCGGTCGAGTGGAGAATCGAACCCGCCCCCTCCCCCGACTCTTGCACTTAACCACCGCTGTCGATTTGTGGTTTTCGTAAGTGGTTCCAATGCTCTGTCTATTGGGGCTCGAGTCCTACAGAGATTAACGGTGAAATTCCTTTTATATATTGTAATAAACTTAAATTTGACAAAAGAGAGCCCAAAAATTGGGACGCTATTTTGTAATAAACTTGAATTTTAAAAGAAAAAACAAACAAATAAAGGAGACATCTAACACTCACTTATCTGGCCCTCTCGGCGTAGTAATGACTGATGCCTAACTGTCAAAGAGCTTAAATTTAAAGATTAGGAAATGGGTTCGGCCGATTCATTGGCATAAAATACATGAATTCTTCTCGAAGGAAACACATTGTTTATAAAAAGTTAATATAATTACAACAAAACAAATACATAATTATTATGGCTGCAAATGCTCTCCTTACATTTCCCCCAAAATAAGAATACAACATGCAATTGCCCACTAACCCACTTTACAAATCTTAAACTAACACTGAGTTTACACAATTGGTTATTCTTTGACATACAACAATGGTACTTGTCCGTTCAAACACTTTGTACGAGCTGAAGGTTCAATGGACATCATAACAGTTTATGAATAATCAAATTCGTCCAATGGGATAGCAGCACAGCCGCGACCAATTAGGTTACTTGTATCACTTACCTATTTGTCTTTTGCAATACAATTACACTAAAGTCAATAATCAAATCACACACTGTTTTGAAAGTGGAGAGCCGTCATTGGCTCATCAAAAATGATTACCTCGGTATTGGTGAATTGATGCCAGACATCATCGAAAGTAAAAGTTGCAGATGCGGGGCAGCGAAGGTATGACGTGTTTAATTAAGTCCAAATTCCCAATCAGGTGTCCTCCAGTTAGCATGTCCCTTGAGGCCTCGTAGACTCCAACTATGATCCATTCCACATTCACCGGTATCGATAGTGTCTCGGTTGTTTCGATAACTAATCGATCTTGGACACGAGTGTCCCGAGGTTGCACTTCGCGGTGAATTTAAGCACCACTGATAATTATCATCAAATGCTGAAATTATAATAGTCGAGTATCGAATTTGAAAAACAAACTCGATAAATGTCGATCAGATTTATCTCGTCGCGATCTAAGAGGGAATCCACCACCATCGAAAAATATCGACGATTACCATGATCATAGCAAAAGTTATCTCCGTGTCTCTCTAACTCTAATAACTCTGATCACTAATAAGAACATGAGTGTGCTTAAATATTTTCATCTTCCCTTCTCCTACTTTGTAAAATCAGTTTGACTCGGTCCATCGCATACGTCGCGAACTTTTTTATCTATCAATATCTAAATTTATTTCATAATCTCTCATGATTGGTTATGATCTTTTGACGTTGTCGCCTCAAATCAGATCTCTGATCGTACTCTAATCACATGATGTCTCGTCTCATGATGTAGTGTTTTCGTTGAAGGTAGTCTGCTTATTCTCAAAAATTGAGGTCACCAATTCTACACAAAAGACCCTTCAGTGGACCAGAAGGTCTTTCCCCTTCTCGTCATCGTTACTAACTTTCTAAAATTGTACGTAAACCAGAATCCGTAAACAGCTCTTACGCAGTTCCCAGATGCACGCTTGGCGAAGGGTCACCCCTTCCTTTGTCATACTTGAAAGGACCCAGGCCTCGTTTTCTCTATAACACTCGTTGAAACATGCATCGCTGTACAATGGCTCTTTGTTTGACGCGTAATATTTTCGCGGCTCCGTGGTCCCGCGAATTCCTTTCAATTTATTATAAAACTTCGAAAAAATTGCTAAAACGAATTATTTATTACAATATTATATTAATCCTTCCGTATCTCATAGTGAAAGAAACAATTTGCTGTCGAATAAGCAGTGCTTATTCATCCGCGTACCGATAACATTCGAATTAACATGAATTATTTAAAAAATTCTCTTTCGCTCTGATAGCATAGAAATAGAAATTGTGCGTTGGAGTGAATCATATAAATCTGGGACTTCGGAAACAAATTTTGGTGAGAGTACTGCAATCATATATTTACGCGCCGACTACACGGTCGAATCTGTTGAATACATCGTTTCGAATAAATATATTTCCATGTGTAGAACGCCACATTCAAAATCTAGTTTCTGCGAAAAAATGAGGAAAGTAATGAAATTCAACTTGGACACAAACAAGCATGTTGTTAATGATTCTAAGACACGGCAGATGTTGTGAATTCGTGTTTCAGTGAAAAAATAAAAGAACTAATTCAAATGACTACATTGCAAAGAAAAAAATTAAATTAGTTCTCTTTATGAAGTTGCTCTAAGACTGCTGCAAAAGAAAAAAATACCAAGGAAATGTAACTTACCTCTCCAGTATTTTATATTTGGGAAGTGTTGATTTCCAGTTGAATTACAAGTTTTCGTAGAAGAAAAAAACACTGTGAATTAGTGATAACAATAGTGTGTCAATTTTCTAATTTTTAGTTACAATCGGATCATATTTTGAAAATTATGTGCTATTATTTAACAAACAAATATTATTTGATACAACGATTTACCCTTAACAATAGATACATTACAATAGTTTATTAAATTATTTTAAAAAATGAGACACACTCGTGTATGTATTGTATATCAAGTTATTTCGTTTCCTTACCATAACTGCCTTTAAAAACACGATTCACTTCTTTCGAAGCAGAAATCCGAGGCTGTCACGTCAAATAACAAAATAACATCGTTCATTATTGCGAAGCAAGCGACTACGCACTCATCTGTTTTTATCTGGTCGGGTGGGTGACGTTGGAATAAATCGGAACGAAATTTATCTAATCGAGGCGGTCAGTGTGTGGTGGACCCCAGAAGGCGGGGTTCCGTCCCCCGGAGAGGAAGAGAAAGGGTTCAATGTGATTTATTGAGGCTCTGATGGATCGCGAACCTTCGAGTGGCAGACAGCTGCTCTCAATTACGGAAGGCCGGCAAGTGACTTCGACGTATCGATAGTTCAGTGGTCGATATTTGCTTGAGTGGAGATACGGAGTTCTTCGGACACGATCTGACATCTTGGATTGGGAGATGGAGTTATTGGAATTCTCACTAATTGACTTAAACGTTCTCGGAATCAAATATGTTCCGTCAAATCTTCACTTATTTTTCCTCTTCAAGGTTGTAGGATAAGCCGCATTATGCGAAAATCAAATAAAAACTCAAAATTAAGTTCAACATTGTATGATAATACATTGGTCGAAAAGCGCAGATGACTCAAAAACAAACAAACATGATGGAGACGAAAATATGTTGTTTTAGGGCAAATGAATAATTTTCTATTTACTTCTTAAAATTGCCATTGAGAAACGAATATTAAACTTCCACAACTTAAGGAAACACTTAAATCAATCTTAATAGTTTCCTGATCATTTATTTTGGGGAAAAGGTAATGAACTTTTTCATATTCCATTCCTTAAATAGATGACTCTAATAAAGAGACAGTGCATATTTCTGACAATGAACTAAGTGAATATGCGGAATCATGCATAAATTGTACTGAAGTGTATCCACTTTGTAATATAAGATGCAGAAAATGTGGTGCTTTAATGCCAATTAAGCCATTCTGTCCCGCTTAGGGAGTTGAAGCCAATGCACTAATAAATAATTAAAGGACACATATATTATATTATTATATATATATATATAT
>NNCF01127171.1:689467-715580 GCA_002313205.1 Laupala kohalensis
ATAGAATATCAACAAATTTGTAATTTAACACAAAAATGTATTTCATAAGTACGAATCATTATGGAACTTTAGATTATTTGGAAAATAATGTTTATAAATCGGAAGTATTAAAAGAGCACTAAATTAGACGCCGCCCCTAGATAAGAGCCAAGAGAAGCTGTATAAAAAATCCGCCACTACCCGAAGGAAAACTGAACACCCTTAAAACTAAATTAATATGAGCCATAAGACAACACAATCATGCAAGAAAATAGTTTTGATATTGTTATAAGTTATTATAAAAGTACTACAGCAATGGTGTGAAAAAGTACAAGACGTATTTAAGTTTTATTAAAATCAATAAATTCTTTTACAGTGTAGAAGCACACTGGTGCAGGAGGTAGTTTTTAACCGCGGAGTTGAGATTCAGTTTAATAATATATTTATATTCTTGGGGAGTGAATTATATTGAATGATTTCCGAATGATATGGCCTCTTTTGGCAAGGCTAGAGTGGTTGTCACTCTAGGATGATGAATATTATTCCTATTGCGAGTATTGTGTCCGTTTTGTACGAAGTCTATATTGTACAAAACAAGGGTGGCGCTTCAGTAATTCTATTTTAACAAACACGACCGTTTCATAAATGTAAATGCACGGAAGTGGTAAAATATTGAATTCCTTAAATAAAGGTTTACAAGATTTTCTAGTGCATTACTAGTCTAGATTAACGCATTATTATTTTAATTATTTGGATAATTAATACATTTGTTTTGTTCTATCAGTCAAATTCTCATATGACATTCTTTTTTTTCAGGTACGTATCCTGTGATTCCATAATTTTAAATTTTTGCCGTTTGGTAAGTACCAAGTGAAATATATTCTAGGAACTATGAAATAGATGTTCAGGAGGATCATCATAACCAACTACCTGCCAGACGTAGCTCTCATCTCTTGGTTACGGTACGATAATATGAGCGTAATGAATACGCGGGAGAATTAATACACACATGTTCATTGTAAGCGAAGCCTGCGCTCATCCTCTCAGACAACCTGCCCGTCAACCGAACCTGTTCTCGTAACATCCCGCTTGGCTGTCATACACAGTGTATTGTAAAGTTCCGGGACTGGACACGCACAGATCAAACAACACAATGAAATTACTTCTATTTATTATCAGGCTTCTACATAGTCTCCATCCAATTCGATACAGCGCCTAGCACGAATCTTCAGCTCCACCATCGCCTTCTGGAACGCCTGTACTGGAATACTGTTCAGTTGTGTTGTCACCGCCCCTTCAATCGCCTCCACTGAAGTGAATCGCTACCCCTTCAACTTCAACTTGATTTTAGGAAACAAAAAAATAGTCTGGGGGATCAGGTGAGTACGCAGGGTGGTTCATGCTGGAAACTTGTCGTTTAATCAAAAACTCCCTTAAAATAACCGACTAGTGAACCGGTGCATTGTCGTGCAACAACCACCTCTGGTTACTGTCCAAAAATTTTGACCTCACACACCGCATTCGTTTCAAAAGTCCATGCAAAACGTCTCTGTAGAATGTCCCAGTAACAGTGGAACCTTGACGAAGAAACTCCTTGTGAATGATACCCCGACTGTCAAAAAAGGTGATCAGCATTGTTTTCGTCTTTGATTTGGAAGTACAAACTTTCATCGGCTACTTCTTTCCCGGGCTCGTTCATTCAGCACTCTTTCAGCACAGCGTTTTGTCTCCGGAGAGTACCCTAGACACCAAGTCTCGTCTCCGGCGACAATGTTTTGCAGGAAATTTGGATATTGATCGGACATGAAAACCAACTCTTCGCAGGCAAACACCCGATGCTCTTTCTGGTCCTCAGTGAGCGAATGCGGCACGAAGTGCGCACACAGTTTTCGTTTTTTTAAAAACCTTCTGCCATACTCGTGAAAACTGATCCCACGCTCAAGTTTAGTGAATGTGCTATCATTTCTATTGTCATTCGGCGGTCTAATCTCACTAAATCTTGTACCTTTTCCACATTTTCATAATTCCGACTTGAACGCCGACGATCTGATCTCTCATCATTTTCCATTGATTCTCTCCCATCTCTGAACCTCGAAAACCACTCAAACATTCGCGAACGACTCATTGCATCTTTACCATACACAGCCTTAATCATTTCATATGTTTCTGTGGCCAATTTGCCCAATTTAAAACGAAATTTGATGTTTGTTCATTGCTCTATACTGTTACGATGACAAGAGCACATTGAAACACTTTACAAGAATGGCCGCCTACTGCATACAACCTGTCTGAATTAAATGAAACAAAGTCTCGGTATCGCCTAAGGTCATTTCTACGTAATACAATTTATTACGCAGAGATGGCACCACCTGTATTGTTGTCAGGGAGGGAGTCCTGGAACTTTTTGAATACACGGTGTATTCCAGTTCATCTCATAGACTAATTGACATTTCCTTCATGTAGCACATTCTACCAGTGTAAACAGATATATCTACAAGGCGACTCACCAATTCATATCCCTATGACATGGTACTATTAGTGTCATGGCGTTGACTATTCTTTGCAACATATAATTAACTACAAAAGTCGTTATCACTCCCCAACATTTACATACTCCGAATCTGCGTGAAGAATTCACGCATATACTCACGGAAAAATAATATTTTAAATCTATCGATATAAATATAGAAAATGAAAACTGAGACATTAATGTCGTAACTGACCAAGAGGATTGTTTTGTGAAGGATATATAATGACAGAAAGATACGAAGAACTATATAACAAATACAAAACTATATAACTTTCTCAATTCTCTTAATAGAACGCTTTACCGAACTTTTTGTCATGTATTCTTCCTATCTTTGTGTCATATATCCTCCGAGAGACTCTCACGGATATGTAATGATTTGTTGTTCTTATAAATGTACTCTATCATCCCTACAAGTTTTTACGAGGTGTTCTGAAACATTGTGTATAACAATGTATTTGAAAGCTTTAATTTCTTTACCAGGAACGTCTACGAACAGAAAAAAAACTTAAATGAAATTTTTCAGTGCTAGATGTTTATGACATGTTTGTCGGTGCATCATTCTCATTTAAAGCATATCTCCGTTGATATTTCTACTTTAGCGCGAGGAAAGTAATGGCGGAGGTCATGGGCGCGTGGGTGTCAAGCGGTGCACACCGCCATTACTTCTTGTTGGCAAAATAAATAGATGCCATATATAAGCCTGTCACAGGAAAAGGAGGTGCATTCTGCTTCCGAAAGCTCAGACGTCTACTTCTGAAGAAAATAAGAAATATGGCGCGAAAACTGTTTCGACTCCTAGAGAAGGATAAACGATATTACATTGAAATCTCTTAAAATATGTTCGTCGTTTCATCAGTGAAAATTTGAGAAAGATTTCCTAAAAAATATATACATTTAAATCTCATGCTGGCATTTTTCAAAATACCTCTCCCTTTGAGAGTCACTGTACTTAAGATAGCGTGGCTTCTCGACAGTTTTTGATAAAAAGAACGTTAAAATAACTAAAAATGCAAGTACTTCTACGTACTTATTACACGCTCAGCAGAATTGTCTTGAATTATTTTGAATGAAACTATGGTATGTCAGACTCTGTATTGCTTGCTGGTTGGAAGGATGTGTGTAGATGTGAAAAAGTGTAATGAAATGGTAGTGATATGAACAGAATAATCATTTTTTAGAATTGGTAGCCCTGAAGAATTTTAAAAATATATCAAAACGTTGGCATAACAAAAAGAAAGATTGTTTTACTTGGCTTCAACGCAACACATCCTTATTTGTGGAAATTTTCACACAAATTATATTCGATGTGACGTCATATATTTATCCTGCTCTCTCAAAGCTGTCGTATTCACCCTGAAATGAAGATGCATATTTCTGGTTATATTAGGTTAATAAAAAACTAACATTGTTTGAGATGCGTACCAAGTGGCTATTACCATAAACTATGAAATTCGAAGTATTCATTCTGCAAATGAATGATGATTGTTAAATGTATTGGGAACAGTTTATATTTGGGGGGTATGTGGAGAGAAAGATATGAATTTTAATTTAGAGTTTCTATTCAGTTATTGTGTGTGTGTGTGTGTGCAGAAATAGAAATTACTTGTGTGACGAGTTTTTTCATGAAATTTCGAATCAACGTACTTTCGTGATAATGAGAACTTTAAGAGTATACATATTTAAATGAAATTACGTATTCTTAAATTTAATAATTTTACTATAAAGGAGAAAAACATTTTTTCTAAGTGAATTTTATGACTTCTGAAGATAAAAATAACGTAATCACCATTAACTGTTGCAATATGGTATTCATTGTTTGGTGGTTTGGCACTGTCTGGTATATAATTATCATTTCGTATATTTTATTTTAACAGGTATCATGAAGAAAAAAATATTTGTTTTTTGAAATACGTGTATTGTCATGGACACGTTTCACAACAACGAGAAAACAGTCTAGTTCTCGAGAACAACACTCGTAATAAGACTAATATTAACCGTATTGACGTGTGAATTACTCTTTACCATAGAGAGCCATGCCATTCAGGAATAATTTGGTATAATTCCTTTCCCAAAAATATAAAAGATATTCAAATTCCCTGTTAATAGTTTTCTTATGCATCATTGCTTTTATAATGTGAAAGAATTGACTGATTTTATTAAAAGAGTTTATGAGAGATTCAATTTACCAAAAATATTATTTTCCATATGATTGAGGATGATGTAAGTGACGTTAATTTCTCCTATATTCTGTCACGCCATTGTTTTAGCACTCTAGATACTAAGGCCAGATTCAGAAAAGGCCAGATTGTCATTTGAAACTTTTGTTGTTATTAATCTCAAATTTTCACTGCTCATTATATCTACAATTCATTCATGAACAATTAATTGATAACGGTACGTGTTTTAATAAATATTTTTTTAAAGTAATAAATCCGCCAGTATCCTTGGGTCGTTGACCGAAAGTGATGAGGTGGTCCCTTGCTTGTTTCCGGAGAGAAACGTAACGTAATCATATGCAGTTTGCAACTGATTTTTGACAATAGAGTTTATTTATATATTTATGATATTTCTATAGAGTCTGTTCTGTGGAGTTACACCAGAAGAGGTACATATTATTGACTTTTTCTAGTGTGTTTCAGTTTGGAATTCCTTCAACTCTCCAAAAGGCAGGTTCCGACCTATATATATACTGTCTTGAATCGCCGAGAGATAAATTAAGTCCCTCATTAACAATATCAATATTTAAAAAACGAAATCGAGAGTACTGAATTATAAATACTTATTTTTAATAGATAAAGTTCATTAAATATTATTACACGTATTTGTGTGTTAGTCTATCAGACTTGTACTTTGTAACCCAACATTAGTTATTTAGTCGACTATAATTTCTTCGTAGAAACTACTTTACAATTTTATTCTTTAGAACCAAATAATTGCGTCATCTATGTAGGTTTATTTTATGTTTGGTTAATACCATGAAAAATAAATTTATATTATCTTGTGTTATCTCAATACTCTATGCATATACAACGATATTTCTGAGAAATGTTTGATGGAAGAAAGTTCTTACTTATTGTTCGAACCGTTATTGAATAACCACAGAATTTTCCGTATTTCTAAAAATTTAAATGTTCAGAGTAATGGTACTCCATAATTTATGTGCGATGTATGTATTTGTTTGGAGAGTTTCCCCTCACTTATTTTGTAATTTATTAATACAGCGTTATGAAAATATTTGTGTACTAATTTATGTGTTGCTGTATACCAATGCCCGGAAATGAGGCGAATGGTCAATATTAGTAAAACATTAAAAAATACTTAACAATTAACATTTGTACACATAAATTTTAGAAAACATGTTACAGTTTTCCAGTCGCCAATATTTGATGAGACACTTCTTCAACTGAATGCTGGCGAAGTCTAACTAAAAAGAAACTCTTAACAACTCATGTCATATATAAAAAAGAAGATAGAGTAATAGTTATATACAAGTTCAAATATGACGGTATAATATTATATCTTATATTAAAAATATTATTGGATTAATATATTTTTTGTAAAGTACAATAAAAATTTGTGCTGTGTTCAGTTATGGGTGTATGGATTAGAGATAGCACGCGCGGATGCTGAATGAAACTGTTGAGATTATTTTTTAAACCATAATTTTTATGAACAAATACTCATGAAAGTAATATCATATAAATATTGTACTAGTTTTAAACTCTACATGTCTCGTATTGTACTTTAGCATTTTAGTATATTTAAATGACGCAGAAAGCGTAAATAAACTTAAAAATAAAATTTTAAATTTATACATAAAATAGTTCGGAAATAATTTTGTGACTATAAAAAGATCGTGATGAATTTGTGGGTTTTAGTCTTCCATTTGAAAGTCGTGTTCAACACTCAGAATTAAATACATGTAATATATTCTTAAGCATTCAAAATATTGATTCTGATCTCTTCACCAACACGACCTTCTTTCTCCTCTAATTGCTTTACTTTAAAAAAAACTTTAACAAAAGGGAACTTTATTTTATACGTTAATGGGTTTTTGCATTTCATTAAAATTCAGTACCAACAAGTTACGTGAGCATGTTCTCACTTATGCACTAACCACACGTTATTCCTCCAACTTTTCATGAAACATCTTGTAGCATTTATTACTAAATAAATATTAGAATTAGTACTAAATGAAATAGCTTAGTACTTTATCAAGTCATATGAAGTAATCTATTCAACGATTTCCCACTTACGTAATGATTTAAAGAAACATTGTAACGCATTTCTTCTTATGAAACAGTACGAATTTCATTGTTAAATAACAGCACTTGGCTTAATATTTATTTAAAAATCTGCAGTCGTAGGTGAAACAGGAGTCCAGTGTGTTCTAAAGAAGTCAATGTTTGATTGAAATAAAGGTTGAGAGATTTATGAATAATTTATTAAGTAAAACGACGTTATTTCGTGAATTTCTGTTTGCGTATTTTTTCTTGTGGTAAAACCCATTTTTATTTGAACTCTGTTATTGTTACAATAAAAATAACTCTATATTTTCATGTAGATTCTCTCACAATAAATGTCCTCGTTGTTAACTGCTACGTTTATATAGAGTGGAATTGTGGTACATGTATTAATCATTCACATGAATATTTCAGGGAATAATGAGTTATAATAATAATAATAATAATAATAATAATAATAATAATAATAATAATGTTTTCCTTGAACAATAGACGAGTAAACGTCCAAAAGCAAAGACTGTATTAAAAATACAATTCTAGACTTGTTCTCGAAAAATCACAGTTCTACCAATAAATTAACAGAATGATATTGAGAGGTAGGACAGTGAAACATAACAGACCAGATGTTGCATCTTACGATAAATGAAACCATTATTTTTGTAACATATGTTGATATATCTTTGTCACCAGTGGTGTGCTAACAAAGGCTACGGGAAAAATAAGCAAATACAACAAACTGAAGCAAGAAATCGAAAAGAAGTTGAAAACCAAAAAAGTTAATATTATCCCAGTCGTTTCCTCAGAAACTGGTATTAATCCTCCAGACCTCTTACAGAACCTAGAAAAATTGTATCTTCATGCAAAACGCTTCCTTCGAATGCAAAAAAGGCTACGTCATTCTTAAAACATGTAGACTTGTCCGGAATTTTGAAAAAGTATTATTTTTATCAAAGAAGGAAGTGCTTGGCATGTGTGCTATACCTATTTTTATCCAACTTCGAGCGGAAAATTCACCAAAAATGACAATAATAATGATTGATATTTTTATAAAAATAATCATTACAATCATGAAATTGTGTTAGATAACAATCATGAATAAAACACACAAGTCATTTTTTGTCATGACAAAGCGATAAAGATATCATAATTAATACAAAACAGGACATTTTGAAAGCTGTTGTAAATGATATATTATTAAAGTGTGACTTACTGTATACAAATCACTAAATTGGTACGTACAAAATATATATTTATTTCATTTTATAGTTGTTTTTTTAAAATTTGGATAAAAATGTTACTGAAAGGAAAGTTATTAAAATCCACAAAAATAATGGTATAAAGTTTAATATTAATACTGAAAATGAGTTTGAAAATTTTTCTTGGATAAGAAACTAAGATTTATAGTTGAATTCTATTTTATTTCTGGTTATGTCA
This sequence comes from Laupala kohalensis, assembly GCA_002313205.1. Lineage (NCBI taxonomy): Eukaryota > Metazoa > Arthropoda > Insecta > Orthoptera > Trigonidiidae > Laupala > Laupala kohalensis. The sequence goes on from NNCF01127171.1 coordinate 697,655, forward strand.
AAATATCTTGAGCTATTGGGTTATTGGTCCAGGAACATCGGTTGCTGTGTGTTTTGCTGATTAGGGCTAGTCGCTATTTGCTCTTCATTAAAGTTCACGCTCAAATTACTGGAGTAAGTCATTGGAGCTTCCTGTTGATCCTGATCTCCTGATCCTGCTCTTTTACATTAAGCAAATGAGGACGCAAACACACGCATTTGGCTGACCCTATGTTTACATGATTGCTAGCAGATATTTTCCGTTCATTACATGTCAATACATATGCATTTTCACTATTTTCTTTACATTTTTAACTCGGGTGTGAGAGACAGTAAATTATTCTATCATTTGATTTACTTTCTCATGTACGTAGTATATAGAAAGTTTTGTAATCGTCAAAAAGTTCGAATGCGAGATTTGGACGGAAGTTTCCTTTTTGTTTATCGCTGATTCCGAGAAAGTGGTTTTTGACATAACGTCCGTCCGTTTGTCCGTCTGTGCGCAACGATTCTGAGTGAACGAATGAATATATTTAATTCATATTTCGTATTTACGGTAAAATTTACTTGTTTTCGATGCACGTGCCCTATTTTTTTTTTACTTTAAAACAAAGTATACTTCACTTGAAGGTGAAAGTACTGTTTCTCAAAAACGGCTTCAACGATTTTGCTTAAATTTTCTGTATGTAAGGGAAAATTAGTATACATTACATCCGCATTAGCGGTATTTCCCTGGAAAGTTTGATATAGACGCAGACATATATATATCTGCTACACTTACACATTAGTTTACTGTTTCAATAAGTTTAAATAATAATTAGCAGTGTAAATGGATCAAGTAGACATAGAATACACTTTTTGTAAACTGAAATGAAAGATATGATAATGATAAAATACATAGAAGGACAGAAAACGCACTGCAAATACGAAAGTTCATTAATTTCTGTCTAAAAAGAAATTACATTAACAAAACGCTTTTACGATATTTTTGTCACTCTATGCTGCAGATGGAAAAACGTATATGAGAAAGTATGTGCAATGGTTTTGCACCACTAGTTATCAAATAATATTGCATTGGTATTCTTCATCCTAGATATGAAAAGGAAAAAAATTCTCGGGGAATATCTTAGTAAAATTTATTCATTGAGTCGAGTTACTTTTTCATCAATTTTATTTGTTCAATCTAAGTAGTGCATTTTGACTATTGTAATGTGTACTTCGTTAACATGTCAAGATGTATATTATCATATATAAACGTAGGCTTCCGCACCCGGAGTCAGTATGAACTTGTTTCTCCGGGACAAACCGTGTCTTAGGAGATAAAACTACCAACGTTTCTCTGACTTACGACTCTGACATTGCCCTGAAGAAGGCCACAGCGTGATGGCCGAAACGTTGTTAGTTTTATCTACTAAGTCGCGGTTTTTCCCGGACAAACAAGTTCATATGTATATTATCATTATATTACTGAAGTATAAATTTTACAACATTTAATATATTTTCTTACACTTAATTATTTATTTTGTTTTAAGGAAAAAGTTAGGATACTTAATGTGCACTTACATGGGTTACCTATACATTTTTCTGGGCCTAACGTTAACAAAATGTCTTATCAAAACCTTGGACAGCTAAATATTTATTAAATGCTGAACTGAAAAATTACATTTATGATTACATCGTAACAATGAACCAAATAATATTGCGATTTATTCTTCGTTGTATAATTTGGGTAGTATAAATCTCATAATTTTATATTATATTTTTGTTTTTAAACAGTTCAGTATTCGTTGTTCTTTTTTAAATATGTTATACAACTTGACCTTACTAGGCGTTACCTAAGTGATTCATTTGGTCTTTTTCTAGCCATTTCACTCAATTTTTCTGTTCGTTGAATAAATAGTCAGTAGTTGGTATCATTCAGAATACACTGGTAACTTGTATATTTATAACTTGGTGATAATTATGAAGGCATAATTTCCTTGGATTCATAGAAAATTTTCCAACCAGAAATTATTAAAAAATATGTGACATTTCAACAGCAACAGATCAGCCTTCTCATCTTCTGTGGTATGTTTAATGAGCTGTTAATGCGGGAATAGGTGTTTCAAGGAAAGTGCGTGATGTTTTGTTGCCGATTGACTGATATATTTAAAATTACGTACGATCTCTTCTCACCAGTTTCTCTCACATTTATGAAGTTTATTATTATCCAACAAATCATGTTGATTTGCTTTGTGAACGAAAACAAAAACATCTGAATATTATTTATAAATTAAATTGAAAGGAATGGTTCATCTTTCAGTGCGATTTGAATAATGAAATAATCGCTATAATTTGATTCGTTCCTACGTCTCATAAACCCGTTACCTACATTTCGACTATTACGAGAATTTTAACCTTCCACTTACTTCGAGTGAGATCAGTCACTCTGTCACTTCGTTCTCGAACTTTCTGAATAGAGGAGAGCTTTTATTTGATACACGCGATGCGGAAATAGAGCAATAAAACAAACAGAAATGATTGCGACGCACATTCTAAGCAGCGGCTTTAAATTTTACAGATTTGTGTTCCCAATGAATTGGCTCGCGTAGTGTATGTTATCTTTTTACGAACTTATTTATGTGTGACAACAGTAGACATTTGCATACGTAGTTTATTTCTCCAACACAATGACTCTGTTTCCTCATTTTTTTCCCCGATGGGAGCATGCCAAAAAAACAAACGGGGGGATTTTCCGCACGACTATTTGATTACGATTATAATAGGAAATTGCGCACGCTTGCCACGGAGATATCCCGGGTTCGATTCTCAGGGGTTCCAGAAAAACTTGTATCTTTACGCTACCATGTCTCAGTTCATATAGCTGTTATAATCGAAAAACGTTTACCTTGTGGGCATCTGTAATACTCGGATTCGGCAATCTAGATTCCATCTAGACGTTGTTTACCCCCCAAAAATTTTTTTTACGATGTGCCTTACTAGTCACCGTGGTCCTCTGTTTGCCGAAACGAGAATATTTACAATACTAGATTATTCACCAATGCGTTCAATTTATAGTTTGCGGGCTATAGTTTAATTTTTGGATTTTAATACACCGGTTGTCTCCATAAACATTTATAAAATACATAATATAAATATTTCTAAGTGTGAAAGTTTTACATATTTAAGATTTGCAGTAGAGAAAACATTGACCACAAACGTTTGACGAAATATCGTGATATTTTGCTCCGTGATACTGAAAATGTAGTTAATTTGACCGTTTCTAGAGATTCTAATTTCCCTATTATTATTATTATTATTATTATTTGTCTTTTCGTCGTGTATCTGGGGGATTTTTCCGGAAATTCAGTATAACAGCGAGCGTGACTTTCGAAAGCGTGTTATACGTTTTTCATAGTTTAATGCACTTTATTTCTCTTACTGGATGAGTTTTCTAACTGTATGACGTGTGTTCAGTATCACCGTCTCCTACATTATTTTCAAAACTAGTTTTTAACTCCTATCCATCTAAATTGCAATATGGATGTTTTTATTTTATTTTTCCTGTGCTTAAAATGATAATTGGGAAGATAAAGTCGGATTTGTGCAAAGTGATTTGCCGCAGTTCATAGACAAGTTCACTATATTTCTTCGATTTTTTCACAATTAGTTTTCTGCATGTTTCTGTTTAGTGGAACAGCAAAGTTGTTAAGAAGGGTCGAAAACTTCTTTTTGTTTCCTATTGTGATGAAGTTTATTATTTTTTCGGGTTTTGTGCCTATAAATGTTTATGTCAAAGTAGATAATGACATTTTCATTTTCCAAGATGCTTCTGGTTTGTAGCGGTAGTATGGAAGCAGGATACGTTAAAAGACCCATTTTAGAGCCAACTGTTGGTGTACTATGCCAGCAACCTAATTACGGCGTTGTTCGTATTCACTTTGCGTCATTCCTGTGCATCCAGATGTGATGTGATCGGTATTTTCGGTGTTTGTCGATGTTTCAAAGTCGGCGTTTGTCGATGGTGATAGAGAGGTCCTTCCCTATAAATTTTCTTATAGTTCCTCTTAGGCAACACCTCGTCCTCTATCGCCAGCATAAAGCGCGCGGTTTCCGCCGACAGGTCACCTTAAACAGGTCATTTCACTAGCTTAGGGTATCAGCAGAAGAATCATGATAGGTATGGAAAAATTATTCATGTATTTGAAACCCCAAAACTCTTGGTTTGCACATAGTAAGTTTTTTTTTCTCAGAGCTTTCAAAGAATGGGATAATGTTACTTTTACACAGCTGAGTGCTTGCGGCATCGTGCGACACTTTGATTATTCACTCACATCCTTATGCTTGACAATGACTACGTTGGTCAGAATAGTCAGAAGCGAGGGTACTAGAATGGTTTTGATCCATTGGCGATTAAAGATTCATAAGGCTTCCACTTCATCCCTCTGCTGTTTATTCGGTACGATTATAAAAAATTATTATTCCTATTGGAATATGTAAATATAATTGTACTCTTTTTCGTCAAAGACTAAATAGTGAATCAATTTTTTATTATTTTTTTAGAAGCAATATATAATCTATACAGTGAAATTTTTCTACAACGGAGACTCATAAAAACTTGAAATTTGTCCGCTATTTGGCAAGTGTCCACTTTTGGGAAGTTACGTTCAACGTAGAATAAAATGATGTGGATCGTTTTAAGTGTCCACTTTATAAAAATTTCGCTGTCGAGAAGTGACCGTTGCTGTAGCGTACCTAGGTGGGGACGGAGTGGACGGTCTTATCATATAAGGGATCTTCATAAAGGTCTCCAAATATTATTTAAACTCGTAGATTTGAACACAAATACTATCGAAAACATTTTAAAAGTTATAATAATAATAATAATAAATTTATTGTCAAACAACCAGTACAAACTGCGTATGACCACGTGGAGGACAATAAACTAATTTACTCTCCGGAAGCAAGCCATCCCATCAATTCCGATCAAGGGCCCTAAGGCAGAGGTGGATTCAGAACTTTTTTGCTAAGTTCCTAGATAAGATAAAAAGTTAGCTGCGAGTTATAATACATATATAATGTCAATATGTTTGTAATTTAACGCAAATATATTTGTAAATTTACATGTACAAGTTATTATCGAACTATAGATTATTCTGAGTATAGTGTTTAAAAATCATAAGAGTTGAAAAAACACTAAATTCACGATTTATTGTTACAATAAACACGCCCCTAGACAAAGCCTAGAGAACCTGTATAAGAAATCCGCCTCTACCCGAAGGAAAAACGGAGAAAAACCCGGGCCAGGATGGGGCTACAGAATTAATGTACACAACAGTGCCAAAGTTGAGAACACATAAAACTAAATTAATATGAGCCATAAGACAACACAATTATGCAAGAAAATAGTTTTTGAAATTGTTATACGTTATTTAAAAAGTACTACAGCAATGGCGTGACAAAGTACAAGACGGATTTAACTTTTATTAAAATCAATAAATTCTTTTACTGTGTGCAGGAGGTAGTATTTAACCGTGGTGAGTTGTTAACTTTAGTTGTTAAATTTAGTTGTTAACTAAATAACTGTTGTTTTTAATAAATAAATTCTATTTAACAATTCAGAACGTTGGAAATGTACTAGTGGGCATGCAAACACGCTTGTGTAAGGGAGTTTCCAAAAACTTACGTGTAGGGACCTCCAAAAATAATTCTGCCTCGGGCCTTATGTGGTGAAGGTACGCCACTGGTTCGTTTAAAGGAAATTTCACGAAATAAAATCGATGGTAGGTGTGTTTTCTCACGAACATACCAGTCACGTTTATGAGTGTTTTTGACGTTTCGGCCCCGCAAATGGGTAGACCTTCTCTAGAATACAATATAAAAATAAACAAAGATAAAAAATATGTAACTCAAAGTATGAACGACATGAAAAAGAGACATTAATTAACCATGATCAAGGAAAATAGAAATAATGTAAAACAACGCCCTAAGAGAATCAATGTCATCACCAACCATGTTAGAAAATGACTATCAAATAGGTCATCAAAGCAACTTTAATAAACGCTTAATTTTGAAAATGTCATGAATTAACTTGACCGGTTTTGATATTATATCAAACCAGTGATACCTTTTCATTGTATATTTTACTGGCTAATTACCCGGCGTTCCTCAGGAGTTTTTGTACACTAATATTCTTTTACTCAAGAAAAAAATCTATGTTGTAACATTAATATACCTTTACTTGCTGAGTTTTGAAAACATGTTCAGCATCATAATTTTTTCAAATTCATAATAATACTAATTTAATACAAAAGTTTACTGCATACACTACTCCATCTCGCGAGAACAGCACCGATCGAATTTTCGCTTCCGTTGCATGACGCGGCTGCACCATTTCATTAAAATTCTCGTAAAATCTAAACTATTTGTCGAAATTTTACAATTTAAAGGCGGTGTTTATGTTCGTTAAATGCACAAAGAAAATAATTCATTAAATTTTATGATAACTGTTATTTTCCTTCCTAAATTATTCTTTTAAATTTACGTATTTTAACACACTTATTCAATAATGTGGATTAATACTTGTGGATAGACATATGCTGTCGAGGACTTCTTTGTAGAACTCATTGTAGTTAACAAGAGTTCTATCCATAGTTAACACCTATCTCTGTTTAGGCGGCGTAAGCAAATATACCTCTCTTTTTCCCGATTTCATCGACATTTATGGTCAGAATCATCTTTTCAAAATCATCATTATGTATCTTTCGTTTCACGCATTTTTAAGATAAAAATTAGACTGGGCATCTTAACTATATCCTTGTCAAATTTCATCACGATCGGTTTTGTGGTTTAATCGAGATTAGGTAACAAACAGACAGATATGCTATCACGTTACGCATTTATATGTTAGTATGGATTTGTACCGGAAAATCAAGAATCCTGTTTGATAAAAAAGCTACCCATTTCTCTCAGCTGTTTCACCTTCGTGTGTTGCATTAATTCCACAACGGAGACGTGGCGTGGTCGCTTGCTAAGGTAGCATCGGTTGTAATCTCGCTTGGCGCCATCTCTGGGATCATCAGTGGGTGGCGATGTACGTGGTTATGTGTGCGCCTTGGGAGTCAGCGAGCGCTACTGCTGCTGAGGCGGCGCTGGTTGGTAGTTCGCGCGAGGCGAAGGGTGAAGGGCGGGTTCTGTGAAGGCGACATGACGTGAGCAGACGTCTGCGTTAATTATTCTGCCAGGAATGAGCGACTAGCGGTGGCGGCAGCGGTAGTGGCTCCCAACGCAGAGGAAACTGTGCTGCGGCGACGTGAAGGCGTCCTGGCGGTGATGCTGCTAACCATTTTAGATACACGTCCAAAACAATGTGAACTCCGCTAAGGGTGAAATTTAAACTAATAAAAGTAAATTATTTGGAATGTCTTTAGCATGGATATCGGAAAAAGTGGTCGATGAAACTATTTGAGATTTCAAAGGGTTCTTCTTAAGGATTTTTGCAATTAAAATATGGTTAATATTGATTGTTACAAGCGCAGAAAAAACAACTAAAATTAGCTGCTAATCTGTGTGACTCTTCACTTCCATGACAATTGACAAAGAAGCTTACTAAAGTGTCCGCCAGAGTTCGATTGCGTTACGTAAGGCGGACAATCCACTGAACGTGTATTCTACGTGCTCGAACTGTAGTTGTAAAATTACATAAAGGCTTTGAAAACATTGTTTTCAGGTATATAACCTCCTTCCAGCCGGAACGACCCCCGGCCGACTGGAGGTCTCTTCGGGTCCCTTACCCAATCCCGAGCGCACGGGCAACGGTTCGGTTAGAGGGGGAAAAGGGGAAATGTTCCGCCAGGGGCATCGACCGCTACTCGTTGGGGAAACCCAGGCTGACGGGGAAACCAATATAACACGAGCTGAGAACCCCGCAAGAGACCTCGACGGACCCACCATGCGCTAATGTGTTCCATCGCCTTGAGTGCACTGCTACCGGGACACGTACACTTCCCACTTCCTAGATGCCACTGTGTAAATGGAACGGATATCCCGGACAGGTGGGAGAGGCAAACGGGTTGCGCCTCGAGCCGATACCCATCGAATACTCAGTAATCCAGTAAGGCTTCTGGTTTCCGTAATATGGGAAGAGGGCTTGACCTCGAGCACAGCTAGGTGCATGAAGGATAGTCTCTTAATTGGGTCTACCTGGATAAAGCAAGCAGCCGTTCGGTGGACCATTGGACGAACGGACGATCCCCACCACCCCCGTACCCAATCTCGGGTTCGCTCCTCGAGTAACAGATCGGATGCTGGTGATTTCACGAAATGGTAGAGATTGAGTTATGATCATTGGGTGGTCACGGTCTTGGTCTTGGGTGTCACTCAGCACCTTAAAACGAGTAGGCAGGGTAGGGGCATTGAGCGTGGCGACAGCCTAAAGCTCCTTAATTGGGTTGGTCTCTGCCGGGTAGTGGTTTCCCCACTCGTGGCACGGGTAGGAAGTTACGAATTCCATTGGGTTGGTGTTTACGGCTTCCGATCGGTGAGCAGGATTGATGCTCTGCTACTGTTAGCGCATATGGCAGTAGGGATACGACAGGTGGATGTTTCCCCATCTACCAGTGCGTATACACCCAACCCAATTCGGGAGGGTAGGGTGGTTGCTGAGTCGGTAGTCTCCGACACGGAACGGACTTAGAGGGTGCTCTCAGGCCCACACACAGGTCCCGAGATGTCACCGTAGTTCTCAAATACAATGTCCCATATATACAAGGTAAGATTGAGATATAATTTTACAAAGGTGCGATTTAATATATAGAAAGAAGTGCGACCGCAGTCTGGTAAATAGATCTTTAATGAATTAGCGGACCGGACACATGTGTAACACGGAAAATTTATATGAACAACATATTCTAAACGTGGAACGACAACAAGAGAATTCAGAGGTCTGAACGATGCGCTTTGTCTATGAGGCATTCTGAGTTAAGTGTATTTTCCTTGTCTGGATTTTAAAACAGTTCGTAATTACGTACATAGAAGCATACAATAATGAAAACTGTGCACATTATCCTGTGTTTTATCGTGATTTTTAATTTTTGAAAGAACAACTGTGAAAATTTAATTTAAGGAAAGTAGAAAAATATGGGAACTGACGAATTTAGAATTATGTATGAATCGCGGGTAACACGGGAAAAATGAGCTAAAATCATCCAGACCTTATGACACATGTTTTATTGCCAAGTAGTTTTGCTAGTCATGTATAATGAACCATATCTAAGATATTTTTAATCAAGAATTGAATGATAAGCGAAGAAAGTTATTTTAAAACTTGAAAAAAAAAATTTATGGTGGAAATAGCGCTCTTAAGTTAGCCAAATCACTGAGAACTATGTTTGTTTTCTTAATTTTTAAGTAAATAATGCAAAACGTACGACCTTTTATGAGCGAACAGTATATACCTTATGATTAATAAATATTTAATTTGGCTCTATAATGGACGTTATGGTAGAATTTCTTTATTTTTCTCCAATTGTTATATAACACAACACGATGAATTATAATGAAGAAAAAATACAATTGTTAAGAGTATAGTACGAAGAATATTCAGGAACTCCCTTGACTCATTTGAAATATACCAGAGCATATAAAGGTATGGCGGTCGAGCGCTAGTGTTTCGTGATTATGCGTCACACCTCCGAAAAAGTAAAATATCTTTTTGAAAATTCCGGTGACATACAGATAAAATTGATGTAAAAATATTGCGGGAAATTTTCTACATATTTAAGTTCTAATATGTTCATTAAATTTTCATAAAAATAGGTATTTTTTCCTGTAACATATAATGTATTTCATCAATTATTACAATTACTTTATTTAAATTTTCGCTTAAGTCTCATTTTACTTAAAATAAAAATAGATTGATTTTATTTTATTTAAATATGTCAGTTTCAGTCGTTTTATTGATTTCATTCCACTTACGCTGGCACTACCTTCAAATTTTAAAATATTAACCAACATCAATTTCTGAAATCCGTATTAGTTTGTGTCACTTACCCCGAAATTTAGCAGAGATATCTTCTTCAAGACAAGTATTAATGCGAGCTCGTTCTACATGATCTTATGAGGGATGAGGTACAGCTTGAGAGCGTGTCACACGCAACACGGCAACGCGGCCAGAGCTGTTCTCTTCGTTGGGATAAGCGTGCTCTTCATTACTCTTCGTGTCCCGGGATAATTTTAGAGGAAATGTGGAGACTACGTTAATATTTTCTTGTTTAATTTGTTGTATGATATCTAAATAGTCTACTTGTTCGAAGGAACGAAATCATAGGGCACTACTAGTGGAATGAAAATCATAAATTAAGGCGTTAATAGAAAGCGAGTCCGAAAGTACATTAAGACTTTGACTATATGGATTGAGAGGCAGGTGTGAGGCGGAGGTCTTCCCTGAATCTAGGTTTTAGGTTTGAATCTTAAGTAAGATGTTTTCATCATGTGTTATACCAGTGGACGGCAACGAGGAACCACCATGGGCGTCTTTTAGGGCAGCGATGTCCTAATGTTAGCCCACGGGTTATTTTCTATACTCTTTCGATCGATCGGACCGGCACGGGATGGAGTTGGGCACAATTTACTCGACGAACAAAACTGATATTTATTTGTAACGCGATATATTTTTTTCATTTACTTCTTTATATAATTTCAAACTGGAAATATTAAACAGTATATTTCTTTATTTTTTAAAAGCATTACTGTAACGGGGTAATTACAGGGTAATTTCAAACAGTTTTCTATTCACTCTCACTGGACCTGTCTCGTCAAATATTATTTATGACAGCGTAGATTTAAACACAAAATTGTGCCCACAAACATTTGATGTAAAATGTTCTATTACTCATGAGTCGTAAAAAGGTTTCGCGGGCCGCCAGTTGCTCAGCGCTGTTTTAAAGCATTACAATCACCCTCATCGCCATTGTTCCCTTATGCACTAAACATTTTAAAGGTTGTGTACGGTAGCAAAGAGGCGGCGGCAGATGGTAGGTATCAGTCTTCGGACTGAAAACTACACAAAAAAATCTTGACTGAAACTTATCAAGTTACGTGATACTTTCTCTTACAGCAATTTTTTAATATCTTGTTATTTTGATCTTGAGTATTGTGAGATATTAAAAACCTAAAACGTACTTATAGTAGAGTCTGGTCAAAAAATACTTAAATGTATGTTCTGTTTATACGTAATACTTTTTTTTAAGTACACGGATTCTTAGAAACTTAAAAAAAATCAATTCCTTCCTTGGCGTTTCCCAATATTAGAAAATCATCTAACCATGATAAAAAAAGGTTTGATTTAAATTCGAACGAAAATTCACTTAAACTTAGTATATTTATCTTTAATGTTTCTTCTGGACCCTTTATTCTTCACAAGTGAATTAGTGTGCTTATAGTGTGTATTCTTATGATACTTCTAATCCTGTAGAATTAACCTTTCTGTCTCCAACGACAAAATACAAGGAACAATAAGGGCTTCGGATACTATGTGATCAGTCTTTGAGAGACTACTGTTTATTATTTTTACTTTGTAACTATGCATGTATATATGAGGATCTCTTGGGACCTTTACGAATTTCCTCCAGGAGAGTCCATTATCCAATTTTTGCGATGTTCGAAGTTATATGTGTAAAGATGGTTTCTTTGAATTACGCCAGTGACTGAACTGTTGAATGTTCAGAGTTGAAGAAATGAATTCATGTATATTGAATTTGAATTTGCAATCTATTACTTCGCTGATAGACATCAGGACGCTTAAGTATAATATGTTTTATACAGATTGTACTGATAATTGTGACATCAAAGATTGATAATTAAGAGATCATTTGTCTTATGTGAAGTTTAATTAAAAGTGTGACGTTTACTCCGGATTTTTCACTTTAAGATCGCTATACCGATCTTAGTTTCTGATATCTTTTATATCCTATGACTACAGATCACTTTATTTTACGATCTATTTGTTCGAACGTTCCGATCGTTAGAAGCAAGTGCAAGGCCATGTTGTATGACCAACGCAAACTCCGTCCATTGCTCATCCCCCAAAAGGGCGCATGCGACAGTCTTTACGGCTTTTCCCTCGGTGCTTTCGAAGCTTACGGAGGAGCCCTATTTATGCGCAGAGGTTACAGTGCAGCGAGTCCCTAGGCTTTACGTTGATCACAAATCGCGAAAGGCTTTGCCCACGCTCCGCCCACGCGAAGAATCGACTATATGTGAACTTCCCTAAGGAAGGACGCTGTGGTTGGGTTCAACTTGAGTTGACCGAGACGTAATTCAGTGTGGCAGTAAAATGGTCACTACATCAATAAAACACTTCGTCACTTTTATACTACGTGTTTGTTACATCGCAACGTTTCGACATATTTGTCCCCTTCAGGTGCATAAAACTTTTAAACACTTAAAACATTTCCTTAAAAAACACTTATGTAAACTGCCATCGTTATGAAGTATATGTTTGGAATCTTAACTGATGCGTCCTCAAGGGACGACGAAGTCATAAATGAAATTTTAAAAAATTGCGGAAATGAGATGTCATTTGATGACAGGGCAACGATGGCAACATTAAAATACATTAAGAAAACTACTGGTTAATACATGTCACTGAATGTTTCTGTACGCGACCGTAAATTGTGACTGTTATCGTTTAACTTAACTGTTAAGCTATTTTCACCACTTCTCTCCTTTTGTAGTTTTTCTCCTTATTTTTAAATATAATATTGTCCCAGTCCAAGTCATGGCCGTTGTTTTTTCTGTGTCCATTTTTGTACGAAGTAAATTTCTGTTGTTCTTCGTGTAGATTAATACATAAAAACGTGTTATGGATAATACACTACAACATGTACATTCATTAAATCACTACAATGTGTACAACGAACAAAAAGCCATAAAGACAGACAACAACGGTTGTGTACATTAATTCTGTAGCCCCATCTTGGCCCCGGTTTTTCTTTGGGTAGAGACGCATTTTTTTATAAAGACTCGCTAGGCTCTTGCCTAGAGACGGCATCAATAGATATAATTATTAGCGAATTTAGTGTTATTTAATAGTTACGAATTATAATAGTTACTGTGTTATTTAATAGTTACGAATAATAGTTACTGGCCTGGGTTTTTCTCCGTTTTTCCTTCGGGTAGAGGCGGATTTATTATACAGGTTCTCTAGGCTTTGTCTAGAGGCATGTTTATTGTAACAGTAAATCGTGAATTTAGTGTTTTTTCAACTCTTATGATTTTTAAACACTATACTCAGAATTATCTATAGTTCGATAATAACTTGAACATGTAAATTTACAAACATATTTGCGTTAAATTACAAACATATTGACATTATATATGTATTATAACTCGCAGCTAACTTTTTATCTTATCTAGGAACTTATTCAAAAAAGTTCTGAATCCGCCTCTGCCTTAGGGCCCTTGATCGGAATTGATGGGATGGTCCCTTGCTTGCTTCCGGAGAGTAAATTAGTTTATTGTCCTCCACGTGGTCATACGCAGTTTGTACTGTTTTTTACAATAAATTTATTATTATTATCAAGAATACTTTCCGAATGGTTTACAGTTTGATAATAATGCGTACTTGTGTAATGACTTTTCTACGTTTTTTTAAATACAATATTTGTTGGTATTTGTTAGTACTATAACACGTGTCGAACTAATTTTTTTGTCGTTAGGAGTATGTTGAAATGCTAAGTCCGCCTCTGCCTTAGGACCCTTGATCGGGATGGTCCCTTGCTTGCATCCGGAGAGTGAATTAGTTTATTGTCTTCCACATGATCATACGAAGTTTGTAATTGTTTTGTTTTTTTGACAATAAAGTCTATTTATTAACAAATATTAATAATTTATTGCCAAGGGAGCAGTTACAAATTTCACGTGAGTACGATGAGGACAAACTAATTTTCTGCAACTACTTCACAATAAGGTAATAAACACAGTGCGTTCCCCTTCGTACTTTTTTCCTTGCGTTACATTTTCCCTCGCTAAAGGTACTTGACTTGGAATATATGTACAAAACATATGGCTTAGGTGTATGTGTATCCATCGCATAGCGTGAAGACGGTTACGTCAAAGTTATGCACATGCGTTCTTCGGATTGCATCCACGTGCACTAAGAAGCGATTTTTAAAAAAAATTGTATTGAACGTTTTTTGTTAACTTTTGAACATTTCTTATGAAAAGTCGCTTTGCGCGGGAAGATTACGGAAATTAACTCTGGCACATGCGCTTAGGTCCACCAAGAAGTCCTTTCGAAATTTGTTTCAGATAACTTTTTGTTGAACATATTTTTATTGCTACGCTAAAAGAGAGAGTTTAAAACCTAGAGATTCGTAATTTAGCTCTCGTTTTCTCAAGGGTTAGTCTATGGATCTTCGAACGATTTTTTGAAACTCGAAATACATTTTGGTTTATTTAATTATTGAGCTTTCTTTTGTGTCAAACGAATAATGACGAATCCAAAAGACACAGTGATTCAAAATTTAGTACACGCACGGTTCAGGGTTCCAATTGCACTAAAGCGATTTTTTAAATTTCGGTTTAGATATTTTAAATACATCTGTGGTGATTTATAAAAAACAGTTAAACAAAAATCCGTAGTTTCCCGTTAGCAAAGCAGCGGGAACTTGCTAATGGACTGTCATTAAATACCTTAATACAACACACAATTATTTAAAAAAATTAAAGATTCGACATTTAGTGTAAATCGCCATGTGCTCAAGGTACACAGCACCTCTGTGGCGTGGAAATCAAAAAATGTAGTCTGAATATTCGATTGAAAATTTTAGCAAAATTACCGATATTTTACTAGGTAGGTTCTGAATAACATATATAAAAAATATTTATTTTATTATAAATGTATTGGTTAGATAGATTACGTGAACCATTTCTGATACCTTCATGAATCCAGTAACATAACTATAACTCCATTCTGTACCTTATAAAATCATGTTTGTTCGGTTGCTTTGTAAGTCTGTCCGTTAAAGTGGCCGTAGGTCACTGAGGAAGGAAGGGGATGGAAAGAAGAAAAGCTGTGGAGTATGGAGAAGCACGAAGAGTTTGTTCATGGAAAGCGCAATGACCGATAGAATGAAATACGCATTCGGGGATAGCGAGTCTTACCTTTGATGTTGGAAGGATATAAGAGTTTCTAGCTCAAGCAGTGGAATAGTGTCCCTAAGAGACTTTCTTTTACAACAGAACTCCAATGTCATATTTCCAGAAGTGTACGTAGCTCACATTATTGAACAAATAAAGCTTGGATAAAAATGAAGAAATTCTATGAAAGATTTCATAGAAATAAGTTTGAGTAAAAACTTTTTAACGCTCAATTGTAAGAACAATTCTGAAAAATTGGTATGAAATTACATATTTGCATTTTTGTACACTTTATTCAATTTTTTAGAGTAGTTGAAGTTATGTAGCAACAATTTATTAATATGAATATTTTTTTCTTGAAAACAATACTAATAAATTAATAAAATTAGTTCTGATCTGTTTTAACGACACAATTGTCAGTATTAAAAAATATTTTTATTGTGTACTGAATTTTATATTGGAAGAAATGTGCGTAATCAAATTTCTTTGACTTTGTCAAAGAAATACAGAGATGTTCGAGATTGTGAAAGATTAAGGTCAAGAACTCAAACTAGAAAAATTGGTTTTAATAACATCTGGGCACCGTTTCATAGCACAGAAAGTGAATGGTTTTTTACGTATTCTTAGTAATTGTTCAAGCTTATCATCAATGACTTTCCGGACTGCATAATAATAACGAAACAAAAATAATGATAGCTACATTGATACATAGTAAAATAAATACAAATGTATTTCTCATAATACGTTTTTGTAATATACCTTTCTTTCTCTTCTAGTCTTACTGACGTCATTCTAATGCGTTCGATAATTCAAACATTGACACAAGTGTAAAGTTGACTTTTTTCCTAAAACATTTCCAATCTTGTAGTACATGAATGAATAGATCTTCATCTTCCGATGATGAACTTGACCACCGCATATTAATAAAACAACACGTAATATAGTTAACCTAAGTTTATATCTAGATAAGAATTGGTCAGTAACATTGTTTTTTACAAGTTTGTCAGCTACGATTGTTAGTAACCTAGTTACGTATGTTGGTGGTTTACAAGTAAATCACTTGTAAAATTTTAAGAATTCACTTACAATTTGTGAATTACAAGTTTACAAGTGTATCTTTGTGAAACTTTAATACGTTGATATTATTACGCACTTCTCAAAATTTCCTTGTTCCTTAGAAACTTGTACTTTTGTAAAGTGGGCCACTTGTCTCGTTTTTATTCTTTTTTAATGAAGTACGTTGTTAAACATACTTGTGAAATACCTGGGATCGGAACGACTTGATTTGAATCGAAATTAGTCTTACGAAGTATTGACAAGATTTTTTTCCCAAAACACGCTTTACCGAAGTGTAGAGAAACAACAATTTATTTACGACGATTCTCCTCGTTTTTAAAATTGGTTTTTATCCTCGGGTAAATATTTTGCTTTTAAGTCATTAATAACATTATAAAACTAACGAATCTTGTTCGACAACGTAGGTTTCCATACTTCTCGAATCTTCTTCAGAAAAATTATTGTTTCATAATTCGTGTGCTACTTTCCAATGTAAAATTATATTATGATATGGCGATGCTTTGGGTATATTTGATTTGGTGTTGTGTAGGAATGTGGGAAAATGGTGATTTATATGGGGAATAGTGTGAGAATAAAACAAGGCAAGACGAAGAAATGATGCTGAAGATAATATTTTTGTTTTTTTGTTTTTGGAACGTAAGTGATTTAGGACACACACTTTTAAGCTATGTGTGTTCCGGCAAATCCTTTGGTGTAATGACCTGGTATACATCTTCGTTTTAATTTCTTGAGGAGAAATACCCATTTCATTTTTTATAAATATTCTTTATATAAAATTTTTTATTACATAAAGAAGGAATTTTATTGTCAAAAAGGCAGTACAATCTGCCTATGACCCTAACGCCTACAAACTGCACGTGGAGGACAATAAACTAATTTACTCTCCGGAAGCAAGCAAGGGACCATCCCATCAATTCTGGTCCAGGGCCCAAAGGCAGAGGCGGATTGAAAAATTTCAGCACACTCCTAGATAATGTAAAAAAACGTTATCTACGTGTTATAAAACTTACAGAATATAAACTAATTTTTAATATAACACAAAAAAATATTTCCCAAGTACGTATTATTTTCTAACTCTATATTATTCGAAAAATAGTATTTATAAATTGTAAGTATTATAATAAATAATATAAATTCAAGATTTGTTGATTCAATAGACGCTGACCCTAGACAAGAGCCTAGAGAACATGTAAAAAACATCCACCTCTATCCGAAGGAAAACCGGAGAAAAACTCGGGTCAGTATGCAAAATCTATTAATGAGCTGTATGCAAAATATAACTAATGAAAATTTTTTTTTTTTCCTATGTTGACTATGTAATCTGGTATAATATTCAATATTTACCTTGAATGTTCAATACGAATTCATACAATGTCTGAGGAACAATCACAAAACAACCCCACCCCTCTCGGAGATCTAATGACCCTCGACTCCATTAGGCGAGCACGTGAGTCAATACAGCGACGGAGCAAGGGGTCTCGTCACGGTGTAGGTCTAACGTGGTCCAACTTCCCCACCCGCATACTCCAAACATCGGTGAGGGCCTTGTTCCCCACCATGGGACCACTCAACGGGTTTCGTGCGACGCCTCGTCAAACACTGCATTAGACACGGCGGTGGTGCAGAGGAGAACCGGTCACTCCAGAAGGAATATGAGGCGGTGTAGTCGCATGTACCTGTGAACTGCGGACCGACACGAACTGCCAATTGATGGTCGCATCTGGAGACGTTGAATCGAAAGCACCTATCTA
>NNCF01127171.1:715654-763651 GCA_002313205.1 Laupala kohalensis
AAGTAAAACTTTGACAGATAATAATAAATAGAGAAAAACACTCATATTCGACGAAATTGTTTCGGCTTTAGTTTTCATCTGTCACGGTGAAAATGTTTTATTTGACTGAAAGTTTTTATTTAGTTTTTATCAGCCGAAACTGTTTCGTCCTATATGTCAGTGTCGTTTGTGTGTTTCTTTTTCTATTTATTATTATTAATTGTTAACATTTTAATTTCTAGAAGACTGTAGTTTCGCATTATATTCAAGATTTGAAACTTGAATTTGAAACCTACAAGATTTGAACTTTTTCAACTTGGAATTAAGGGTAAACATTGCTGTTGCATTATTAAGAATTACCTGGAAATAATTTCTTGAAATTCGGAGTTTTAAAGGTGTGATTTGTGGTGAAATGTATTTTTTTTCTCCAACTTTTGCTATTTTATATTTTGCGAAATAATTGACCAAAACCTCCATATGTCACTTCCAGAGACTTAATAACCTTTTGTTGTTTTCATTATGATATTAACAAATTCAAAGACATTTATTTTCCACCGCGCCAATTTCTTGAATTTTTAGGTGTAAGACTTTCTTAATCTTTGCGCTCGAAAATTCACGTACTGAAAGATAAAATTGCTACATCACTCACGTTTATTTAATTAATGTGCGTAACATCCAAAACGAGTGAAATGTTTCCAAGGTAAGGACGATTTTCGGGTCGAATCTAGTCTTCTCCAAAACTTACTATAATATTTGTAAATACAGATATATTTATATGCTATTGTTATGACATATTTCATAAGTTCAATACACCATACATTCATGTGCGCTGTTGGTATTGCCTCATGATGCAATATCTGTATGTTTTAAAAGCAAAGTAAACACGCAAATTATGATGAGTGGAAACATTTGTTATTCTGTACATATTTCTTCCGTGTACCCTACACGTGGAGAAGATATGTGATAACTTTCGGTCAGGTGAAAATGGTGACTAACAGGGAAGCGAACCCGGGATCCTGCTTTGATCGCAGGGGTGTTAATCAATACACCACCCGTTCGCCTTCCACAACTGTACATTTCCACCCAGATCTAAACCCCGGAAGACCTGAGACACATCCCCTTACAGGGGTTAAGTGCACCAGGTGGCACACAATGCTGTGTGCACTTTATTACCGGTTTCACACGTACCTGCGTGTTAGTGTAAGTTCACTTATCTCCTTTATGGGGATGTGTCTCAGGTCGCCATTTTCACCGAACCGAAAGTTATCATTTGTTATTCTGTAATTGTGTAGTTTTTCACATTGCTCCTCTCATATTTCTTCACACAATTTTAACATTTTATCGGAATGTTCGAATATTAGTAAGAAATAAGTTTTATTTATACGGAATCTAAATTCTCATGTATGTTCAACACTAACTTCGTAGTAATATAATATTATTTTGGTTAGATTTTCTTCATTCACTTCAAATTTAATCTGAATTTTTGTTGTATATACTTTCTCTCACCTTTCTTTGTGCTAATGTGAGGATATTTTGCTCATTTTATGCTATTATTTACTTTAAATGGGTATGAACTTAAAGAATTAAAAATGCTGCATAACATTGACACGTTTTAAATCTGTTAAAAACTCTTTCTAGATTGTCACCGAAACAAAACATTTTGATCTTCTTAAGTCTTCTAAAAACTTTGTGAAGAGTTTTAAGAGAAGTTTAAAAAATCCTTTCAAACTTCGTTCTTTTTGAGACGTTCTTCTTAGGTCTTTTACATCATGCTGTCAGACTTACTTTTTTTTTCTCTTGTTGGAGAATATAATGGAGGAGTTTCTAAAGAAAAGTTTACGTAATTCAAAAATAATTTTGGACCTTAAATACTCGATTCTCATTTCAATTATGTGAGATATTACCTTAGAAACATGTTATCAATAGTGCGAATATGACGGTATTAACGCAACAAAATTGTCTTGAATAACGTTTCTTCCTCTGACACATTATCTGCGCGTACGTCTTTCAATACCAGCTTTTTGGCGAGAGGGGAGGCTGGATTACTTTTCTAAAAACATTGACTCTTATTCGGAAAAAAACTAACAGTAATTTCGTGCGCAGTTGTATAGAATGTAATTTATATGGAGGGAAGATTTGCGAAATTAAGCGTATTTTATCAAGCGTTGACCGATTGGAATAAAAGTTAAGTCACAAAGAAGTGAGTAACTTCTGTTACTCCAGAAGTAGCCGTGCGCAGATCGAGCGGCAGTACTCTACCTCTCTCCGTGTCCTACGTGTCGGACGTGAGGGAGCGCGAAGTGAAGAGAAGCAAAGTACGTGTGTATTCGTTCGGCGTATCGATGGGGAGACTACTCAAGGCAGTGTTCCATCGTCGTTGTGGCGCTTTGGCTTTAAGAAGCCATGGTGATGACAGTTGATGTGCGAATGAGACGGGAATGAAAGAAGATGAGCAAATATCGCAAACGAAGCGGTCAATCAGTTTGAGACTTTCTCGCGACGAAAGCGACAATCGCCTTTTGAGTTGATTTTTTAAGCTGTGTTCTGAAACCGAAGAAAAAGAAAGAGGGTCAAAACATTATTTTAAGCTCTGTTTTTTTATTTATGGGGCTTCACGGCTCGTCGACATCAAAGGTCATTGGAGCCCTAAAAACTTGCATTGGCAGGGAAAATGCAATTACGCACTAGGGAGAGCCAACATGGCTCTCCCCGCATGTGGGACTCGCCGAATGACTCAACCAGACCCACTAAAAACTCTCCTGAATTACAACATACCAAAACATATCTCAAAATATTGAGGACAAAAAATGAGGGGGGACAAAGAATGAGGTGTAGGACAAAAAATGAGGAAAATGAAAGATACCCTAACCCTAATAGCGTCGGGATCGAAAAGAACAAGAGTTGACCAAGGAAGGTCAGGAAAGAGAAAGGAAGGATCCTTGAGAAGTAAGTGGAAGTAATGCCAGACTCAGCTTGGGGCCCCGTGTTTGCCAAACACGTACTTACTAGATGTACGTCCCCGGGAGGATATTTTGAGCTCTGGTTGAATGGCACTGAGTATGTAATCAAATGTTATACGAAGCATTCTGGTACATTTCCGGAATAGTTTTGGCACGGACCTCACTTTTTCATAAATTGTGAGAAATTCACCCGCAATACACCCTTCTAATTATACCAATTATATCGACTTTTTGAGAATTTCAGCGTTTCTTTACAAACGAATATTTCGTGCAAATTTTACCGATCGACTGGCGTTACACTGAGTGTGTGAGGAAGTATTTTTATCGGTCGAAAAAAAAATTGAGTTTTATTTAGATCAGGGGGCGGCAACCTATGACCCGAGGGTCACCGAGTGACCCATTTGATAATTTCAAGTGACCCACTTTAGTTCCGAAAATGAAGTATAATATATAAAAATAAATTATAAAACATAAACATGAAACAAACATTTTGAGAATTAAATTAAAAATATATACTAAGAACAACATTTTAGTTCGATTACCATGGATCTTATACACATAAGTGTTTATGAATATAAGATCCATGTCGAAAATATCTCTGACCCAAACGTCTCTTTAATACTCACATTTTGGTTGATTTTGACCCGCGGCCAAAAAAGGTTGCCGACCCCTGNGATCTTTACGAATTGGCTCCAGGAGAGTCTATTTTAAAATTTTGGCGATGATTTTCAATGTATTGTGTGTGTATGTTAAAAATTTTGTTCCCCTGATAAAACTCAAACAAATTGATGCACGGAAACCAAACTTGAGATTTGACTGTAAATACATTGGGAATATAATCGGATTTCTGGACAGCTCATACGGACTTCATTTACACACCGCGCTCCACTTTCGGGTTCTTAAAATTTTAAATTTTGAAAATATACGTAGAAGCATTTTGATTTGTTAGCCAATTCTGCGTACGAAATGCTAAACCGCATTGCTGTGCGTCGCACCATCTTGAGATACAGCGAAAACTCTTGGAGGCGCTGTTTTTGTATCAGCCCATAAGGCTATTGCAAAGAGTTTAAGGGAGAAGATAATTCATGCAATCTATACTTGTATGCGCACTTACTATTTCAGGAGTGTACTATGTAATGTAATGATAAATATTTTGAAACCGACTGTTTTTTTTAATATGTCATCTAGTTTAATAATTATAATATATTTTGATTTTTTTTTAAATTTTATAGTGCAATGTATGATATTTAGTTCCACGAGTGTTTCGTTTTGAATTGTAATAGGAATGTTGAGTGGGGCGCATACCAGATCTTTTTGTTTGTGGAATTCCCTTCCGCTTCTCTTCGCTTCATGTTTGACACACACCGCTTCGTTCGTCTTGATAATAATAATAACAATAATAATAATAATAATAATATTTATTGACTGCAAGTGGGCAGGTCTTATCTTGTTGCAGTATATAAGAAAATATAATTATATATATATATATATATATATATATATATATANTAATATTAAATATAAATGAATGCAACCATGAAACGACTAAAAGAATTAAATAGTTTCAATAATTATCAATTGCACTGTTGACTCTGATACTCGATTCACCCCTTTTTAGTGCACCTCATTTCACTTCACATTTCCCTTTCTGACTGACGTATTGTCTTCATATCACTTCACTTTCACTGTCTTTACATCTACATTACTGCACCTCTTCTTCCAGAACTTACCTAACACTGCGAATAGATGCAGATCTCGATTCTTCTCGATTTCGATTGACTTTGCGTTCGCTCACACTTTCAGGCAACGGGTTAACTCGTCCTTCGCCGTCTATTTCGCGATCCATTGCTATTGTGATGTGTTGTGAGTGGCGTGTGCCTTACGGTGCAGCGTCTTTGCCTTCCACTCGGCCATTAGTGTGAGAAGGGTGCGGTCGTGAGTCATTTGAATGCTCTGATGGATGACGCGTTCTTCCAAACACTGTCGAGAGATAGCGCGCCTGTCGTAACTGGAAAGTAATGCTGTGCCAGAGTTCGACTGTGAAATCTTCGTTCGCTCCGGGTGCTGAGCTGAGTGCATCAGTTACCTGCCACAACTTTTATCACAAAAAGCAGAGTTGTATTTAAAATCTATTTTTTGAACGAGATCTCTATCACTCAAGAAGATAAATTGTCTGAAAAGTATGTAGATTTCCAAATTAATTGTCGGCGTATTTCGTAGAACTAACTAAAACGTGTCTACGACTAGAATATTAAATTAACGTAGAATAAATGTAGTTAATAATATGGAGAATAATGTTTAGAATATGAACACATGATGAATTTGGGGAATATGAAAATTATGGATGAAGAAAGTAATTATCGAAGAAGGAAGAAAATGTTACATATTAAAAGCAAACCAAATAGTCTGAATGTAAGATCGGACATTGAAAATTTGTCCAGTATTTATAATTGTGGGTTGTAGTCATATTTGTTTATTGCAATGTATTTATTTTACGGCGATGAAACTATGTGTCGTTAACTTCTTTAATGTGTACCTAACTAAGACCGGAATCGGATTCAAAACGTTGTTAGAGGATGAATTAAAAACAAATTTTGTCTATGAATAGTTGTCGTATAGGATATAAGTTATCAAATATTCAATTTTCATTTAATAGTTAGATATCAGTACAGCTCTAACAATTTTAATGACATTCATAATATAGAAATATTATTTGGGATGAAGAAGCGACTGGACATGGCCTCTTTTCCTAGATTGTTTATGTACCGGAAAATACGTATCATATAGATAACTGATTGTTGAATGAAAATAATGCTTGAATGAAAATGTGGAATGATCCTAAAGCGAAATGATCGATAAATGTTTCGTATTCTGCTTTTAGAACGCTCTTGCTTGTTGAGTTAAAAGACAAGTTTTTGATCCCCCATAACCATGGTAGAGGTTGCAAGCGTTCCAATAAATAACCGTTATTGTAACGTAACAACAATAATTGCAATACTAATATTTTGTTTTATTATAGTATTAAACAGCAAATATCAAATGTAAATGTGTACCACGACGACTAAAGGTTATTAGGGTCAATGTTGACAGAAAAATGTTTCTTATCTCCAATTAACTTTGTCTGCTGTCTTAATTGAAGGATATAAAGCTAAAACCTTGCGTTATCTCTTTGAGTTCTGTTACAATAATATTACCTGTAAGTAGTATGGACGGTATTGAAAATGTGACTAAATTTCGCACTAATGAAATTGTTAAAATGACAGTTGTTGATTTTTGAAATCTAATGCAAGGAACAAATAAATCGCATTGAGATTTGCTGCATTATGGAAGAGAATTGTAGCATGTAATACATCTGATTCAATGGGTGTATTGGGGCGGCCCGTGGCGGAGTGCGTCTGGTGACGCTGGTTCAAACCCTGTGCGATCGAAGTAGATTTCGCGGAGGTGGGCGAAGCGGGATTCGAAGCAGGTTTTCTCGGGAAACTCCAGTTTCCTCTGCCATTCATTCCACCACAACATACACTCATCATCATTTCACCTCATTCGCATGTCATTCTTGTCATCCCCGCCATTTAGGGAGCCGTCTGAGAACAAGCGGTGGTCGTATGCAGCGACCAGGCCCCAGAGAAGCCTCAACGCAGTGTCCCCGAAGCAGCAGTGCTGTTGGAAGTCCTCTACCGCGGAAGCAATTCTGACACGATTAAATATAATGTATTCACTATGATGGAAGAAGTTGTGTAGAAGAAGATGTAAGAGGTACGAGTCGATGAGTTGAATGTACTGACACCATTTCTCCTATGATGATAGTTTATGATTATAACGAATATTCTAGCACGGAAGTATGAATATATGCAGATAACGTACTTTGTATTCCGTGCAATAGAAGCTCTGTGTATTGTAATTTTTTATAAAATTCAATTTCTCCAAAATTATAGGAATATTACATTGAATATATATTTATTTGCATCTAAAACATGAAACGAATTCATTGTAGCTTTCTCTTTTTGCCAACCATCAATCCATGGTTTCTTCATATTTCTTTTCATTTTGATAATCACGGAGTAACTATGATATGTCTTAGTTATTTTTCAACATAATTTCAATCAATAATTAAAGTTAAAGGATATAATAAATAATCTCCTTCCATACCGAATGACATGATGTATTTTATTGGTGTGAATTGTTAAGGATACTATTTTATTAAATGGGAGGGCTGGTTAATTTTACAAGCTTATAACAGTGCATTAAATTAATTGCAATATTGTTAATTTCTTATTTAGGTCTAAGGTCGTTAAGTTGAATCTCATAATAAGTCTTAACGCATATTGGTAAAATGAGTTGTTGTTTTTTATTCCTAGGCGATAATATTAGTTCATATTGGCAGAGACGATAATATCAGTTTATATCTTCCTCATGTCTGTATCCATGTAGTTTAGTCTCCTCCACTCCGAGTTTTATAACCGGTTAACTTTACGATCATCCGCGAACTTTTTCTCCGCTCACAATGAAAGCGCGTGGCCGCATTGCGGCTGACTTGCGCTTCCATCTCCACTCATTCGACCGTGACAGAAGACGGACGGTTTTTTGCTTCACCGCCCCCTGGCGGCAAGTGCCAGCAACAAAGTGGCGTGTTACGTCAAGTTAGGAAAGTTGCTCACCGATGCCACTCTGACGAAAGGGGAAAAAAAAGAAAGATTTTACTCGAATTAATGGAGATGAGGAAAAAGAAAAGGATTTTGCGACCGAAGTAAGAAAGAATTTCATGTTTCACTGCTCTATTCTTTGTGATTTCTTGAATAATCCAAGTTCGTCATACTTGAAATGTTATCAGCCATAATAATTACATGGGATTGAAATTCTTGCACTTAGGCCAACAAATAAATAACAAAATTATATCATTTCGCCAACGTTTATTTTAGTCATCATCTGGGATGTATTACAAAACACGGATACATACAAAGAGCATACATTCTATTTCATAATTTCATCAGCATCAACAAATCAATTACCTACCTCAATGAAGAAGAAAAAAAATAAACATAATCCAAGTTGCATAAAGTTTATTGTATTCCACTGGGGAATATATAAAATTGTAGAAACTGATAAATTTTTGTTCCGTCAAATATTTCATGAGTCTCAGTCTATGTAACATGATGATCGTATATTAGAAAGCACGTCTTATTATTTTGTGTTTCTGAAAATGGAGAATAAATTGAGAAGAATAAAAATCATGAGCATATACGATGAATGTTGTTGAGTATTTGGATAAAAAAATAAACATTTTTATTAAACATATAAAAAATTAAACATTTTTGACCCAAATACTCAACAAACTTTATCGTATATGATGAACGGGGCAACTAAAACATGGAATTCATCAGCATAGATAAACTGTGCTTTTCATTTATTGAACATATCAAATTACATTTAACAATAAGTTATATTAGTAATAAGAGGGTCCTAACTACCCAGTTGGGGAGTTAACATTAAAAATAATAATAATAATAATAAAACAATAGTAGTAATAGTTATTAGTAATGTTCTTTTATTTTATTTTAAGTTTTATGCGTATCTACGAAGAATAATAGTTCTATTTCAAAGATATTAGAGATTTTTTTTTTCGAGAATAGAAGGAAATATATCTGACTACTTTTTTCTCTCGGATATGGAAAAAACCTCCACTTGGTGACATTGTGCGAGATTGACACGAGGGATTATTCATTTCCCTTCCATACTTTTTAATGAAATTGCGGTGTGAAGTCACATTTGTATATTTCAGAGGTTTTTTGAAAAACGTGTTAGGCTCAGGACTGAAAATTAATAATGTCACAGTCGTTTTTGCTGCAAAAGGGTGTGAAAGGATTTACATGTAACTTTGTCGGCACGTGATTTCAAGGAATCAAAATTCGATTTTGAACTTCCTCATACTTCATTGTGAGAATTCTGGTTACTCACGATTGTACTTCAAAAATTGCTATGAATAATTTATCATATTTAATAAAAAAAGGTTTCTGCTGTTTCTAAAAATGATTTTTATTCACTTTGATCATTTATTACTATTACTATTATTTCTTATAGATGGGAATAGAGGTTCAGTTTGATTTTGATTCCACATCAGAGATTGGAGTGAAGGACAAAAATGCCATAATAGGAGTTTTTATTTAATTACATGTTTCGATATGTATGATAGTATATGAATGATGTGTCAGACGCGGAATATCGTTCGACGTGAATAAATTTCTCGTTTTTCAATAATAATAGTAATAATAATAATCCCTCTTACACCGCCAACATTCTAAAGACCTATAAAGAGAAAAACAGGAAATACAGAAAACTAGCATTCCAAATTCAACAGCAATGGATACTTTCACAAGTATTTCATAAGTACTCGTATTTCAAGTACAGGAATAATACATAATCTACTTCAGAAAAATACAGAGTTCTACTAAGAAAAATATAGTTATTCTTAGTTCATGCAACTTGGTTAGAAATTTCTTACAGTAACTATAGATAGTGATAGCTGCTTGTAATAGCATTCCCCGTAGCTGATCAATATACAGGTTAAGAGAAAATAACAATAATAATATTATGGTAATAATAATATAATACTAATGTCAACTTGAAGGATAATAATATTCGCATAATTATTGTCCTTCAAGTATAAATATATCAAGACAAGGAGTTTTGAAACAATATTATATCTAAGTTAATAATGTGAAGTACCCAACCAGCGAAACGAACTCTTCATTAAAACACCTATCTCCTCGAAAAACTGTCGAGTGTGTTTTCAAATACTCCCCTCCTTGTGTTTGATTCCGTTTGCGCAACGTATGCCGTATGGTAATGCGGTGCTCTGACATGAGTCGTGAGTCAGGGGGAGCATCCCGTAGCTAGGATCGAACCCACAGCCTTCGCGTCGGGAATGCTAAGTGAAATCTCCCTTCATCCTACCCTACCCTTCCTCCTTCCTAACCAACCAACGTGCAGATGTCGTCGCAGCAGCCAAGGCGAATGTAGCTGAGAACGCAGTTTCTGTTAGGATTCGCTCTTCAAAACTGTGACCTACTAGAAAGACGGGCCTGGGCGCGGTAGAGTACCGAGAGGGGTTTATCAATAAGTAGATCACCATGCTCCTTGCTCCCTACCTCAGAGTAGACAGTGATGTGAATTAGGCGAAAAATATAATCACGTTAACTCTTAATCCTACACCGTTTACGAGATACTCACCTTCTCGATGGTCACGTCGGAAACCACTTCTCTGCTCGGGAAAAAATGCACCAAAAGAATGACGTATATTAAGGAAGATTGTGGTGAAGGCCGAACATGACATAAAAAGTGCGAGAAAATTAATTCACCTGATAAACCAATATTATGCTAGCAATATAGTTTGTTATTAATGAGAAAATTCCAAGGAAAAAAGGTCGTTCAGAAAATATTAACTGATGAGACAGATTACCCCCCAGGGGACTTACATCTAGTAAGTACGTGTTTGGCGAACACGGGACACCGAGCTGAGTCTGGCGTTACTTCCATTTACTTAGCAAGGCTCCTTCCTTTCTCTTTCCTGACCTTCCTTGGTCACCTCTTGTTCTTTTCGATCCCGACGCTATCAGGTTGCGAGGGCTAGGGAATCTTTCATTTTCCTCTTTCTTTCCTTTTTCTTTTTTCCTTCCTTTCTTTCTTTAATTTTTTGGGGGGGATATGAAATGTTTTGACATATGTTTTGGTATGTTGTAATTCAGGAGGGTTTTTAGTGGGTATGGTTGTCATTCGGCGAGTCCCACACGCGGGGAGAGTCAAGTTGGCTGTCCCTAGTNATTAAGGAAAACAATAAAATACTTAGATTACAGAAGCATAAACTTGGAAGATGAAATTGACAAGAAGAAGAGTAAGAAGTTGGAAATAGTAATAATGATGAGGAAATAAGATGTAAGTTTATGAAAGGGAAGACGAAGGATAAGAGGATGAAGAATATAAAAGAGAGAAGAAGGGGAGACGAATTTTTAAAGACGTTCTTTCATTAATGAAATTATGGACTATATCATAGAAAGGTCAAAATTTCATTAATTAATTCACATTTTATACAGCCAAAGTTTCGGCAGTTTGTCTTCCCCCGGGCTAAAAATACAAGATTTACTATCATTTCATCTACTACAAATGTATAATTGATCACAAACTATCCATAATATATCACAAGAACTTCGATTTTATACTTATATCAAGGGTTAAAAATAAAAATGGTGAAATTATGAAGTTAAATGGATCGCAAAAAGAAATTATAATTACCCTGAAAATGTAATTGAAAACCTTGGATTGGAAATATTCATGATGTGGAGATCTCCAGGAGATTATTTCCTCAAATGAATATAAGTATTAATTAGAGTTAACCTCTTATATCACACACTATGTATGGATTAGTTATGAGCAGCTCTCGTATATCACAGGAAAAATTGAAGAAACAGGTAAACTACTCTTAATGTATTAGCCTAGATTAATTACATACGATAATGATATGTATTATCTTTATGTGCTACTCCCCTCGCGTGGATTTGAGAAATTTTCAACAAATTTCCATACTTAAATATCTACTTGTATCTATTGAAGCGTATTTCACTCATTATTACTCCCTCAATTTAGTGATTTCGCTTTTCCGTTTACTTGATGGTAATTTATCTTTTACCAGTAGTTTACTTTCCGGTGCAAGTTAATATTATTGTTTTTAATTCATAGTTTAATTTGTCCTCTTATCTTCTTGCTGCTCGTAACATCCATGAATAAATTCTTCTTAGAGTTGAAAAGAACATGTCATCCGCCATGACCAGTTCATGTATGTCACCACTATCCAACTTTCGGAAGGCGTTGTTTCGAGACACCGGAATATTTTTGAATATGTTACTTGTGCAGGAGTGCAGTTTGATTAATAGGTCACACCTTGAGCTGCCCGAAATTTCGCTGTTTTTTTAAGACAGAAAATTAGTTTTAGAAATTATTTAATATTTGTGTGAGTTTAAATTAACATTTCTAAATTTTATGTTTTTTGTCCTTTTATGATATTTTGGTAAAATTTCTCAATATAAAAATTCAACTGTAACTACATTTTTTCGTATTGTTATAACATGAAGAGTGAAACAATGTCCATTAGTTTTCATAAAGATAACTCAAGAAAGGATGTTACTCTAACCATATAAAAATTGTTTTTATAGGATTTAGTCTCCCAGGTTTTGTCTCTAAGCCTGATCCACGAGTATCAAATCTAGAAGAGAGCAATAATAATAATAATTTAAATAGGGATGAAATTATTTTTGCCGTGTTCTCAGAATACTCAAAATTATTTATAAGTTAAATTTAAAAAAATAGTGAAATGTATCATGAAAGAGGTTAAAATTACATGCACCTTTTATTTAAATGTCATCGTGTTTTTTGACAAAACAGTTTAAGAGATAAAGCAATTTCAATTACAAGACAACATGAAAATAAATTAAAAGTTTAAGGGAATCACCGTCTGTCACATCCGTGTCATGATTCTTGGAAAGAGCGCAATTTCATTCGCATCCAATATGAATATAAACACATAAAATATTATTCGCAGTACACTTTTTAATAAATTAGCAATTATTCTTTCAACACAGTGCGTGGTGAAAATGGAAACAATAATCGAATAAACAAATTGATAGTTTATTTGCAAACACGTTGGTATGTAGCGGAGAAAGGCCGAGACCTATATCATCAAGGATGTGAGATATGTCAAAAATAAAATAAAAAGTGGTTTAAACTAAGTCAGGACACGTTGAAATTACTTACGGGACATGAAAAGTTTAACGAGTATTTGAATAAAATTAATATTAATGACAAGCAAACATGTATGAGTGGATATTACGAGGAGACAGTGGAACAAGTGTCGTTTGAGTGTGATGTGAATAATAGGGAAAGAAGGTGGTGGATTATACAAATGATAAAAACAGTGAAGTTTAACATACGTTACTGGACTAGCTTTCTGAAGGGAGGACGATAATACGACATACCACTACACAATATGGAACAGGAGATGTGCATCAGGCGGGAGTATAAACCGCAGAGGACAAGAAAGACACGACGACGTCACAGGGACCAGGAGAACTAGAGAAGACATAGCGAAAAGACAGACGGGGCGATTAGACAACATAACCAAAAAAGGGACTAACGATTATTAAACAATGTTTTACACAGGGAAAACGTACAATCCTTGTAGCTCGTGCCAAGGAACAGGGTAGACCGTGAGAACTTTTAATAAATAAATAATAGGTAATAAATATACTTCTTGTAATGGCCAAGAGCTCGGGTGAAGTGCAAAGCTAAAATAGAATGATAAAAAATAGTGTGAGTGAACTTCGCTATTCAATGAAACTTGTATGTCTCGGGAAATTACGAAATGGGAGATTGTGTAAATATTTGAATCTGAATTGTTTCTATCTCCTTTCTGCGGACAGTATACAATGTATTTTTCTTGAAAATGGAAAAGTAGATATTCGTAGTTTTTTATGAACGTTTATCCATCTAATGCTGGGAAAACTCAATAGCAACAAACGCAAAAGCTCCCAGTGAAATTCGATGTTTATGTAAACTTTGAAGTTATAAAATTTGTATATTTCAAGTTTTTTATATGAGAGAACACAAGGTACATAAACAGCAAATAAAACGTAGAATATGTTTTCAACACGACAAATACAAGAAATAACATAAAAATGTCAGATGGGGAGGGGAGGCGAAATCCTTCACACACTCGTGAATAACTTTCTTTTTGTTCCATCACATAAAATGTGAACGAAACCAGAAGCAGTAAATAAAGCGGAATCCGTTTCATAAGTCTAAGACATACGTAAGTGTACGTAGAGCAGAGGATGTGTGGAATAACATGGCGGGGGATCGAAGCCAACGTATCTGCGTGGAATGCATAGTGATATTCCCTCGAAACACGACGCATACTCCTTCTCCTGTATACTGATAAGGCACACGGAATATTCCTTCGCTCTCATATGTGCCACCTTCGATTCAGAAGCTGACCCGATTTCCAATGAGATGACTCCATTTAGCCCCTGTTAAGAATACGCAATGAGAATGGAGATTTTGGGGAGAAAAGATTCGTAATTTGAATAACCGATTCATACTAACTCTTTTTCGTCTTTTTCCGAAATTAAAAAAAATTGGTTTTGGTATATTTTGATTCATACGCAATCTCGTAATTCTTTCCAAAAATATTTTATGCCAATAAATTATATTTAACGAACCATTGTCTCTGATGTTCTATATTTAGTTTGTAAAGATTTGCAATAAAACTTTGGATATTATCTAATATTTGTTTTCTCATACATTATTTTTTTCTCGTAATTTATTAAATAAAATAACCAGAATAATAATTGTTATCAGAACAATAATTTTTATTGTCTTCTATTTTAAGTTTTATTTTAGTTTCTGATGCGATATATACACCATTCAAACCTTGCAAAGTAAATTTCTCCGGAAACTACTCAACGTACCTTGGTTCAACCCCCAAGAAGCAAATTTATCATGAACTACAAATTCCCACAATAGTTGAACATATGATTATTCTCTTCACAAATTTCTATAGGGTATTTCCTTTGTGTTTAAGTACAACGTATTTCAATCTAGGACAAGTAAATATTCCAAACAGAATTAAATTGCGATTTCTCGAATATATATTTAAATCCCTATGATAAAAAATTTATAACGTAGAAAATATAATTATCTCCGCTGTACCTATCTATTCTTCTTACTTATCTTTCTACCTCAACCGATTTAAAATAAAGTACTATAAATAATGCTATATCATGTTCATTTGTTGCACGTGCTGAGTAAAGCACTCAAGATCAAGTTAGTAAGTTTCCTCAAAAGTTCCTGAAAAATATTAAAAGTTGTGTGTGCCTTAAGGTCGATCGGAAAGTATCTAATTAGAAAATCCAACTTTAATTTTTATGATCATAATCGGCAGTTGGGGATAAGTTGAGCAACCATGTTACGATGCCAACATAATATTGGAAATGCAAACCGCACGACACGAATGCTCTACGGTACACAAGTTGTTTGCCCCGTATGCTGAACGTAAATGATAAGGAGAAATAACATTCATAACTTTTATTGACCAAAACAAAAAATATTATACTGTGGTGTTATTTTATTGGATGTTGTATTTCCATTAACATCTTAACCGCTTTCGTTGAAATTCTCAGAATAAGGTTTTTTTGGGTGAAAACGCGATCTCATTACCGAAAAAAGCTTCTACTTTGTGTAATATTGGAAAATATTAATAATAAAAAATTAAAACGCATTTCAGTTCAAATATGTAGCAAGAATGTAGTGAAGAACGCACTAATAAATCAGAGAGTTCACTATCAGAAAATTTGAGCTCTTGTGTAGAAATTATGCGTTTTAAGTGGTTGTTTGACAACATGATCTGCCTAGTTGTTCATTTGCAATATTTTAAACCATTTTTTTAAACAATGTCAATTTTATTTTATCTATACTTTTTTTAAATCAAGCAAAGCTTCGTCATCTATATATTGTGTTTATAACTATAGAGCAAGATTCCTTCAATATTTTTTGCATAACTTTCACTGCAATATGAAGAAATCCACTGTACCGCACTCGTTGCGACACAAGGCAGTCGGTACCCGCTCGGCTTCTAATGTTAGCAATCAGTTGCACCATACGACACCGCTGCTCAAAATGTAACGTGATATTTCGCTATTCGCAGATCACTACCGCATACGAAATATTTATCTATCAATCGAATTATTGAAAACACGTAGTATATGTATTAATACGATGAGTGTAACCTGTTGAGAAACAAGTTGATTGAATCAAATCGATGATGTTTTAATTTTGAGTTGTATATATTTATGTTGTATATATTTGTGTTGTATATATTTAAAATCGTATTCTCGTTTGATTTTTGCTTAGAAATTTCTCCCACGGTCGTGTATTGAAATGTTGCGACGTGATATTTTTCATTGTACTTGGTTGAGTTATTAACAATTTACTTGTATTATTAGTTATCGTTTTCTAATGTTTTTCTTTGTTTTGTGGTAGAAATATGTTTCATTTTTCCTCTAACGAAACAAAAAAATTGAAAGTGAAATTTCATTCGTTCCTTCCTTCAATTTAAAATTGTTTCTTCCAATGATGTGTATTTCATTGATGTAAGAGAGAAATTGTGAAATACTTACTAAAGTGGTGCACGGAAACGTTCCAGGCAGTGCTGACCAAAATAAAATAATTGCTAATAATATCTGGAGGTGCATTGAAAGTAATACTTCAAAAAATGAGGAGAAATTAAAGTGAAACACATTTTTCTCCATTATGAAACACAGTCTGTTGCTTGTCAGCTTATCTGTAGTTATCTTAATCATATATGTGAGTGAAAAATATTCGTTAGCTTGAGTGCTCGAAAAGAAGTTTCCGACCGTATGATAGTTCACGGAAAGTTAAGAACGCATTTCATCTACATACTTCAAGAAAGAAGTTGAACTTCAAAACTGTCGTGAAGTAGAAGTATCAAATGTGTGACTCGGAAAATAGTTTAGTGAAAGACGTGGAAGAAATGAAATTTCATAGAGAGCCATCAAATGCTACAGAAAAATCTTATTCAACATTTCACGAAAATTTTAGTAGAACCCAGTCAGGGGCTAGCTCAATTAAATTTGTTACGGATGTCAAAAATCGTCGCAAGCCTACGACAACAATTTCAGTGTTTTCGTCTAAATTTTCATGGAATAATTCTATAAATCCGGCAATTTTTGAAGTAAACAAACAATTAATACCATTTTGTTCCCGTTTAGTGTTATATCAGCAAAGTGAATCATTGTTCAAAAACAGGTCAACACTTTCGACTTCACTTATTTCTCTCATAAGATCGCTTTTCCAGAAGATTAACCATAAAAAAACGACAAACATTGAATGTCATTTTGCTACGGCCAGACAATTACAACGAATATGACCAGAGAAATGTCAATAGTTTCCAATGTGTAGTACATTCGGTCGGATCTGTCCCTATTCGTGTATGCACCAATATGACTACAATTCGTGAAACAGATCAATATTTCATCTTTCTTGTTGATGATGTACATGTTACGTAAGTGTTCGAAACAACAAAAAATTACATTATCCTCAAATGTGGAATTCGTGTTAATTCTAATGAGGAACAGTTCGAAGTATATGTGTCAAAGAAAGTGTTCCGGAAAATTTTCTAAAAAGTTCTGTTCGAAAAATTTGGAAACTGAACTTATATCAAACGTGTTGTGAAGAGATATAGACGTAGAAAGCAATGTTCATTGTCGAGTGGTTCAAAAAAATGGACAACCTGTGACTCGAAACAACAAAGAACCCATAGAATGTAATGAAATGAATTCTCGTGTTATGTAGGTACTGTCAAGAAACTAAGAATGCAAGAAAATATTGTTCACAACTTTTCTGCGTTCATTTCATTAAATAGTAGGAACACATTTTTTCGCAACACAATTAATCTAATGAATAATGAATTTGATAGTGGATACAAAGTTAATGATATTTTCCCTATATATAAACTGGAAAAGGAATCATGGTATAAAAAGCAAAAGAGAAGAAATTCAATGATGGTATCAATTTATTATCCTATTCTCTTCGGCATTTTATAACTAAACCTGTATCACGTGGGGAGGGGATTGATGTTTTGTTAATTGAAACATTTGCAAGGAAACACAATTTTAAAGTGAACTATCAACCAAAAAATGATTTATTACATCTAGGTGAATTGCCAGTGATCTCCGATTGCGAAAATTGTTCCCAAGCTTTACAGAAACCCTTACAATATATACATGCCTCGGATCTTACAAGGTCTTCTCTGGACGTTGAATTCATCGATGAAAATATCGAATTACTGTATCCAACATATCTTCAGCGCATGCGGATCTTCATGCCCGAATGGGACGCAAATCCTCTCATCTCCGTCGTATTTTGTAACTTCGCTTGGTTAATTTGGTTGTATCTGGTTGTTGTTCGGCCGCTGCGTGGCAACTGTTGGGACGCTTCGACGAATCCAAAGACTCGAAAACCTTCCGTTACCAAACGTTTCTCCGAAACGTCGAGGACATGTTACACGTGTTCACATCAGCTTCTTGGAGTCGTTTACGTCATTCCGAGTCTTCATCATGACGTGTGATGGTCGCTGTGGGATTGCTTCTAGCCAGTATCATCGTGACCAGTGCTTTACAAGGGATTCTATTCGACATACTCAGGAACCCAGTACTCATTCAATGGTCTCTTCGAGTCGAAAGAACCGATTTTGACCTCCCACGCCTCGGCGAAAGAGTCTTGTTTCAACTTACGAAAAGGGTTTTGTGACCACATTCTTTATATCGGATTTGGAATTACAACTTTATCCAATCGCAAAGAAATAGCGATGATTATGGAATCCACCGAGTGGAAGATAGTGTTACAAAGTGATTCGGCATTGGCGGAAACGTTCTTACCGATTTCTGATGACCTAACGGGTAAATTTTCCGCCTACTTTGCTCAAAGAAATATAGGTTTTGTTTCAAAATTAACCAAATTAGTCCACCGATTAATGGATTCTGGTTTTATTCAACTGTGGGAAAACGATGCGGTTTGCTCACATGGGCGAATCTGGAAGAATACCAATAAGGGTGAATGTTTTTGAAGATGGCGAAACCAGGTCTTTTGACTTGGATGATCTTGTTGCAGCATTTATTGTGTTAGCTGGAGGGCAGTTTGCAAGCCTGTGTGTGTTTATCTGGGAGCGTTTGTACAACGACTTTTTTTGACCCTGCACAAGCAAACAAACGAGGAGGAGGAAAGAAGCCCAAAAGGAATGTCGTATTTGTAGAAGACGGATTTATATGTTCTGAATCGACTGTTATTTTCCTCCTATGCCAGAACAAATAGGGGATCACTACTATGGGGATCGCTTTAACCTGCGTTTATGTATCTAGTATACGTTCTTTTAGTCTTATACATAATTGGTATTCAATTGTAATATGTGATTATAACAAGTACATTTCTTGAAAAAAAACTGTTTCAAGAACATAGTATGACATTTGCCTTTGAAAAGTGATATTTGCAATGATGTTAATAAATTTTAAAAAATCATCTTATCAATCTCTACATTTTTACTCTGTAAGTTCCAATTTATTCGAGGTGAATAACAAAAAGAATTAGATCAAGATAAGAATTTATGTGAAGCATACAGAAGTGATACAATACTTTTGTTAACATTCAAAATAGATAAAGTGCCAGTAGAAATGTATTTCTGTACAAAGGTATGAACACGATTTCATATAATCCTGTTTCTACTGTTTGGAACACAGATAAATCGACTTCTGTAATTCAACTGTGTTTGATTTCGCGTTGAAATGCAATCAGATGTTTTGGAAATTGCTTTAATAGCTCGTATTTAATTAAAAATCGTCAGAAAAATGCATAATTGTGTTCATTGTATTACAATTACGCGTTCAATGTAACAAAATTAAGGTAAACAGTTTGCGTAAGAATAGGATTCATTTTGTTCACTAACAATGTCAGTAATGATCACGTGTACTCAATGTACTCAAGTTAAGCTAATTTAATTACTAATTTGCAGGTCTGTCGATGAAATGTATACACCTAATGAAAATTTTGTTTTGTCGAGTATTATAGCGATGACACACTCTGACATGACAACTGATATAGGATGTTATAATTGGTTTATATATTCAATGTTTTATGAATATAAATAATGTCTGGAAACGACAAACATTCGTATAGCATTATAAAGTCGACATATTCGTTCTTGTTGACTATCTCTACCAATATTCCAATATTTCCCCGATTGTGAAGTATTTCTTGTTTACTGCTTTAATGATTGGTAATGACAATTTTATCATAATTTTTGTTTCTTATCGTTAGAACAATATTTGTTACCTACCGAGAATGGCAAAATTTTATTTCTACTTTTCAACGGCGGATTAAATTTTAATTAAAAATAAAATTAGTTTTTAATTAAAATTTCTATTTTAAAATTGCTATTTCCTATTTACATTGATGTTACTCCATACTTATCTCTGACAGTGGTCATCATGCATCCTATATTTTAATAAACTGTAATAAAATTGACAATAAACGGTAATTTCTCGACGAAATTTCCAATTTAAATACACCGCAATAGGTGCCACTAATGAATGGACACACTTCTAAAAACTGCTATTATTATTAGCTGGACGCTAAAAATGGTATTACTACCATAATAAATTGATTTACCATTACTCTTTCCTAAGATTTACTGCACATGTTATTTTTAAGAGATCACGTATAGAATACTAGTTCTGTTTTTTCTACGGTTTTTTTTGGCACTTTGATCAGATCTAAAGGAAGGAGTAAAATATATCCTTGTCCTCTGGTCATAGCTGCTTTGTTGACAATAAATTGTATACTGGTGGTTTTCAGATAGTCGACCTCCACGTGCCTTTCTGGTTGCAATTTTATCAGGAAGCAGTGACAAGAGTTTATCTCCATTTCTGCTTAATTTCTAGGTAGTTTAAAGCGTGTGAATGTTTTGTGCAAATAAGCTGACTTACGACGAGAAATGTCGAAGTCGGGAAAATGTTTAAGTGGTGGAGTAGACCACCTTGTGGTATGCCCCATGAATTGTTAGAAATAAGCGGAAACAATCTACGACAATATTGCTCAATAGAAGAAATTGTACAAAATGTTCGTGACAGTCAATATCTATCTACACAGTTTTACAAAAAATACCAAAATAATGGTATTAAAAATGGAAATTAAAAAATACGAAAACGTTTTGATGAATATATTTTACACGTATATATTTCTGAAAGAGCCTCCAATGTGGTCTGGTCTTTAAAGAAATAATTTTAACTATCTTACTAAATACGTAAGCTCACTAATTTCAAAAGCACTAAATTATAACGTGGACGTAAATAGTAATATTGAGGAGAAAACTCGCATGTAACGCTGGTTATTAAAAATATACAGTTTTCAAACTCGGCATTTGTCAGTATATAGGAGATACGTCATAGTGCTGATAAGATCGTAATGAGTTTCTGTGGTAAGATGGCTAATGTCAATTATGAGATTACATCGAACAAAGTTGTGGTGGATCTGGCGCTAGCACGTGGGGAACACATGCGACTTGACACGTATCTCAATGATCTCCTGTCAATCTCTGCCAATGCTCCGTCAATTGGTATTCCCATCCATCGCTGTTCCCTCTGGCACTGGGTGTATATGACGCCTCGCTCCTCGCACATGTACAACGGGAGATATATGAGAAGACATGACAAGTCACCGAATACAGTACTATCCCTCATAATAGTAGATGGGTACATACAAATTTATTCTCTCTCGCTTATTATTTTAGACTTTTTAAATTTTGATATTTTTTTTCTATATTTCCATATTTATTTTTGGTAATAATTCTTCCTAGAAATAGTCGATCGCGAATCTATCAAAGATCGACCTGCGATTTTGAGGATAAGTCAAAGGTTTTTGTTAGTCGTGCTATTTGGACCAAGGATCCTTCTTGGATATATAACAAGGCAGAATTACTCTCAGGCATCAAATTTAATGTTGAAAGAGCTCGAGAACAATTTAGAGGAAGGTGTCAATGGACCGACCGAAGGTGAAAGGAGCGACAGTGGTGATCTAATGATAGTGTCTTCGCTACCTCGGTGTTGCTGACTGGCAGAGCGCTGGTTCAAACCCTGCTCGAGGCACCTATAAGACTTCAAACTGGGTTTTTGGTACCTGTAGTTCAAACTGGGGTTTCCCTCACTCCAAACATTCGGTACCATAAGTTCTCTTGCAACTCAACATCTTTCCTTCCTAAAAATCCTCGCCCGAGTGAAGGTTAGGTAGAAGAACGGGCCAAATAGCCCTAACCTCACCAAAAGACATGTAATGTAATAAATAAATAAAAGGCT
Source organism: Laupala kohalensis (assembly GCA_002313205.1). Lineage (NCBI taxonomy): Eukaryota > Metazoa > Arthropoda > Insecta > Orthoptera > Trigonidiidae > Laupala > Laupala kohalensis. Next base: position 737,559 of record NNCF01127171.1, read on the forward strand.
GGAAGCTCGTATCTGAATTAACATAAAGCATGAAGAGCCAAAGCTCGGAATTCAAGCATTTAATAGTATTTGGCTCAATACATCACCCATTAAGGTGTGCTTGTGGAGTTAGAATATACAGCAAATCATGATTTAGAATACTCAGAGTAGCACAGTGGCGATTTCAGGGACTTACTGTGGCCATACGATGATGAAACCTCATTTTTTTAAACTGTAGAAACCTTATATTTGAAGTTTATCATAGATTTTGTGCAGTGGACTCTATTTTATTGTTTCTCGATTTGTACCGAGGGTGTTGGTGAACATATTCTGGGGGATAGAATTTGTAATGCTGTTTGACCGCCAGAGAGTACAGTTCAAGTGCTTCGCGAAAACATCAGTGTTTATGTTTATGCCCTAGCACAGATTGCGTGCTGAAGTTTGTGTTTAATTTTGGGACTAATCATGTTTGCTATATCATGGCGCAGATCTCGAGCATCCAATTACTCCGCTACGTTGTAAATAAGTAGAACCACTGGGATTGTTGATATATGTATTGGCGGTAGTACTCATAAAGTGAAATTATATTTTTTCATACCAACGAGATGTAATTATATAAAAATATTTCCCAAGAATTATTTGTTCTACCCTTTGATATCAAATTATTTTTTATGTTTTCTTGTCAAATTATTTTTATATTTTGTTTATGACCAGGAATCTCATCTTACCGGCATAATAACAAAAAAACAACATTTTTTGATACGAAAGAATGTATTACTCAAATTTCGTTCGCATAGACATGTATGATTAGCACATCGTTTATGAACAAATAATTGGTATGTACCAAGTTTTCTATTCGAAAGAGATACAAAAAGTCACCAACAAATTGTAAGACCAGAAAAGGTCCCAAATCTTAAAAGATCTGCTCTTGTCCTCTGAGTATAAAAGCAAAGATGGCAGTCTTGTGTTTTAGACGTTATAGATTGACTCAAGTTTTCTTGCGTGCAATTTCTACCATGAGTAATTGGAGAGGGAGAATATTCGTATGATCTAAAAAGTGCCGCAATTGCCCTCAACCATCCATAAAAATTTGCAGCATAATCTTTTCGTTTGATTCATAAAATCACATTTTCACATTTAAAGATATTCTGTAACAAAATATTTTAGCATATTCTAAAAATGCTTTTATTTCCCAAAATTCGCAGAAGAAATGGTTTTTACTAAACTCAGAATTTTAAAAATAAAATAAACTCATTGATTCATGTATATGAGAAATGGTATATTATCACCTAGGATATTAAAACTGATGTGAATTAGTTATATTTTTTGTGTATTATGAGATACGAGCGCAAAAGCCTGCCAACTAGGGTAGTTTGGATTGGAGTGTTTTCGTCATTACGCAACACATTACAACATGGAGATCTGGGTAAAGCGGAGTTAACGCTGTGTGTGCGTGGTGAGTGTGTAGTAGTGGATGGGGAGCAAGGGGGTAAAAGCGTAGATGGCGAACGAAGCTTGTCACGGACCGCATCCATCACTCTGATGCAACCGACGCTCTGAGATAATTACCTGCGGGGCCGGGTTCGATCCCGTGCGGCCTCGTGCCCAGGGCGCCTAATTAACCCCCTCTTCTGCCCGCCGCGGTTCCCGCTGCGGTCCTGTTTTTGGGGCGTAGAGGCTGCGTCTCCTGTGGACATCTGAAGCTCAACTCGCCACCACGCGCTTAGCACGTTAGAGAGCGCTGCTTAGCCCGAGGAATTTCCGTGTTGTGTTTGCTGTCTGGCGTAATTACATAAACGCATGTGGCAGTTACCAACGATACGACATGTCGACTGGACTGTGACTTAATTCTGTCTAAGTTGTCTTTACGTATACCCTACATTGTCGGTATTAAGAAAAGGAAATATATTAAACTTTGAAAATCAATTATATTATAGACAAAGGAAGTACCAACACAAGTAATTCAAAATTGTAAATCAGTTATTTCATATTAATATTCTTCTGTTGTATAATTATAAATAAACAATAATAAAGAACACAATAATATGAGTAAAATTTTAGTTGTTTTCTAACTTAGAAGGCGACCATTTATATCATATTTTATAAGTTGTCATTTAGCACTTTATTTTGCCAGTAAACGAACTATGACAGAAAACTTTTCTTTCATTGTTATGGTGAAACTGAAAAAGTCCAGAGTTCTACGTATGTTATTTTTTTTGCGTAACGAGATCAACGAAAAATATTTGCGATACCTTTATGAATTAAACTGGAGATATAACGTAACTCTAATAACACCAGCTGCTCTAAGAAAAGGAACAATTTAATCTCATTTTTCTTAAGTGTTATAAAATTACAAATTTAATTTCTTCCTTTTTCTAAACAAACTAAAACGGACACTATTCTTGTGTGAGCAATTGAGTAATGTGTTTATGGTCTTTGATATTATTTAAACGTCTAGAGGAAGACGATTTGTAGGAAGCAGAATACCGCGAGTTATGCTTTGGTATCTGCAGAGAGTCCGGAGGAAAGAAGACGAAAATGATGAACGTAGTAGGGAATAGACAGAGAGAAGACCAGATGATATATTTTCATTTTTATTTGTTCTTACAATAATTTAAGTATATTATATTTTTGTTGCGGAATGTTTGTGGCTTGGTAAGTTGCACGGGTCCATTGGCATCTAATAGAATGTGCGTTTAACCCTAGATGAATAGACGTACATAATGTTTACGACTAGATTCGGTTGACGGAATATAACTTATTGACGCGTAGGAAGAGGGGTGGGGGGTGGATTAAGAATAAAACAGTGCTTCCCTTGACAGTTGATATTAATTTAATGGTGTGATTTGAAGACAACGACTATTCGTTAATCGACTACAGAGGATCTCACAATCGACTACAGTCACATCACATTTTTCACGGAGTCTCTTCTCGTGCTCTTAATTATCACGAAATAAGCACAAGAAGCCATAGTTGATATTGTTCATTGATGGCTCACAGAATACTTTCAAGATTGATAATGTATGTTTTATATGAAAATGAATAATAAAACGTTGAAAAATAAACTTTTACAGATTATTTTGGGTTTTTCTCCTATAATAACACAAAAAATTACTCCATTCGTAATTTTCACGAACGTCTAGTTTTTTCTTTTACTCCAAGTACGTCTAGTAATCTAGGGATAAATCACACGGGACAACCTACAATATATCTTTCATTGCAAAAAATAATTTGAAACGGAAATGTTTATAAATATAAGCTTTCATTAAGTTCCAAAAACATAGTTTGTAATTTTTACTTCAGTCATTATATATATTTTACGTTCTTTATGTTGACAATTCACAATATTTGTTGTTTAAATTCAAAAGAACGTTTTTAATTTTAAAATTAGAACAATGGTACACATGTTGCTGAATTTCTTTTTACGGTGTATAAATTATTTTACAATACTTGCATGACCAATCCTAAGTATACATAAACAATCAAATGAGGACTTAAATATGGAATAGGTGATTCATTATTGGCGTATTTAAAGATTAAATTAAGTTGTCTCGCCAACCATTTGTTTATTCATAGAGTCGACTTTCGACTGCATAGCGGTCATCTTCAGTATTCTTCCCTTGGACAAGGAAAAGTAGCAAATGAGGACTTGTATACTCACCAAATCGTTTATTTTGTATTCCAGATTTTTCTATTAACAATAGAGAAATACTTCAGGAATGCGTGTTTGGTGTATTTTCTACTGCTCTCGTTCTAAAACGAACAAACCACACAAAACGGACAAAACAGTAACACATTTGCAAAACGTAACATATGCAAATAAAATTCCGTTGCCACGAAGTGTTACGTGACAACGGGAAGGTCATACGCACATTTCATTCTGATTTCCTAATTATTATGTTTAAGTACGTTGGAAACTTGTGATCCACGCACGAATACTCACCGGGTCAAGAGCTTTCGTACCATAACTAGTTGCATTAAGACGTTGCACACTTCGGTTTTAAAAGATCAGATTACAAACGCACGTTTCTGATCTAATGAATAGAAAATCTATAATTATTAATATACGAATAAAAATTAAATTAATTAAAATAAACTGTTAATATTTATAAATTCTATTTTATCACTCATCTTTAACAGTTTCTTGGAGGAAAATTTAGACAGTTATGACGAGTGTGTGGATTTGTTAAGTAAATTGAAGAGACTTGAAAGTTCTTTATTCCCGAAATGATGGTCCACACATTACTGTATTAGGTCACGAATGGATCTGATCTTCAGAAATAAAGTCTGACTTTCTAAATAATTAACTCACTTTCATATTTCAGGACAATTTTAAATATATTTATGAATCTCTTTTTATGGAACAATTAAGTACGCTTCGCAGTATTATCAATATATTAATGATGATTATTTTTTATTAATTCTATTAACGGTATCATGAAACATCCTTTGCTTTGCTCTTTTTTTCATAATTGCTTCTACGGAGGAATTCCTGCGGAACGATTTTCGATCCTTGCGTTAATCCAAGTTATGCAACCATGCAATACTTCCTTTTTCGCCTCCCCTTCCTTCCACCAAGCTGCTAGCACTCGCTACCCCCACCCCCTTCAGTTCCACCATTGTTTTGCGTCTGTTCGATTATTCCACCCTTGGCTGAAAAGGGTTCTTTTTTCTTCCACCGTCTCCAATGATTAATTTGAGTTTCCTGACCTGCTTTCCAGAAAGCGGAAGATCGTTCGCATAGCTTGGGTTAAGATGGATTGAAAGCAACTGGGAATTCCATAATAATGGATATGATGCATTACTATCGTTAAAAATTGTGTAATCTGTTCAAAGAAAATAGATAGCTGACACAAAATACATTATTAATGTTTCAGATAAAATTGATAAATAAATAAATAAATGTTACGAGATATATACTAATGTATCAGCTTTTGTTTTTAGAAAAAATGTCAAATTAATCTGAAGAAATGTACGTACATATATGACATGAAAATATGTTTCTAAAACGTACATATGTTTGTAAAACGAGTGTTGACGGAAGTATACGTAGATTACTAGAAAACATATATGGTGTGAATTTCTAGGTTAATGCACAATCTATGCGCATAATGTGCATATTAAGAGGGCTGGATTTTCAATAAACATCTAAAATTACAAATAACTTTTAAAATATCGTGAATTAAAATATAATGGGGGATGTTTGTTCATAATAAAATAACACATATAAACGTCTTTACGTCAAAAGCTAACCTAGAAAATAAGCACGACAACGAAAATTAAGGTACGTAACATTCGTAATGAAAATTGGCTGTACAATTATGCTTTTCCACTCTTCACTAACATACACTGTTGAACAATTTTCTTGTGTTTACACAGTGAGAGTATGTCTGACTAGTCTTTTAAATAGGTATACATGTAATTACATATGAAGAATGAAAAAGAATCTGTTTTTAAATTGTCGAAAAGTATTTTTAAAATTATCGATACAATTAATTCCGTAACCGACCTTCTTTCAATGCCATTTTCGATATGTATGTATCAAGATTTTAGAAGGACAATTATAAATGAAATATTTTAATTGGTGTAAACAGAGATTAATCGCAATTACCTTCAACCTCGATGAAATGTTGCACTGTTGATGAAAACTAATATTTGCAGGAGCGCTGTGGAGGTGCAATGTTACTCGAAATGATAGGCAGCGGGAAATTGCGAGTGCATATACACCGTTTCAATTCGCTGCATATTGGCTCGTTTGGTGTTCCTAAGTGCTAAACACGAACAGTAGTGCCGTCGGTCGGTGGGATTGCCGGCGATCTGACACTGTCCATAATATGCGATCGCATTTATCGATCCCCTTGGCAGAGCAGCTCTTCCATTACACTCAAGTTCCTGTGTCGGACTCCCCATGAAAGCTGAATGATGCGGAAGCCATCTTTGGAAACGGTTCTCCGACGTTCCGCTGATCAGTATCGGAAGAATGATAGATTGATCTACTGTAATTCATTAGCGCATGAGAGTTGTTATACGGTTTTGTATTACGACAGAAAACATGAAATAGTATTTTAGAACTCGATTTAAACGAGTGTGATGGCTGATGAAAGACACATTTTAAGCACGTTTTTATACCATTGTTTTTCGTTGTAAATATTACGTACGGTAAAATTAGGAGAGTTTAATTCGTCCCACCATAATGTCTATGTTGTAACATGTATCGATGTAAAAGTTTGATATAACCGCCATGTTCTTCTACGATTGACGCACATTATATTATCAAAATAAATTAATTAATTACGACTTCCTTTCACCTAACGACAACATAAACCAAAAGCCGAAACGTTCTGTTATTATACGCACAAAATAAATAATATTTGTCCATAATGTCGAAAGTCTTGAATTATTAATAACATCCATATATTTATCTCAGACGTCCCTAATGAGAGGTTTCAGTGCCACTGCTACTGAGCTTCGTACTCTGTGTACTATCTTTAAAACTTATGAACATCCGTATTCAAAAAATGATTAAGTGATACTCGTGAAATTAATTACGCTAGTTTAAATTTTCGTGTCGACATTTTCAATAAATGTGTCGAAAAGACTTTTTCGATAAGATGTGATTACTCCGCTAGTGAGAATATAAGTGATCGATCAACTTTCATTGTCAGTGCACTTATTGTCTACAAACTCAGACACGGACCTCGATCGATCGGGTGGAACATCCCTGGATCCAACGCGTTTGTAACTGCTTCCGAACTTCTCTTCCAGTGTAGGTCGACATGGGCCTGAACATGGTATCGATTGAAGTTGAGGCAGGTAGGTCGAGACCCGGAAGCTGAATGCAGCACCGGAGGCAAAATTTGGCTCCTCTGCTGCGAAATTCAAGAGCGATGCATTTGTCTCAGTTAAGCTTTCTAATATATTCACACTAACGCATCCTACCTTACGTTACCCGCAATTCTTATATAATATTCTAATATTTGTTCTATGAAATAAAATACTTTACCCTACAGTCGAAACATCTGGATTTGTTTGCCCGGTGTTCTTATATAATACTTTAAATTCATATGCAAGTTTCCATATTTCTCTACTTTCGCAATATTTAATGTTCTCTTTTGTTAATTTCAGGAATCAAATAATGCAAATAAAACCTAAAAAATACGCGACGTTTTAAGGATTGCATTCTAATATGTACGTAATTATGAATTATTTTAAAATCCTGGCAGAAGGAATATACACTTTCCACAGAAGGTGCATAGTTAAGACCTCTGAATTCTCTGAATTCATCTTTAGGTTATGTTCTTGAAAATAATGTTCTTCACAGAATTTAAATAAGTTTGCTTCTGCGATTCGGTCACGTAGATTATACCTTCAGTGGATTGTCGGCCTCACGTAACGCAATCGAACTCTAGTGGACACATTTGTAAGCTTCATAGTCAACAGTCCTGAGAGTTATTAGCTCTTACTGACTTCTTCCTATTTTCATGCCACGGACTTTCCATATCATTCGTTTTCATTAGAATAGATGATCCGCTGAAACCATGTCACTCCAGGATAGCGACTCGTCAATATATACTAATATATAAATGCTTAATCCGAAAGCCTGCCTGTTTGTTTGTTTGTTACTTAATCACGACTGAACCACAGAACCGATCGTGATGAAATTTAGCAAGGAGATAAATAAGATGTTCAGGATGAACATAGGTTAACTTATATTTTTTAAATAAATGAAAAGAAAGATAAAAAATGAAACTGAAGATAAATGTCGATTAAATCGGGAAGAAAATTGTATATATTCACTTACGCTGCCTAAACGGTTAGAGATAGATGACAATTATGAGTGGCAAAATTATTCGCCACGAAGAGTTCTACAAAAAAGTCCGCGACAGCATATGTCTAAGGTTAATATAAATTATCGAAAAACGTTATGAAAAATAGAAGTGTTGAAACACTTCAATTTAAGTGAGAAATTTAAGAAGGAACAAATCAATCTTCATCAAATTTAATGGTTTCTGTGATTTGTGCATTTAACAAAGATAAATAATCGTAAAGATGTAAATCGTAAACTTTGGACGAATGATTTACATTTTGTAAGAGTTTTAATGAAATGGTGCAACCGCGCTGGCGCAGTTGTATCTTACATCAGAATCAAAAATTCGACCAGCGAGGCTTCCGGTAAACGAGTAAAAAATATTCAGGGCAACGCTGGATAATCAGCTGGTATGTTCATATAACTATATAATACTTTGTAACTAACGAAAAACAAGTGAGTAATGGGCACATATTGTTAAAGACTGACATAGTATAGAATTTTAAATGCATCAGATTACTTATTGATTTTTAATTTTTATTAACAACAAAACTTCCGTACAAGTTGACTATTAGAAAACGTTAAACAAGATACACATACATATTTCATTGGATATATTTCGAGATGCCCGGTGCGACATGGAAGTTGATGTGCTTGGATGAATAAACGAAAAAAGTTAACATTCAATTGTCTCTTTTAGATCGAAAGAAAAAAGAAAAGAAAAAAGAATTACCAGCGAATAGTATGGACGGTATCGACTAAGCAAGTCACCCATTTTACGAATAGGAGACAAAAGTCCTTCGTGCAGGGAGAAATGTACTATGAAAAATAAATGTACTTTAAAACATTTTTAACTATTTTTTATTACATTTCGTATATTTAATAATGTACGATGCATAATAGATCCAATATATTCAATAATTAGGAAGTGAATAATCGATTTTTATTCTTTCGTATAAAAGAGCTGAATGAAACGTAACATGGAAGAAAGAGAGAAAAAAGAGTTCATCACGAATGAAATTTGAAGTGTGAAAATCAGTCGACATGCAACACTGTTCTCCTTTCACTACACTGCATAACATGTTGACTACTCTGTATACCTCTCCTACACGCACTGTATAATTTGTCAATGCTTATTTTGACAACTTAAATGTTGAAATTAACTACATAATGGACGTACATAGGAGAAGTGAATATTAAAAAATATCAGGAGTTACATTTAACTGATGCAGAAGTTAGTAGAAACATTCATTCAGTAACTTAATTAGTAGGGAATTAGTGATTTATTTTTTTGTCGTAGGTCTTTTCTTTAAGTTCAGCACCTAATTTTGAGTTTTGTACGAACAAATACTCTTAACCTACAACAGCGTCCTCCAAATGAAGCGCCGCGTTGGAGAGTGACATCCCTGTAGCATCCTCACTCACACCGCTGTCCCGTGACCTTGTACGTCTGCGTTAAGCCCCACCTCCTAAGCCACGGCGCAGCACCCCTCAGGGGTTACTAGACATCCGACCGACTCGGCCGCACTCTCCCTCTGCCCTCCTTTCCTCTCTGCCTTCGTCCCAAGGGCGGTACATGACATGACGGTAGGTTAATTAAGTGCCGTATTCCGTTGCACACATGGTCAGGTTCGCCCTCTTTTTATACGCGTGTGTGCGTGTAGCGACCGCTAGACTCTTTCTCCATCCATGCTCCGCTTCATTTTTTAAGGACATTTACACTTATTTTTGGTCGTTTCGAGCTCATTGCATAAATAAATCTTTTTTGGGGGAGGGGGTGCGGCTAAAGAACAGAACTTTCGTTGAATTTACAGTTTTCATTAAATTATACGAGTATGTAACTATTTGAATACACTAATTGCCTACTACTACTTTGCAAGTTACGCCAAACTGTCTTATCTCACTCGCATTTCAGTAGCTCTAGCAGAAGAAAGATTGCAGCTGTAAATATTGAAGCTCTTTTGTGACTTTTGTATCTAAAAAAATCAACTTTTGTCATATGTACACTCTCATTTTATCTGATCTTAAAAGTAGACTTCCATAAAAATTTCAGATATTACAACTATATTTTAGGGGTTGCTACCAAGCTTTAAAGAGTCAACATTTCAATATTTTAAAGCTTGGTAGCATAAAATAATTTAAGTAATGTAGTTTTTATGGTCTAATTGTATGACATACAACAAAATGTGAGGGTGTATTTTCCAAATTTTAAAGTTTCTTTGAACCGAAGGTAAGAACAACCCTACTAAACATACCTGCCGAAGTGCTCAGTAATCTAGCGATGTAACTGAGTCACTTGACTGCCTTCGTCTTATACACTACCACTTGAAACCCAATACTAATAATAGTGGACCGTGTTGTAAGATTTACCAGTGGGACTGTTTTTCTCTCATCTACTGATGGTTTTTATTGTTACATTGTAAGTTATCTTCTTTAGTAAATTAGTGAAAAAGGACGACGGATGCTGATATGTGTACACCACACACCATCACTCTGCCAAATCATTAAAAAAAATTCAATGTAATTTTGGCAAGATAACGATGGTAAACCGAGAAAGCAAGGTTGTGCAAAATCTCTAAATTACCGGGAATTGTGCAACGAGGTTCAGAAAATGTATCGAAAAATTTAAACCTTTTTGTACAAAATTAAGCCTCTGTACATCAATAATTAAAATAAATATATACTTTTGTCTGTAGTGGAATCTTTGGGGCAGTTTCTAAGCTACGGAAGGATAAAAAAGAGAGAAAGAAATGGAGATTATAATGGATGGGCAGTATATTTAAATAAATTTATTGTCAAAAAAAACAGTACAAACTGCGTATGACCACGTGGAAGACAATAAACGAATTTACTCTCCGGAAGCAAGCAAGGGACCATCCCATCAATTCCGATCAAGGGCCCTAAGGCAGAGGCGGATTCAAAAATTTCAGCAAAAGTTCCTAGATAAGATAAAAAGTTAGCTGCGAGTTATAATACTAATAGAATGTCAATATGTTTGTAATTTTAAGCAAAAAATTACATGTACGAGTTATTATCGAACTATAGATTNACAATAAACACGCCCCTAGACAAAGCCTAGAGAACCTGTATGATAAATCCGCCTCTACCAGAAGGAAAAACGGAGAAAAACCCGGGCCAGGATGGGGCTACAGAATTTATGTGCACAACCGTGCCAAAGTTGAGTACACATAAAACTAAATTAATATGAGCTATAAGACAACACAATCATGCAAAAAAATAGTTTTTGAAATTGTTATAAGTTGTTTAAAAAGTACTACAATATGATACTGCCGGCTTTTTTATACTAATATGTTGCAGGTAACAAAACTTCTTTCTACCTACGGGTGAAGAAAGAAGAACTAATTTAAAGTAACTTATTGTTTGTCCATACGTACATTTCTAAATTGTTTATATAATACGCTGTTTTAATTCATGGTATGTACTTAAAGTTTTTGGGTAATACTCTCCCTTACATTAATATGTTATTTTTGTAAATACTTTCTCTTCGGTATAGACTCTTGTTTTATGTACATACTTTTGTAAATGTCTCTTGTAAATATTTTCATTGTACGGTCTTTGTGTCCCGACCATTGGTTTTCCTTGGTCCCCAAAATGGTGCTCAATTGCACCTATTTAAGAAATTATTACAGTATGCCAAAGATTTATATAATAATAATAAATTTTATATCCATGTATAACCAAATTTACTATTACGGCAGCAGGAAAAAAAATTTGAAACTACTTGTAAAAAATGTAGACGCAACTGAACTGAGAGTGAATTCCAGGGCATGTAATGTACAGCCCACGGCAAAGAGACTAATGCCTCTCCACATGTAATTAAAATATAAATATTTTAAGTAAAATCCCCTATTGAATTGAATAGAATTACTTTTGTTCGTGTACTTAATGCTAAAACCAAAAAATTGTATATTCTACTTCCTAGAAATTTTGCCTAGTGAATTAAAATTCTCCTACGGACAATACTCTTAGAAATTGATGTACTGAGAATTTAACTGTAATCGATTATCATCCATCACATATTGCAATCTTCTAATGTGACATCGCTCTTGGTGTATTAATTATGTTCCATGTAAATTCGCACCTGTAACCACAAATTATTGGCATGTTACCTTATCAGGCTTCCGATTTAGTGAATAATTGAGTGTAATTTATTTCCGCCGATGCATCACTTATTAGGTGCGTCAATCACCGTCACTGCGGGTAGTATTTACAGAACTTTCACAACTTGTTAATGATGGTGAATTTATCGCGCACTAAATGAACCGAAAGTTGAATAAACGGTCGATATGGCAACATAAATATATTTTACGACGCCTCTGAGGAATAATACGGGTGACGAGCGCTATCGATGTCCTAACAAACCGCTGCGGAAACTCCTGTCGATTCGTAGTTGGACTGAATTTTTTAAAATTGATTTTACGTGTACTGAGTTTATAGTAGAGCGAACCGATTGTAACTTCAAAATATTCCTATCCAACAAACTATATCGTAACAGTGATTGTTTCCGTTGTAAACGAATCCTTCCATTTCCGAATAGAATCTAGAGGTGGGGTAGTATGTTCAAGTTTAATTACCTCGTGGAGCGCAAAATATTCAAAAACATCTTTCTAAACAGTTTAAATCGGCGTCTGCATTATGCACCAATTCTCTGATTGAGATTCTAATCCCTCCTGCAGCTTCCGCTACTGTTTTTGAAAAGGTACATGTACAATGCCTCGTTGATAATTTGGATACCTCTCAAGGAACTGCTACCTGGGAAGTCTTTCCTAAAAGAAATGAGAAAAGTGTGGTTGACTGGCAAGATACTAGCAGCAAAAACAAATTAATGTGCATGGCAATAATATTTGTGTTTCATTTACAGAGGCTATTACAATTTCACAAATCGTTGAAAAATATGCAATTATTGATGTAAGTCAATTAAGTTAAAATTAGGAATAAGAAACTATTTTCTTATGTGCATTGCTTGTATTTCATTATATTGTGAAAATACATAGTTTATGGTCAATTTTCATATATCTGTGGTCTTTTAATAATTGCTGTTCATTTTAAATGACTGTACCACCGGTACCGGGGCTATCTCTTTTGGTAATAACATTTTATGACTTGAAGAAAATATTTTAAATATTTTTTTCTGTGAAAAATGTAAAGTAACCAATTATCGAGTCGGATAACTTCATTCTGAGAATACAATATCATTGAAATCACAAAATCAAAGCAATATAGGCGTGAAGTTTGAGAAATCGTTTTTCCTGTTAGTTGTGTTTTGATGCATATTTGAGGTGGTGTAACGTTCTTACTAACTCAATATACAACAATATGTTCTATTTATCATATACCTCATAGAGAAGACTGCAATAGATGTCATTTTCAGAATTTTATCATCAGAGATATTTAAGCCTAAACTTGTTAAAATTTGAAAAAATTCATAAAAAAAGAATACAAGTAAGCACGTTGATATTTATTTAAGTAATGCTACTAACACGTATCTACATCTACAAATAATATAAAGCTGTATATACGGCTCGTTTTTTACAATAAATTCGCAAAAAGTGAAATTTGCTCTGATATCCAAATTTAGATGAATTTTTCTGAACTCAGATAAACCGAACAAAGTTCATACATTAAAATATGGTCTTTGCAGTGGTTTTATTTGAGCTCAATAGGATGAATAGGACATGAGATATAAGCGGAAATGTAAATGCCAAAAATCCCGAAAATACGCGCGAGTGGGAGGACAAAAATGGCAGTCATACAAAAGGGTTGAGATCATTTAAAAAAAATCAGTTGTGAACTCTCGAATAAAAAGAAATGATACAGGGAAAATATCAGTCATTTGAAAGAATGGTCGAGCCACCACCTCTGGACCGTTTCGTATGGATTGCCTCTGGTAAATGATATTTTTCTGTACCTAAAACCCACCTCATCTATCAACATTGGGTTCCCTTTGGTAGTCGTAGGTCACATTAATGCGATTTCACCGAGTGTTATAGAAACTCTTCCATAACTTCTCTAGGACAGTTATTGTGGAAGTGTAATAGGATCGAACTTGCCACACTAGTAGGTAACTTCCCTCCCTTACAGCTACGCTCCCTCGACCGTGGCGGCGGGGAAGGGAACAGACACTAACTCATGAATTCACCACTAGATAGCAGTACTAACACTATTTGACAGCTGAGGTTTTATTCCACTTCTCCCAGAACACTCTCCAGGTAAACTAACTAATTCTCGGGATTTTCTTATAATGATGAATCTATGATACTACGTCGGCGCAGTCTGTGGAAGCACGACAATCCTTTAAAGATCGGAGCCTAGTAGATTTCAGTCTCAGAATGTTCAGAAAAGTCACATTCTCAGTATCACCGACACAAATCACGAACAAGTGGCCACGAATTCGTATTTCGTACAAGGAAAACGTTCCTCACGCGTCTTTTTCTTTTAATTCTATTTGAAACGACCACTTACAGTTAAAAGTTAAGGAGATTAGTTTTGGCGTCTTAAATATTCTCTTATGACAAACACACAAGTCTAATGGTTATAACTGTCGCCAATTGCCGTAGAATATCTGACCGACAAAATAGAAAGACCTTGACGTATCTTCACGAAACCCGAGTTCAAACGACGCCCCTGGGTACACCATGAATATAGTCATGCAGCATACGACCGTCCACCAACGCTGCCTATCCTCAGAATAACCATTATACATGCCCCACTATCCACTTCAATAGACTGACATTCCAAAATTTAGCTAATGCCCGCCGAACACGAAACTGAATTCGCTGCTAGTTGGGTTGCACAGAACTGGTCACTCGCTGGAGAAGGTAGCCAACAGGATGAGAGTATTTCGTCTCGTAATTTCTCAGTCGGTGTCGTCAGCAAAGCCTCCTCTTATATGTGATCTCATCTTGGATACACGTGAGGTGATGCAGACGTCGGTATCCATTTTCTTTTTGCCACGGAGCAATTACGCGGTTGGTGACGAACGCACCAAATTGTGATCACCAGCAGGCTTCGTGTGAGACCAGCATAGCAGTGCACTGTGCCCCGCTCCGAGCAGGACAAGATGCTCAGCTCCAAGCAAAAACCAGCAGAGAATTTTGCTCCGTGTGCGGAGGACTTAATTCTATTCTGCTTTCATTTATAATCTGTGAAACATTTTTTTCATAAGTCAAAATGACATACGATATTGCTGAGAGGTAGCGCGCGGGTTCAAATCCCTGCACGGTCTAACTCGGTGAGGTTTTCAGCTTGGGTATCTACTCCCGGCATAAGTTTCCCGAGAATCCAACATCTCTCCTTCGTAATTCCGACATCCAAATAATGGTTGATGCGTGAGAAAGTTTCAGGGCCTGAACCTCGCCATAACAAATAAAGTAAAAAACGAATAAAATTTACTGTGCTTCGAACAAAGAAAAAGTATGTGTTGCGACATTTCTTGCCGTACATGTATATAAGAAAAGAAACTTATTTATTCGAAAAAAATTGATATGCATTAAATACCACTAAAAAAATAAAGCAAAGTAGTTGAAATTTTATCATTAAACTAATGGCACCTTTTGTACTTCAACCGCTATATTTGTGGAAATGCGTGCGTAATTTTTCTTTTCTTTTATTACTTTCATCTCGTAAGCATAACAGTTATTCGTGTAGCTCATATTTGATGGCGTGTTTGCAAAGGAGCTCCAACAACCCCTTTGCAGCGAAAGAGTCGCGTGAGGACGGGGTGGAACGCAAACGCATCCACTTTAATTACTTCCGGAGGGGGCCCTCAGGGTTCGTGAAGTGCTCTCGAGGGGGTGAAGATCGCCCTCAAGTGGAGCGGCGGCCCTAAAACAATTTAAGAACAACTCCTCGCTGAAAACATGGTATGCGCTACAAGAGTTGCCGGTAGGTTTTTCGAAATGTGAAAGGCAGAGAATAATTGTGAAACGAGGATTATATATGGAAATTCTCTTGAAGGATTTGGAAATTGTTCATGGTATATAATTAGTCCGGATTTATGATGAGACGTGGTAACTTCGAGGAGTACCTTGGCCGTAGTGAGGAATCCATATGTATGCTTGGTGGAGATTTGAAAATAGTGACCACATTCTTTGGGATTGTGACCACCATGGACATTATATATAAAATAGCAAATAGAAAAAGGGATATATTTAACAAAGGATAAAAGTAAATATGTAGTAACAACATAAATTTTTTCACTCTATATTGATTATATTATACAAAAGGGACACTTTTGTGGGTCTTCACGGCTCGTCGACATCAAAGGTCATTGGAGCCCTAAAAAACTTGTACATGTAGGGAAAATGCAGTTACGCACTAAGGAGATCCAACATGACTTTCCCCACGTGTGGGACTCGCTGAATGACTCAACCATACCCACTAAAAACCCTCCTGAATTACCACATACCAAAACATATCTCAAAACCAAAAATCAAAACATTGAGGACAAAACATGAGTGGGGGACAAAAAAAGAGGAAATGAAAAATACCCTAGCTCTAATAGCGTCGGGATGGAAAAGAACAAGAGGTGACCAAGGAAGGTCAGGAAAGAGAAAGGAAGGAGCCTTGCATAAGTAAGTGGAAGTAATGCCAGACTCAGCTCGGGACCCATAAGGGACATATTAGAGATACAGTTAAAAGAAAATACTGAAGGAGTGCGAGGAAGATGAGTGTTCGTCTCGTCGTGGCCGGGACGGGAACATCACCACGCCGTATCACAGTAAGTCATTATTACATTTGAGAGTAATTTGAAACACAAACAGATTCTCATAATTGAATATATTTCACGTCACGTTTTTATGTTAAAGATTAATCAGAATTACAAAAGATAAAGAAAAGAAAATTAAGAGTGTGATGGCCATTGCAGAGAATGTGTTTAACTTGATTTCACCGAGATATGACAGTTTTCCTGTTGAATTAGCTTATAAATGGGTTGAGCAACATAACGCTGTATCAAAAGGGTTTTGGAAAACACATCGTCATATTCTGTAATACAATTAAAATAAGATTAATACTTTCGCATAAATTATTGAATTACTATAGAGACAGAGGCCAACGACAAAGCGACTAGGAGAACGAGAAAGAACAATGCGAAACTATGAAGGAAGGAAAAAATAGAAAAGTAATAAAGAAAGAGCCCCGCAATAACTTATGTTACAGGAAATATGGCATATGTAAACGCACTCAAAAATAAATGAAAAATAAGGTATACAATTAGTCCAGGAGTCCAAAGCAAGAAAACCATACATACATCAAATTATTTCAATATCAGAAGCAAAGCCAAGAAATAGTTCAAAACTGCCCGTCACGCAGTGGTAAAATCTTTAGTAACCCTGTCGAAGCCATCCCTAAGGTGCATGTTCGTGGTTTATGCCCTTTGGTCGCAAAACGGTTAGGATTTTGAGAAAGTTACCTATACAAAAAATAATTTCCATTAAATTTCCTCTATCAGGGGATAGATTTCAAAATCATAATTATCCATTACTTTCGATAAAATATACTGTTATTGGCTTATTATAACCTCGAAGGACCAATGTATCCGAATGAAGTGATAGACACAATGAAATTACTGCCTCAATATGATCTTTGGTCCAAAAAGTGTCTCATAGTCAGTGCAAAATGGAGGGGAGGAAAAAACATAGATCAATTTGTTTTATTTGTAAATGGGAAATGTAGCGTGCTCATGAAGCTTATCTAGGTGATATGAGTTAGGAGTTGGGTGGTAGGTTATTGTTAGAAGGTGGGCCGGTTAGGTGGGTTTACCAACTTAGCCCACGTGAAGGTTATGAAGGTTAGCAGAAGTAGTTAGTAATAGTTATTGATACTAAGAAGTGGTGGATAGAGGAAGGAGGGTTCGCTTTTCAGTGGTCACAGCTATATGAACTGGTACATTAATGTGAAAAACTACAATTTTTTCTAGCCCCATCGGGAATTGAACTCGGGATGACTTGGCGAAGAGCAAAAACGCTACCAACTGAGCCACCAGGGGCAAAATAACGACGACATAGGCTCAAAAAGTTAACTTTTAAAAGCAAGATATAGTGATTTGAAAGGTAGTGGAAAGAACCCTTCAAACTACATACATTATCAACTTTCCCAAACACTGAATAATATCACTTGAACATTAGTATTCTAGTAATTTACAGTCAGACAACTCATCCAAAATAATTGTGCAGTGATTATTCAACCAGAGAGTATGTATAACTTAGGTGAGACTTTTTCTGTTTTTCAGGTGAGTTTCCTGTCAGGTTTATTGGTAAAAATTCTCCATTGGTGAGTAAAGCGTGACATGTTTGATAAATGACATAGTTATTACATTGTCCATAATTATATTTTACGTTATGGTAAAATGGTGCAGAAGTATTTCAAGTTGAAGTTCTTATTAAGCCTTAGAAAAATATGTATACATTTTTATTGGACCAAAATATACATAAACGTTTATCAATTGTGTTAAATATTTATTCAGTTATTTTGAATATAGTGAATAGAAAATGTAACCTAATGTAAAGAATGAACAATAATTTACATTATATTCGATCTTATATGTCTATTATATTTTCTATCATACTGAACAAGACTAATATTTTCAATAAATTTCATTAAGGATTTAAGCTAGCTAACAGCTAGCTATCCTCAACTAAATGCTATCAAATACGTTAATTTATTATTAACAATGGCGATATTAAGAAAGTGGGGAAAACAGAAAGATGATGATTTAGATAAAAATAACAAAAAGTTCTTGAGAGAGACATGAACTATTATTTGAAAATATCTTCACACTTATGAATTCCAGCACTGAGCACTATCCTCATGCCAACTTCGTATCCTCCGCTGAAAATCAATAGTAGCGTTGAATCCCAGTGAAACAATTGAGGACAATTAGACGCACTGGGTGCACCCCGCAGCGGCAACGACTTGTGGTTTAGAGTTACAGGGTGGGGGGAAGTGGAAAGAGGATATGACGTCAGTGACGCGTGCCTTATCGTTGCCGAGCGGAGCGTAGTATTGTCCCAGGACAAGGCTGTCTCCGCAGTTGGGCCACACCCACTGATGCGCTTCCCTTTCGTTGTTGAGGAATCTCTGTTGGTACTGATTCAGCGTGTACTGCGCTTCGATTGAACTTGGTTCAGTCCAATTATATGGATCGATGTGGGACAGAAAACAACAACTTTTGATTCACTGAACACTAACCTATTGTTATTTTTAGTTTCCAATTGCACAGAGTGTTTAAAGAAAGTAATAGTTCTTGAAATACGTCCCAAAAAAATCTTTGAGATCTCTTCGAATCTTTGCGAATTAGCTCCCAGAGAGTCTATTTTCAAATTTTGGTGATGATGTCCAGAGTTGTATGTGTATGTATGTATGTTAATAATTTTGTTCCCAAGATATCTCACGAGCCAATTGATGTATCAAAACCAAATTTTGGATTTGACTTTGAGATCGCTTAGAATCTTATATATGACCAGCTCATTCGGACTTCATTTACACTCCACACTCCACTTCCGGTATCATAATATTCAAACTTTTGAAAATATGCATAGAAGCATTTTGATTGGTTAGTTAAATCCACGTACAGATTCCTCAACCACATTTCTAAATCGTGGAGGCGCTTGTTTTCAATCAGCCAATAAGGATATTTCAAAGATATTAAAGTGGAAGAGAAGATAATTCATACAATCTATATTTGAATATGTTTTTAAATTTTTTAGAAGTTTACCATGTACTGTGATGGTAAATATTTTGAAACCGATTGATCGTAGAAATATGTCAAGTTTTCTCTTTATTCTTCAACTTTTAGTGTTATGTTGGGTGTTTATTGCTAAAAGTTTTTGTTATGAATTGTAATTGGAAGGTTGAGTGGGGCGCACTCCAGAGTTTTTACTGTATTGAGGTACTTGTTCCCACTCTAGACCTATAATATTAGATTGCTCTTTCCTTTTCTTGAAAATTTATGAGTTCGTTTTTTATCCTCGCCAATACATTTATTAGACATGTTGCCTTAAAAAAAACTTTTTCTTTCGGGGGGAGCAGTGAAATCGAAAATTCGAATATTTGAGTATCCGTACCGGGTGCGCTTTCAAATTATCTGATTACTTGAAGTTCTACTGTATTTACTTATTTAAAGCGGACTACAAGAAGTTGGCTGAAGGGGATAATCTTTTTTGTAACCGATTACCACGATTCATGGCGTAAATGAAAGCTTCGCTTTGTTAAATTCATTTATTATTTAAAATCTCTATTTTTGGTCGAGCATATAACCCTTGAAACTGATCCCGGAATATCTATTTAATTGATTGTTTTGAACCTTCCAGATTTTGCTCACTCGAAACTTTTTAAGTTTTGTGGATGTAAATACTTATTTCTGACAAAAAGGGATAAAAGGCTACATTATATTTAATCGACCACTTTCAGAAGTGACACAATGAGTTACCAGATATCCGACTTGATCTGTGGCCTATAGAATGTGATTATTAGCGGGGATGAAGAATTTAATCGTGATACATATAAGTTAAGATTATTTCATTAGTTAATCGTGAAAAAATATCGGTTATATTTAGATTATTTTACGTATCGGTTAAATTTTACACTACTTCGTCCGATTACGTTAATTTATGGTTATTTAATTATATTTAGGTGCCAAAGAATAGATATTTATTGTTTACAGAGGATGAATGAAACTATGAAAACCACCTGCTGCTAGTTGAAATGTAAATGTTTCGTGTCTTCTGTTTACTATGTCTCCCACTACCTTCTTACGAGAAAACCCTGTGCAGAATATACTATACAATTATATTATTTTATTATTAGTTGTACAACCTCTGTCTTAACCTCCTTCTATCATTCCATGTTTATCACAAAGTTTAATGCAAGCACATCTAGATTATCCAAACATCGTAAGAAATTTCACATCGTTAAAGAGATTATTTTTGTTATGTCAGAATTAGGTTTCTCGTGTGTCATATATAATGAAACGCTTCAGTCCTTATCGTATAATCTGTTCTTCGTGAGTACTATGTCACTTTGATGCGATTCTTTTTTGGTTATATGCTTAAACCTTTTATTCTAGAAGCCCTTTTTCCGTTCCATGCCGTCTCACCAGACACACTAAGGCTTTCTTTGAGATGAAAAAGTCGGTTTCGGCCTTCAGATACTGCTTACCGTCTTAAAAAGTCTGCCTTTTCTCCGTACTTCACTCCGTAATCCGTGACGACGAGGAATTTAGGTTATCTTCGGAGATTTAATGATCGGGAAAACTTTGGAGGAAGGAAAAAGATTTTCTTAACGGTTGCGCTCAAGACATTCAGGGATTCTCCGGTTAAATTCAAATTGATGTGCAACGGGTGTCGAAATTGGATGTGATGGCAGATTCGGTGGAGTTTCAATTTGCTGGAATTGGTATTTGACAGGGAAAAACATGAAATCTTTTCGTGCGTCCTACTGGGAGACTTTTAATTTACAAAATTACAATTCTTGAAGACTTCAGTTCGCTCCCACAAAAGACGTGTCGAAAATTATGGTAAATTGAAAGAATGTCTTAAAGGAATAAAAGTGTTTTTAATGTAAAATTTTATGTACTAGTAACTTATTTTGTCAATAAAATAAGTGATTTAAAACTATTTTAAAATAGCTACATAGTGGCTCAAACTCGTATCGTTTTGTACTTATGTATTGAATTATTTTACTGAATCTGACCACGTGGGGTCCAATAAAGTAATTTTCTTGGTAAACAAACAAGGGACCATTCCATCAAATTCCATTAAGGGCCCAAAGGCATTGAAGGTATTAAAAATTTATATTGCAGATTCTATTAAAATTCAACTATTTTAACTTCTCTTATCCATTTATTATTCCAATACAAAATATTACATTAAAGTAAACATTTGAGATTAATAATAGCAAAAATATTGATGACATTCATTCCTGTTTACAAATCAGCCTCTACCGGAAGGAAAACCTGAAGGAATCCAGGACCAGGATGGGGCTACAAAAATAATGTAAACAACCGTTCCAAGATGGGAATAAACTAATATGTGATAAATTGAGACAAAAACTTCATTCGTGAAGAAAAGTAGTATAAAGAGCGCTATAGCAATGACAATGGTAACAGGACTAAACATCAGTTTCCTTTAAATAGAATCATTAAAAAGTACTGGGAAATAGAAACTCATATTAACTTATTTTATGAAAAATAATAAATTCTTTAAGATTATTGAAGCAATGGAGCATTAGGAAACTTTTAGCTGCGGACTTAAAGAGACTAGAATTTAAAATATCTTTACATTTATCTTAAATTAATAGAACGAGTTGTGTTTATTTAATGAAAATCAAGTCTTCTAGGTTTTTCTTTGTCGAAACTGAAATATATTAAAGATGCTTATTTTATATATTTATGACTATCACAGTGCAAATTCAATCCTTATTTTGCGATGTGTATTAGAGGTGGTGCGAATTAATTCATTCATTTAGATGTTCACGAACACCCCCTTGCGTTTCATAGGGCTATCAAAAATCTTAATTGTCCAGTTACTTAAACTAGTTATGTTAATTTGACATCAAATTAAGTTTCTTAACGAATATATAGATTTAATTATTGATTCTGTACTCTTGGTTATTCATTGACAACATTATCAAAAAATAATAAATTATTAGGCGTTATATTGTTGCTCATGTTTTTATTGATGGTGCCAAAACTCTTCTCCTTATCCAGTGTATGGTACTGATGATGGCTGCTATGCAGCTGAAAAAGATTTTTAGCGACTATAAAAACATGGACGACAATAAATCGTCGTACAATTTATCATTCGTTTTGGTCACATCACAGAAGATCGTTTTATAAATAATTTGTTGTAACTTATCCTCTCGTCAAGGGGAAAAAACACTTACGATTTTGATGAACTGAATCGTGTATGATAGGAAAAGAGATTAAGAAAAAAGTTCTTCCAAGTTCCTTTTCTAATCCTGTGGAAGGTTGCGATGACTTTTGAGACGTGTATTGAAAGTTTGAAAGCACTTTCTTTGGACATATGTGACTTTACTGACATTGCTTTCTCCATTCGTTTCTGCGTGTGATCTCATTAAATATTTTTAATAATTGAAATATAACCTTTAAAAATATTTTTTTAGTATTACGATCATGTAATTAATTGAATATTTTCTCATACATGAACATCAGACATTGTTATATTAATAAGAAAAGGCATTTTCGAAAATTACTTTTTTGTTACTCCAGTACTTAATATATTTTGGTGTTGCATGATATTGGATATACATATCCCCCGTTTCCTTCTTCGTTCACCTTCTTCGGCAAATTTGGTTAGGTCTTGCAAGAAGTAACAATTAAAATTTACTTCTCCTGTTCTACAAATTAATTACTTTCGAGCTGAGTAAGAATATGCATTTAATGTGT
This sequence comes from Laupala kohalensis, assembly GCA_002313205.1. Taxonomy (NCBI): domain Eukaryota; kingdom Metazoa; phylum Arthropoda; class Insecta; order Orthoptera; family Trigonidiidae; genus Laupala; species Laupala kohalensis. Next base: position 760,772 of record NNCF01127171.1, read on the forward strand.
TAATATTTCTTATCTTATGTGTCTTCTTGTTTTTGTGCCAAATGTCATGTAGAAACTCATACAATATTTTCCCCTGTGAAAAGTAATTTACAGTGTTTTGAAATTTTATTTGTTGACACAGTTTTCTATTTAATTATTTCTATTTGTCATGAATATCGTTAATTACGATAAAATATTTCAAAAATTCTTATTTGGGAGTGACTTTCTTACTCTTCTTCGTCATACTTGAGTTTAAATAGAATATTTATGTGACAACTTTCAGCCAGGTGAAAAAGTCGACGAGACTGAAATCGATCTCGGGACTCCTGCTATGGACGAAGGGATTAGTCCTGGATGAAAATAGTGTACAGTTGTGGAAGGCGAACGAGTGGTGTCGTGGTTAACACCCCTGCGATCAAAGAGTGAGTTCGGGTTCGATTCCCGGCTCGTTATAATGTATCTTCTCCATGCGTGGGTACACGGAAGAAATGCACGAATTTATTTATATGATTACTTCAGTGTTGGTTTACTAGATTCTTTCTTCGTTCCTTCTTTGTTATACGGTTTTTTCCTCCAATCTTTTGAACACGTCTCTTTCACGAGTCTTCTTCTTTACGCTGTTTGCGTCTGCAGACGTAAGATATCGATAGCTTGAGTTGAAAGGAGCGTAAATCATATCTCTAACGTTATTAACGACCTCCCGATGTTTCTTCGCTTAACTTCTTCCTTCAAGATTTACTACTACATTATCAGCAAGATTACTTTTGTATCTTTCCTTCCAATTACTTATTATCATTCGCTGTATTATCTATTATATATATACGTCTTGGGCGAGAAATAAGTACTACGAGGCCATGTGCAGTTTTCATCTGATTATTTAGATGTAAATTATTTATTATCGTATCTGTTTCTATTAATATTTAATTTGACATCACATTTCAACAAAGTATTATCTGTGTATGTATATTTTTATTGAGACGAGTATGTCGACAAAAACAATCGTTAATTATAAAATAGTAAATATGTTTTATGTACGAATGTAACTCACTTTGCATCTCCGTTGGTTTGAAATAATGCTTTTGGACATATTCCTACGATGTATTCTAAATAGAACATAAGGACATGAATAGAAATTGCAGGAATCATACAAAATAAACCTTAGCATATGTATCTGATGGGAAATAATTGATATTTGCAACAAAAAAAGTACTTTTGTGATATTGACGGCAAATTTCTGACCGCAAATCGAATATCCATACCCTCTTCTTTTGACGATGTTCATGCGCAATACAGTAGTAGTATCAATATATTGTTTTCACAAAAGCAGTGAGACTTTCCATTTGCGTGTGACGAGTGAATATCTCAAATAGTTAACTGCCTCGTCTTTACTCTTTCTAATTTAACGAAGTTTAATACATATCCATCAATATTTGTATTCGAGACAAGCGTACAAATATGTTGTTGCATTATTATAATAAATATTCTAATCTGATTCTGAATTTCCTTCCGAAAATATTCCATGATCAAATCTTCTATATTTGATGTTTTTGTATTAAGCTGTAATTAAAATTAATAATTAAAAAACCGTTAATTTATATCTAATATTACGATTAGTATTTCGAAGGAAGTGTTGAATATGTTGCTGATCCCTACCCTCATTTCGCGACGGGGATGCCTGCGTGATGAAATTACCCTTCCGATCGGTTCCTTCACCGTAATTGCTTCGTGGCTGCTCGCGACAAGTCAGCCGGAATTTGTGCTTACGAGGAAGACAAGTCCTGGTCTCATATTTCACGGCTCGTGGAAGCGGTGATGGTGCGGGGGCATTGTGGAGGAGATGGAGTCGTTGCTCGTTGTTTCTTGACGAGTTGGCTGGAGGTGATCGGTCTCGAACAGAAGAATGTGCGACGGTGGTGTGGGTGTTATAATGTATGGTGTATGAACGCGCGACTTTACTCCCGCTCTAGCCCGGCAACTACTAACTAGAGACCTTAATCAAGAGAGAACCGTCAGAGGATGAAAAATACACTCGAAATCATATTCCTTTGCTTCGACAAATTTAACTTAAGAAAAAAAAATCATGAATGGAAACGCACTGTGTTTATTAGTTTATTGTATATTAGTCGTAGTAAATTACTTCGTGGTCTTTGTAACAGCCCTCTTGACAAAAAAAATATTTCTTTATTTCTTGTCTGTCTAGTTGGATTGATGTTGGTACAGCGCGTATGCACAGTGTAGTCAACACATTCACTTCGCCATCGTTCATAAGAGTAATGATATTTGTACCGTGTGGTATGTTTGCAGGACATTCGTGTTTCTGAAAACTTAAATCTATCGCTAATATCGGCAATCAATTCAATTCATTTGCTCTTGTGGCGTTATTCTGTTCCTTCTGCATCGAGCGTGTGGAACGAATATTACCTTGTATTTTAGTTTGTTGTGTTATTAACTTATATTTCTTTACAACAAATAGTCGCTTTTGTGACAACTGTAAATATTTATTTGGATATAACTCAAATTCGTAGTAGTTTGCAATTCGTGTTAGACAGTCATATTGCATTATATTCAGCAAAGTTACCTGACTTCGATTATACAGGTAATTGAAACCACTATGAGATACTGCGCGAAGTATTTTCCGGAAATATGAGAAATTCCGCTTTATAATAGTTCTATAGTTCGATAATAATTCGTACATGTAAAATAAACTTTTTGTGTTAAAATACAATCGTGTTGATATTTTATTAGTATTATAACACGTAGCTAACTTTTTATCTTATCTAGAAAGTTTTGCTGAAATTTTTCAATCCGCCTCTGCCTAAGGACCCTTGATCGGATTTGATGGGACGGTCCCTTACTTGCTTCCGGAGAGTAAATTAGTTTATTGTCCTCCACGTGGTCATA
>NNCF01127171.1:764847-832831 GCA_002313205.1 Laupala kohalensis
TATTATTATTATTATTATTATTATTATTATTATTATTATTATTATAGCATTTATTTTCCTCCTCTTTCGGCCCCGCACCCTCACATTCGGTTCGACTGTCAGATTTATGTATCGCGGGTTATACAAGACTCCTTTCGCTGCCGGCGCCAGGTGGGATCTGGACGAGAATTCGTAGGAAGGTTTGAATAGTGCTGGACTGCATTTGATTGGTGTATTTTATCACTAGTGGCTTCATGTAACATTACACTTTAAGACATTGAACAAGAATATCATATTTTAAAGATGTGAGGTGTAAACATAGGTAATACAATTAATAATAAAATAATTCTATGGTAAAGTGTACTCTGTCGTAATTGTTTAATATGCTAAAAGTTTTTTAATCGTCTGTTATGAAGGTTGGTTCAGTTTGCTGATCTGTGTTTTCCCTTATATCTTTTGCCTTATTCATTCAATTCTACTATTTAATCACCCCCTCCCCCCAACATTTCCCTACCCGAAGTTTCTCCCCTACTTTTCCTAAAACATACACCTTCTTCCAATCTCAAAATTCGTTTTAATCTTTTCACTAAATGTATTTTAAAATTTTGATTCTGTATTTTTATTTTTGTTTTTAGCACTGATGACACTCGCTAAGAGTGCAAAATAGCGTTTTGCGTATAGAGAAAACTATTCCATTGTATTATTTTAATATTTCTGAGACGTAACTTTTGGAAGTATCACTTTTCCTCCTATCATTCTTAACAGATGGCAAAAATATATTGCTATCATCAAAAAGCTTAATTTTTTGAGTTTGAAAGAATCGTTAACTTATAGTTTACTATTTTTAGTATATTTTGTTAATAATATATAAAATACAAAATTCGAGTCGGGATGATTTGAAGTGAATTTGTGAACTCGTCGTTTATAATTAGTTATTTCGTTTTTCACATTAAAAATGAAATAGTTGTTTAAAATTGTATATGCTATTTACTACTTTTTCAGTAGAATAGTAATTTGATTGACTCACTGATTGGTAGTCTCAAATTAGAATGGTACGCGATCTCACTTACGTAACTTTTGAGGATTAGCGTTGGTATATTTGTGATACATGAGCCTTATTTATCTAACATTTGATTTTTTATATTTATTAATCTTGGGAAATCATTGACATAGTGTGAAATCATTGAGACAAGGCGGTACTGTTTTAAAATTTTGTCCCTTACTTCCAAGTGTAAAATGGAGACGTTTCTCGTAAGTGTCCTCTGCGAGTACTTACAGCAAGTAGAGTATAAGTGAGGGAGGCGGGTAGGGAAAGGATGTCGTTGGGGAAATATCAATCAATTATTTTATTCGTTTTGGAAATCAACCATAACCGCTGAAAAATTATGTGGGGATTATATTGTTGCATGGGATTTTCTGGACGTGCAATTCATAGTCACTGAATAGAGACTTATCATTTAATGGATTCCTAATGTAACATTTACATTTACTTTAAAAACTAGTAACCTGGACACGCCAAATACGTGCGTCTTTGCCTTGACTTCCCAGCTGTAGCTCGCGGTCACACACTGCTCTATTCATTCATCCCCTCATTTATGAAGGAGATCCTCTAAACACTCACACCCATGATCATTAAATTTTTGAATACGTCAATTCTTTTCACACTTCCCCCTTACCTCCTTCCACAGCCAGACGATAACCCAAACGGCCGACTCATACTACACCCTCTGCAGCCGTGAAAAGTGAAGATTCCACAATTATTATATCATAATTATCAATTATTTCATTTCTAATTATAATAAATTTATTGTCAGAAAACAGTACAAACTGCGTATGACCACGTGGAGGACAACAAACTAATTTTACTCTCCGGAAGTAAACAAGGGACCATCTCAACAATTCCGAACAAAGGCCCTAAGACAGAGGCGGATTCAAAAATTTCAGCAAAAGTTCCTAGATAAGATAAAAAGTTAGCTGCGAGTTATAATACTGATAAAATGTCAATACGTCTGTAATTTAACGCAAAAAATTTACATATACAAATTATTATCGAACTATAGATTATTCTGAGTATCGTGTTTAAAAATCGAAAGAATTGAAATAACACTAAATTCACGATTTATTATTACAATAAACATGCCCTTAGACAAAACCTAGAGAACCTGTATAAGAAAACCCCCTCTACCCGAAGGAAAACCGGAGCAAAACCCGGGCCAGGATGGTTTACTCATAGTTTACTCTGTCTGATTCTGCCATTTCTACATTACATTTATTAATTTTCCTGTGTTTTATGAAACACCCAAGAAGAAGATGGAATCAAACATTAGGGTGACGCTAGATAATTGTCTTAGTACATGATGCTATTCTACATCATGTTGGCGAAAAGAAACTCAAAATATAAAATAATCGAATTGTCTCTGGATGAGCGCGTTATTCACGACAGGATACTACGACGGCTCTAGGTTTGTAAATTACTAAAGTAAAATATATTATATGATGTTTGTTGGTTCATATTGTAATCAACAATGATTGTAAACATTTTACAGAACACCTTGTTTCGGGCCTTCGACACGTGTAAAAAATATTAAACATGTCGAAATAACAGGGATATATGAAATAATGTTAACATAACAGAACATTTGAGATACACTCACGTTATAAAATAGTATTTTAAATACTCGATAATTTTTCCGTATCTCTACGTAAATTTAAAATACTATATATATATAGTTAAAACAGTCTCTTTGTCTAATGTTAAAACAATATTATCCCAGTCCATCAATTGATCATTATCTATTGAGTTATATTTATGCTCCTGCATAGATTTACTGATATTAAATATTTAAAAAAAACATCTTGGAAGTCAAACCAAGTTTGATCACGTTTTCACTCCCCGTCACATTCTGTGAATTCTATAAAAACTTTTGAGCCGTTCCAAGAAAAATATCGACATACAATTATTGCTCGCTTCATTGTATAGGATTATTCTCACACTACAACACAGTTTCCGGGATATTCTGCTCTCCCCTCCTGCCCTCCCCGCCCAAAAAAAATTGATTGCGTCTTGCAATATATTGGGATCGCTACCACAGGTGAGAGAGGTTTTTGCTGTCCTTGTGAGTGTGGCACGTGTTTGTAGGACGGCGGCATGTGCTCCGCTGTGCACCGCGTGCTCACTGCGACCGTCGCGCACCCCGCGGCCGTTAATCAAAGGCTCTGTGTGCGCCATCCGTTCGTCTGTGCTCCGCATCGCCCCGTGCCGCAGCCTGACGCTTTGCGCTGCGTAAGAGCGGCAAGGAGGGGTCAGAAAACACCCTTGCGTGTTGGGNATGGTTCGTTTCTGTTAACCCTTGCAAATTCACACACACTGAGTTAAACAGTGTAATATAAATGTATTGTCTAAAATGTAGTTATAAAATGCATATAACCACATGGAGGCCAATAAACTAATTTACTCCCCGGAAGCAAGCAAGGGACATTCCCATCAATTCCGATCAAAGAGCCTGAGGCTGAGGCGAATTGTAAAGATTACATAGTTATCTACATGATGTAACAGAATACCAACGAATTTGTATTTTATAAAATACAAAAAGATAGTTGACAAGTACGTAATATTGTCTGACCGTAGATTATTCGGAATTTATAGTTTATAAATCGTAACTATTAAAATAATTCTAAATTCGAGAAATATTATTACAATAGACCGACTTTCTTAGGCAAGAGCCTAGTGAGCCTTAATACAAAATCCGCCCCTACCGGGAGAAATACCCGTGCCAGGGTGAAAACAGAAGTAAGAGTTCTTATGTATCGAATTACTTTGTAGCACCCAAATTATTTGTGAAAATAGACGATTATACACAGATAGAAAACACTTTCAATTCGTAAAAATCCTGAGTTGTCTAATAACACATACCTGAATGGAACAAAGGAAATTGAATACAATAGATAACTAAACACATCATGTAAATAAAAATTGATTCAGAAAATGACACATCCAATTCATTACTTGCTTACTTTTGGTGCTAACTAAAAAAAAATTTGATTAGGACAAGAAACCTTGGATAAATATATAAAATTCACTTTTCATTTTATATATGGCGCCTATATACTAAAGACGCAGCGTGCTCACTTAAACACCACAGGTTCCTACCTCTCTCTGCTAAACAACGAAATCAAAAGAAATGAACGAAAGTACTCAATAAAACAATATACTTGATTGTTGACTTTGGCACGTTTGCCCGCTTTAGGACCGGTGATTTGGAGGGCCTTATTAAAACAAAACAAAAAAATAGTGGCAATGATTAAGAATAACTTTTATAATTAATCATTTTAAGCATTAAAAAAGGTGGAATACGGAACTATTCATAATGTATTTGATCATCAATGATTATTTACACGAGTATCATACAATAGTAACTACACATTTCTGGAATTTAGTTTCTTACTCCACTGATGCCACATAACTTAACTAATTCGACCGTAAAATCATTTCAATTCTTTCTGTTAATTTTGCGCGTTACAAGTTCAAACAAAGTGTTTTGTAATCACCGGGTTTAGTTATATTCTTTGTTAAAACAATAAAGAAAAGCAGTGATTGACGACATTCATGTACGTAAATTTTATTCCGAAAACTACCATCCCACCATTATTGATGAATAACGATTTTACTATCACCAAACTAGAGCTATTGTACGATAATAATGAAATAATCTGCAAATATGTATGTATGTATGTATGTATGTATGTATGTATGCATGTATGTATTCCTCGTTTCGGTCAACTAAGGACCTCGATGACGAATGCTAATAAGACCGAATTCTACGTGAATGGTGAGTCATTTAATAATAATTATTACTATTTATCTGCAACTAATTATTATCTTTACATAGAATTATTTTATCGCGGAAAGAGTTTACTCAAAGATATCATTTTCTCGATTCTTGAGTGAGAGAGGGGGTGAAATAGATCCGTCATAAAGTCTCGATGTGTGGACATTATTAAACCAGAGGAAATCTGATGTGCTAGAGAGCAACCCATGTGAGCGCAGTGCAGTGGCTGGCTGTCTCCTTTAAAGCGAACGTTCCTTCCGTAGCTGTTGGCATTGCACCAAGGCCGGGCGGGTGGGCGGGCGGACGGACGGTTCGGAGGGGCCGCGCGCGCTGGCAACGGGCACAGATCGTGTTGGCTATGTCACTGGCGAGGACCGTTCTTCGCGGTGATGATTGTGGTGATGACGGTGATGGCAGCGGCGGTCGCCACGCTGGTCGTGAGTCCGATGGTGGCGGCGGCGGTGGTGGTAGTGGTGCCGGTCGCGGTGGCTGCTGTGGTACCTGCCGTGAGTGCGGCGATGATTGCGGCGGGTTTTGCTGCAGTGATGTCGGCGGTGGGGCCAGTCGCCGTGCAGGTTCTGCTGTGACGATTCGGTGGGCGTCTGTGACGCGATGTTGATTTGAGGAGATATGCGAGTTGGTGATCGTTGTGAGAATAAGGCTCCCGAGGATCACGAGGATGATGGCTATATTTTGATTAGCGTTGACGATTGGTAAGAATATCTCTTGAATAAATACACGAATTTATTTCAATTTATGTTTGAATAGTTGATAATTTTTTGCTTTTGGTTATGTGAATGATTCCTTATATTTAAGTTTTTATTTTACAATTATCGTTACATTGCTCAATTATTACAATCACTAAAACAAGTCATTGTTTACGACAGAGCCACTTACAGAATAAGACATACAACTGTTAAGTCGATCAGTCACTATTTGCTATTAATTGTTATGTCAAATTAGCATCCCATCCCAAAAAGGGTTATATCCTCGGGATTTAAACTTTATTAATTCAAGAAAATTGTAAAGTGAGTCAGTCTTAATATTTTGTTGAAATAGAAACCTGCAAGTATTATATTTGTACTTCAAAAAATGTATTAATAAAGAAATTCGTGCATTCATAATTGTCTACATACTTCACGCGTGTTTTAAATCTGTTATTGTGTATAAACATATGTTGATATGCAATAAGTTGGAGAGAGTTGCCAACAATTTTTGGCCGGATGGCTGTATGTAGTTTTTACTTATTTTTCTCCGAATAGTTTGATGGTGGATCATTATGTCATCATTCTTGGACCTCTTGTTACAAAACGTTTTATTTTAGTAAAATAATACTTCTTTCAATAATGAATAGTGATGGACTGTATTAATGTTGGGATATAATTTGTAGATCTCTATTGTATAAAAAGGATACAATTATACATTGGCAGATTTTAATGTCATAATACTTCAAAACATACGTGTTTCAATATATTTTTTTTGCAAAACTCCGCAACATGACAGTATTTCAATTGCGTTGTTTTGCGAATGCCATATAAAAATATAGTTATTTACAAAAGTGTCGGTAAATACATTTGTTATTTATGTGTCTAGAGGTACGTTTATATTATAATATTTTAAACATATAATATACTTGGTTTTCTAAAAAGTATATTACCCCTGAAAAGTCTGAACCCTTTGTAATTATTTGTTCCTTCACTTGTCAAAACGTAAAATTAAGTAAGTCCCATAATTTTTTCTCTCTCTATCGCAGAGCATTAATCGTAAAATCTAATTACTGACCTTGTGCTTAATCTATATTGACATTCTACAGCGCACCCATTACATCTTCTTTAAAATGCAAAATTATTCCTTTTTTAACGTCATAATCAGTCATGTTTTGTCCAACTCCCTGTGTGCGTGTTGGAAGCAGCACTACATTTAGTCTTTCCGGGTTGACAGCCGTGTGGCGTACGGAGTCTTTTGTTTTTTGCAAACATCAGATGACTTGAATACAAATGAAGTTCGGAAACACTACTATGAAAAATTACAATGGCTTGATAATGACATAGATTCCTTAGTTAGCGATCAGAGAGAACTGTAGACACAAGAATACTGTTACAATCATGACTATTGCCATTGTGCAACGGTTAGAGCTCGAGTTATTAGAGTCTTCTCTGCAAATTTATTTATTTCATCTCGTGCTTCATTTAGAAAAATATATTTGCACTTTCTAACATATAGTAACACCTTAGAACCAGCCACATTATTATAACAACCCAAATGTTCCTTGAACAACTGAATGTTTTTTTAATACAGAAAGTTTATTGCATCAGCATTTTTAAACAGATATGAGGAAAACTTTTAGAAAGGAGGCATTTTGGGATGAAAAAGCAATGTTATAAGAGAAATGCACAAAATTTACATTTTATTAGAAAACACATGGCACTGCAGAGTAGTGGATAACGCGTTGACCGAGCAAATGACACATGATATGAATCCCACTACGGAAGTATGAATTTTTATCAACACGATATTGTGCCTTGTAATACAATAGTGCCATTTTGATTTTGTTTTTAATCTCTGATAATTTGTTAAACCAAGTGTCCATTTTGTTTTAAATTTGCTAATCACCGCTATCAGATTATCGCTTAGTCTTCCAGGTAGTTGATGTACCATCAGTTTATGGTTGTAATTGAAAAGGGTTACAATGTTGCTTTAATAACTCGGTAAAAACGAAATATTTTTTTTGTATGAATAGGGTATAAAAATCCTGTGAAAACAGTTTCTTCTTTTATATATATATATATATATATATATATATATATATATATATATANNNTATATATATATATAATGAATACTTTTTCATGTATACCTATAGATACATCCTGAGTCGCCAAATTGTATTTATCTGACGTAGCTTCCATACCAATATGTCTAATATACGACTAGATCGTTGCTCAAATTGTTAGAAAGATGTATTCGTCTGAAAGAAAAATCGAATAAATTTGCGCAGTAAGAAGAAAGATTATTCCAGAAAAATCTCTTTTGTATCTGGCAAACAGATTTGCATTCAGAGGACCTCCAAAAAAGATTCATTTCTGGGTAGTACTAAGATAAGAAATGGAATGTACGGGGCATGTGAAATATTACTGAGTTAGAATACACAACTAAGGCACACACACAAAAAAAAAAAGTATGCGCTTTCTCTGTTGAACTGTGGGCTCAGCCGTAGCTGTAGCAATAGCAGAAACACCTGATACTGCAGTAGCGAGATAGAGAGGCAAGCAACCAGGTCAACACTTGGACACTGCGGATTCATTGATTGATTTTATTCGCGTCCGAACAATAACATATGCATTACAGTCACGAGGCTTGGCGCCCTCCGCCACGCGTCAACTCCAGCCTTTGCGTCTGTTCGATGCTCCACTGTTTGTGTCCGGTTCAAATCCGACAAACACGTACTCTCAACCCACGCACGGAACCAGTAATTCCTGCCACTAACATCCCTCGCTCTATACAGTGGGCTGTAAGCAGATTATACGGCCAAATGTTTAGAGTTCACGGTGTAATTTCCTGTTAGTGACATGGTTTTAATTACGACGATCGAATGAAATCTTTCTGCCTAGTGCGTAACATTTCTCGTGTGAGTTCGTGTCTGGTGTGTTATTATCTTCGGACAACATTAAAGTGAAACGAATTTTGCTGACATATTATACATGTTTGTGATGGAATTATGAATAAACATGCATGTTCTGTTATGAGGATGCATGAATTTCAACATTTGAGTAAGTTTTGAAATACATTTTCGTATAATTAGTTGGGATTTTTTTCAGTAAACTGGTTGGAATATATGTGCGTTTTGCCTGCGTACCTTGATAATACAATATACATCTCACAACAACTACATATAGTGAAGCAACGTTTGTAATATAAATTTACTCACTGATCACTATCACATATATTTACTTCTTGTTTTAGAAATTATTTTAAACTTACAAGCATTTGTTACGAAATATAAAATTTTTCTTCCGCTTTAGACATCTCAAAATCGAAGAAAATTCGTTTCGGAAAGAGGTATTTATATATGTAATTATAAATGTGTGAATAACATAATAAAATATTAAAGATGTCTCTTATTTTTACAATCATTGTTAACATGTTGCAATCATTGTGATGGGATTTTGTACAATATTTTAATTGGACAATGCTTACTTTTTTTTCTAGAAATCTCCGTACCGAGCTTTCTAAGAAATGTTTTTTTCTACTACAATAGGTCACTTGGATGTTTTCCATAATTATTCTCTCTTTTCTGTTGTAGTCCTTCTCCTTTCTTCCAGAATGTGGATACGTTTTCCCATTATCCTAGCTTCTGTCCATCTCATTTGGCCTTTCCACTCCCCTATCGCTAAAATATTCCTTATACTACCAAGTTCTCTTTTCAAATTTATGAAACTCAAAATTTTTGGTTACCTAATAATTTCTCCCCATTCTTTACATTCGAAATGTCTCTTGCACTGTATATGTCATACATTTTCCTCCTTATTCCTCATATGTATGACTAACTCATAAAATTTATTTTGACGTTTCTTCCTATTTCCAACTGCAACGTATTCCATCGTCTCTTTTTATATCCTGCGTATGTACTCCCTTAAACCACTACGACCAGTAATAAGTTCCTTACACACATAGCTTATTTGAAACCATCTTCTGTTTTATATACACTCTGCACATTCCTTATATAGAGAAACCTTTCGCGGCTTTTCACCGTTTTAGACTATCTTTTTTAAGATATTAATGCTAGACAAACCATTCAAAATTCTAATTAATTCCTTTGTTGATATTTAAATTACATTGTATTTCAGTTTTATGAATAATAGTGGTTAGTAATCACAATCAACTTCGTAATAAGAAAATATGCATGAAGAAAGTAATACGACCTATGAACTCGCGTGACTGTTCGTTAGAAACATGGCGTGTATGTCTTGACATTGACGGACAGGTGAACAAAAAAAGTACTGACTCTTCAGAACGTTTACTGACATCTATATGAATATTTTGAAAATGAATATACATTTTTGTTAGCTGTTTAAAAATTTAAGAAATTTTAGAAGATTTGAAGAAAAAAATCGAAAATAAATTTCTTCTCATTAGAGACAATGTATTTGTTCGGAATATGTAATAGTCTATAAAATTCTTAAATTACTAGTAAGGTGTGTTTTAAAACAAAAAATCGATACTCTTTATCTGTTTATTCATATCTTAGACGTTTAAAATATTTAATTCTCTGTCGACAGATCTACCTGAAGTAGATGAACTTGAAGCGTAAATTTTGTCACATAATAACATTTAACTAATTTAAACAAATTACGGCAGGTTAACAGCACCCAGAATATATAAACATTCCCTAAGTTTATTTGAAAGTATATACCGAAGTATGTACCGTGCAGCGCGTCGGGGCGAGATCTCAGAAAGTTCTGGTGCTTGTGTCTCCGTATCTGTCGTCGCTATTGCCTAACGTTTAGATATTCGCAGTGCTGTTACTCTGCTGTTGTCTGTTCAAATACAATGAATGTTACGTATATCTGTGCATTTGTCTTTTATCGGGGTTTGTAGTGTACTGGAAAATATATAATTCTATTAAAAGACATACTTGGTGTTGATGTAAAATTACCGCGAATTATGGGAGTATTGCAAATTATTCGCCCTATGTCATGTGATAAAATCAGGCAGATATATTTTTCCGTTTTGGATAAATTTGAGGTGGTCTTTATTATTGAATTAACCTGTATATTATATTGCATATCGATATTCATATATAATATGACTGGTGAGAAACTTCATACTCTCGAGGAATTTGGAGAGCAACCTTAACTCACAAAAGTGTCAATTAAAAGAAGTATTATACAGTTTGATCTCTATTTTATGTATCTTTTCCAGTGAAATCTTAGCAGATAGTTTCTCCTATCATCGTAAAATTTTGCATTTTGTTTTCTTCGTATATTTTTTTTTTTTAGATTTGGCTGTACAGGTAAATTGTTTCTTCCCGGTATCACATCTTCTTAACTTCACATTCATTATTCTTGATACTAGATCCTATCTTATCGCACTTTAGCAGCCTTCTTTGTGGCATGTTTCTCACTCGGCTCGCTTTCCTCTCTCTTCTGCCCAGAGCTGTCGTAAAGCGCAGAATCAGATAGAGCGTACGATCCTCTCCTGTGAGTTACTGCATCCTCCAAAACCCCCTTCCGCAATTTCCATTCCCTCTTCTACCTCTCTTCTTCACACATTCCATCTCCTTTTCCTCTGTTTCACAGCCAAGAAAGGCTGCGCGGGAAATATCAATTTGGCTCCCAATTTTTGGAGCTGCCGGCTATATTCTCTCTCTCTTTGTACACGTTCAATAACTTCATATATTTCCAGCGTCTCCGTATCTCCCAAAACAACGTTCCCCCTACGGCTTGCTTTTCGGCGGCGGTGCCAAAGGATCGGAACAGGGCGGGGGTGAAGTTTTGTTGACAAGGCTAATGGGGTGAAATTGTTGCGTTAGAGCTAAAAGATTACCGTGACAAAGGACGTTAAGGAGATTGGAAACTCAAGCATCTGATGAATTAAAGTGGGGGGGAGACATTGCTTACCCTTTGGAAGCTCCCGAACTTCGTAACTAGAGCGAAGCTATTTCATTTTGTGACGTGAAATTGCGTGGCTTGTTTTTGGAACAAGAATTTATGCATCAGTTTCATGCGGAGTAATATGTATATAAAGAATTTTTGGAATGGAATGTCTGTAATAAAATATTTAAGTATTTGAAATTTTTAAAGTCGTTGTAATCGAATACATTCTTATTACTGAGAATCGTCAATAAATCGTCACCTCTGATATTTTATACATTTCTACAAAAAATAGTTTTTAAAATGTAAACTGTACATTATTATTTCATGATGTCTTGTGACGTATTTAGGTAACTTTTTTTTTGTTAAATGAACATAATTTATCACTCTTTTTCTAGTTCCAAATATACAAAAAATAAAGTAAAGTATGTAACTGTATAGATCTGAAAATTACTGTATCACACGATATAAACAATTACTTAGGGACAAGATGTCAGAAATTTTTCTTGAATATATTAAGGACTATTTGTAGTTCAAAATAAGTATACTGAAGCATTTTACTTTTCCTTAACCACTTCTGTCATTATGTCTTCAAAATATGTAAACAATTATGTAAATGTATGAATTAACTTAATTGAATAGGAAAATATTGACAGAGAAAGAAATTTTGAATTCATATTATCCCCGGTAATTCTGGATCGAGAGTGGCTAAAAATAATAATGAAAATTGAGAACGATGTACTTGTAAAAATAATGTTAAATATTACTATTTATGACGGTATATTATTTGTAGTAACGAAACTAGAGAAGAGAAAATACATAACTTCAGAAAAAATGTTGTTTCAGTCATTATGTCACCACAGACAGTCTAAGAAAAGTTCTTTGATTTATTTTTATGAAATTAAGCATTTTAATACAAAAAAAAATAAATGTATGAGTTTCTATCACAATAAATACATCAGATCGCCATCGTTTCGATATTTATTAAGACATCTTCAGGGTTGTATATACATACACAGTCAAGGTTTTCAAAACAAACAAAAATACAACAAAAAGCTAACTAAAAGAGGTGGCCAAAATTTCGACTGATATAAAATTTAATTTCATTGTGATCCATATTTTTTTTCTCTGTGACAGATAGCTTGAATGATTGGATGCGCCAAGCGTAGTAATAGCAATAAAAAGGTACTATGTAAGTATACAAGTAGAATATTGTTTGTATGTAACATGCTATCCTCTCAGTGTAACGCCCAAGCGCTTGTATCGAAACACGTTGTATATGGTACTAGCTTTTTATTTGCTTTAGGCCGGTATACACAAAAACAATTTCAAAAACTATTTTCTTGTATGATTGTGTTGTCTTGTGACTCATATTAATTTAGTTTTATGTGTACTCAACTTTGGCACAGTTGTGTACATTTATTCTGTAGCCCCATCCTGGCCCGGGTTTTGCTCCGGTTTTCCTTCGGATAGAGGCGGATTTCTTATACAGGTTCTCTAGGCTTTGTCTAGGGGCATGTTTATGTAATAATAAATCGTGAATTTAGTGTTATTTTAATTCTTATGATTTTTAAACACTATACTCAGAATAATCTAAAGTTCGATAATTTGTACATGTAAAATTTTTTTTTTGCGTTAAATTATAAACATATTGACATTCTATTAGTACTATAACTCGCAGCTAACTTTTTATCTTATCTAGGAATTTTTGATGAAATTTTTGAATCCACCTCTGCCTTAGGGCCCTTGATCGGAATTGATGAGATGCTTGCTTCCAGAGAGTAAATAAATAAATTAGTTTATTGTCCTCCACGTGGTCATACGCAGCTTGTATTGTTTTTTTGACAATAAATTTATTATTATTTTTATATCATACATCTATGAACATAGATGATCTATGATCATATATCTTTGATGATAGACATATGACATAGAAATATCACCGTGTAATACCAACTTTGTGCTACAGTTAACGATAAAATATGTTCCTAGGTTAAATTAAAAAATATATTTCGTTTCCTTTTTTTTAAATTTCCATCACAGTATAGCACTTCCCGAATTATATTCGCATAAACCTTACTCATCATGTAAAATTACCGTAAAACCTTTATCATCGTGATTCTATTAAACAAGTTACCTGAAAAAACACTTCTTAACGCTTAGATATTTTGAAAGAAATGTATTATTTATCAAATTACTTTTTAATTTTTGAAGCGGATAGAAACTACGTTTTAATACGTATTTAGGAAATATATTTCTTTCGAAAATAAGAGCGAATTTTTGCAGCAATCTAGCCAATTTTCATGTACCTATATTATAATCTCCTAAAAAATTGGTGTATTCATACTTATCAATCAACTGTAACTTTCATACAAATGATTTTAACTATAATAATATTTTTTTCAGTTCAATATTCCAACTTCAGTCCAGATATAAATGATTAAAATACTTTTATTTCTGAGACCATTTGAAAGACCATATTCGACTACAAAAAAGTACTCTACCTCATCGGTGTGTAGCGGTATGGTTCACTGGGTTTTGCGTTTTTGTTATCCGTATTCGGCGATTTGTTTATAAATATGTTTATAATATTCTTATTTACATAACACAATATATCTTTCCGTTATCGTAAAAGTCTAAAGTCTAAAGAACATTTTTATTTCTTGGCATCCATAAAAATGAAACATCTAAAACCCTAAAAAGCAGTTTTTAGATTTTTAACATAGAAATGTTCACGTACAGATACTGAGATATCTCAATTAATTCGTGAGGTGAAGTAAAAATTAACATTTCACCCTAATGCATCTCTGTAAGGTATTATCCGCGTTGACTAGGTCAAGTTGCCTACCATTCACACAACTTGAAAATATTTACCGAAGTAGTTCTTATTATTGCTTCTAATTTTTACTACTGGAAGAGGACAATTATTTCCTGATATTTAAAACTCTATAATAAATTTATATTGTCAAATAAAGTGTCAAACTACAATGGTTGCATGTCATCGGTCACGTGATACGACTGCCATTTCCGTTAGAACTGTATTTTCCACAGTTTTTGGTGAATTACTCTTGTTTCCCCGTGTAGTATAAAATCTTAACGTCATTGCTTTCCTTTTTCCATTTGCTAGTCGTTTTTTTCGCTATGTTAAACCGGTACTTTTGCCAGAGTACCAAAAAAACATATCCCAAAAAGGTTTCTCCATGTATGCTTGTAGTAATTTAAAGTAAAATAATTGATAATTTTGCGTCGTAAAGATATGGGAATTATCATTTGAAACATTTTGGGGGTACTTAAGCCTAGTCGCTCTAACGAATATAATATCTTCGGGATTTTGAAAAATTCTTTATCTGTGAGTCCAGACAATATAAAAGTAACATCATGTTAATTTTTTCCATCTCTAGTAGATTTTTTTCGTAGCGTTGAATACGTCAGCTAGTCAGTCAGTCCTTTTAAATAGAGATGACACAAACTTATTTAATTTTTCTCCATCTTGAATATCCAATAAGAGAGCGTATTTGTTAAGGTAATCTTCTTTCAAATCCAATTTCAATGAGTTGAGATACCCCTGTAGTACAGCATTAAGCCCGCCTTATCTTGGGAAATGCGTCAAGTGTCTTCCTCGAGGGATTTTGCTGCGCTCAGAAAGGGTTTCCTTATTTTTTATTCGTCTTGTTTCAGAAGCACTTCTACTCCTTTCTCTTTCGTAATGGGCAACACAAGTGTTTAGAGGAAGGATATGTTCGTAAAAGGTATGTTCCATAAAGGGTTTGAGTGCGTGCAACCCTCCATGAATATAGATTATCATCCGAAACACACACGTAGAGAAATGTTAAGAAATGATGTTACGTGTAAGACGAAATTATCTCTTCACTCTCGAAACATAGAGTTCCGGAACATGAAATAATTATCCAAGTTGAGGTTTAGAGTTTTTAAGTAGATTCATGATGCCAAAAGAAAGTTTCACCTCAAGTCTCATGTTTTTTTCATTAACACTTTACTAATAAAATGAAACAAATTGGCATTAACTCTTAAAACATAATATCTCGCTTGTTACCGAATTTTATAGAGAAAAGCTAGGAATATGTATCTCAAACTGGGGCATTAAAACTTAAGAATAAACCTAGTTAAATATCTTTAATGTATCAGTTGAGATATTCGTTTGAAATGTAGCTATATTATATTTACATATTTAAACGTTTTGAAGGAAGTTATACGATTCTTAACCGCTGACTGGTGTTCTGAAAGTTGAGTGTCTCCAAAAAGCATAGTGTTTTAATAAAATTGTTAATAGAAGACAATTTATGTTCTACTGCATCCAAATGTAGTAGAGTTAGGAACTTGACTTGAGCATCCTCATTTGATATACGTGCTACTACTGTAATAATGTTAAAATTTCATTAAAATTAGGAACAAAAACATTGAATGCCGTTTGAGTAAGAGATCTGACAATGGCTTAGATTTGAAAAATGTCGTACTCCATTAACCATTTCTTGCAAATAATTACGTTCTTTCTAATAAGTATCGATTTTAATCATAAATCTTATAAAGCTTTAAAGTTTCAAAATTTCAAGAGTTTATAGCTTGATAACGACCCCTAAAATATATTTTTGAAATTTAAGAAATTTTTATGGAAGTTTTAGTTTTAGACATACATTTTAAATTTGAACGAGACCCCCTCATTTTTTGTTCCATATTTCTCAAACCCCAACCGCAATGATTTTTCTCGACTTTTTCCTCGTTTGGATAGTATATAGTTTAACATTTGTACGAACCACCCTCTCATTTTGTTGTATGTCAAAAATATCTTTTTTTAACCTGAAAGGTTGAGGAAAGTCTTATATTATGACGTATATATTTTAAGAACCACCTCTATGTGTCAGGTTATCTTCGTAGCAGGTTGGGTCGATGTAAATGCAGCTTTAGTTCGCACTGTAGGTAACACGAATTGTATTGACGACCATACTCGACACAACTGTAGCTGTAATCACACTTCATGTGAAGAGATCCCATCGTGAGTTGCATAACACACACGCTTCCTAGTGTTTTGTTGGGTACAACCACTCTCCATACAAGGGTGAACTTCATAACAGATTTATCCGTCTCAAAGTTCATAGGAACACGTGGCATTGTTGATATTCAATAACATGGAAGAGGGGAAATCCTGTTCGTATTACATTGGGTGATGAATGGATAATTATTGCCTAATATTTGTAAACAACAGCTTCGATTCATATTTGCTCTTGAATTTGTGCTTGATATATGTTCCATTGCTTTGCTGAATGCACTGTAGTGCGTAGATCTGGCAGATAAATGAGTAGTCCTGTGTAATCAGTTCTGTAAATGGAAAAGGCGGGTATTGAGCATATGTGTTTGTGACCATGGTACACGACTCAAAAATTGTATTTTAGAGAAGAGATTTACCGTAATAAGGATTCAACCCCAAATTAGAAAGATTGCAAAAATGAATTAATCCTTCTGTCATACTTTTACTTTTGAAATTCTAATCTTTTCTTACGCAAATACCCGAGAGTCACATAACTCGTTTTGGAAGTAAAGCTTATAAGTATATTATCCTGGAAATGATCACATGAATATTCTTAGGCGATCCTCATAAGAATTCTTTGAAGAAAACGCTTCTAGTAAGAAAAGATATTGAAATTTTTCTTCTTCTCTTTGTAATATGTCTGCAGAATTGAAATCGTATGCTATTGAGGGTGACACTCTATTGCTTGGTGCATATCAAATACGTTATCCTGAATGAATTATTCATACTTTGCAATTTTGAGACTCGTTTTGCATTGCTTTGTTGAACTGTGGCGAGAGATCATGCATATTCAACAAAAATTTCTACCGTTTATTTTCCGGAACTCGGTTTAATTTCAACTACAGATCGATTTAATTGTCTTTTTTTCGTAAAATTTTACTTTTTATAGTCTTGTATTATTTTTTATTGCATTTTTAGGTTTTCCTACAGTTTGACCCTTATCTCTTTATACTTCATAACTATATGAGTTCGCTGGACTCCATTCCAAAAATTTGGGGCTGTTGGGGACGTATTCGTTCTTAATACGTAATGCCGTCTTGGGAGTAAATACATATATAAACAGCGTTGGAATATGCTTATCCTCATATCCCACAGGCGCATTCATACAAATGCACCTCCACTGTTCCATGTGCACGTGTGTAGTGATGGGCTCTATTTTACATCATAATTCTCCTGGAAAGCAGGATTATTGATTCGGTGTCTAAAGTATGTGATACTATGCTAAGTGTGTTATCAAACACAAATATCTCTTATACGAATAATGGTATCGAAGTGCGATTTTCACTAACAATGGGAGGTCGTGATTTGGGAAATTGACTTCGGGGTGAGACTTCGTAAATTTTTAGTACTCCCTAAGGATCATCGACTGTCGCGGTAAGATAGCGCTATCGCCAGCCAATTCTGAGAAAAAATTGTCATCTCAATGTATTAACATTTAACCTTTTATTTCGACGTCACAACAGCGTAATTGATAACATGATTGCCCACTACGCGCAGAGCTGGGGTTCCTCTTCTTTAGTTGTTTTTTTTTCCCTTTAGATTAGTTTTTTCTCGGAATTGGCTGACACCTCGGAAGAAGGGAAATATCATTTTGTTATGTCTGATGACGTATAAATAAGAGTGATATAAAAAAATACTACAGAATATTTACTACGTGTCAAGGTACTCTTCCATCCTTATCGTGATTTAAAAGTAATTTTTACTTCGGGAGTAATTTTTTCCTCCATAAGACGCAATGTATTACACTATCAATTATGATTGCGATTATTTCATTTAAATGGCCGGTGAAGTTTAGCATGTTTTTCAAGTTGAAATCACTATAAGTACATATTATCCTTCTTATGTCGATTTAAGATATTTTAGTGATTTAATTCTCTCTACGCTACTACTTCTATCTTAATGACGCTGTTGTTTGTTCAAAAGTAATATTACGGTACTCGTCTTTTCATGGGATTCAAAGAGATGCGTAAAATTACGGAGAGAGAGATAAATTTAATTTCTGCTTTTCCTATTAAGGAAAAAAACCGATTAGCGACAAATATTAAGAAGTATATTATAATGCCTTTGAACTATATTGCAAAAACTAATATCTGAAAATATACATAATTGAAGCAAGGTACGTTTCTGTCACAGTAACCGTACGTAAAAAACACACTACATTTTATGACCACTAGGATAGAAAAATAACGAAAAAAATGTTAGGAGACTGTGTTATATTTAACACTTACTTTTTATCACTTTTTTTGATAAAATTTCAGTCAATAAAAAATAAAATTACCTGTGAGGTAAACGATGTCGCATTTATTAAATCCTCCATCCCAGTTTTGCTCAGTTTTTAATAGAATGATAAATTGAAAGGCGTTTCTATGTTGCTCATTGTTTTATTGGTATAAAACTTTTTCGGCTGCATTGCAGCCATCGTCAGTAATGTACACCGAGTATTGAGGAATATATTTGGCGAGTGCCACGCCTTTCAATTTATCATTCCTTGATAATGTTGCTAACGCTCCACAATTACCAAGTCAGTTTTTAATAATTAATTTCGTTAAATCCAATGAAGTCCTAATTTTCTGTTAGACGGTCTGTTTTTTTAAATATAATATAATTATTGTACTTTTCAACTCTTTTGAACTGTGAATGCAATTAGATTAAACTTAATGAATTACCGTCTTGAAATCTACAAAATATTTTATACAACGTTGGCACAGAAACTCTCGAGGACGATCAAAATGAATAAACTGAATGTCTGCGCTCCATCGAAGTTCCAGTTGGATGATTTCAAAGTATTTTTATCTCTTTGATTCCTTTTATGGGATGAAATCCTTTTACTGCGTTCCTCGTTCTCTCAATGTACACGAACATACCTAGCTCAAGGGCTTTGTAAACACTGCGTCAACTTCCTGTAAGCATGAGAATATCCAACTTTGTTTGTTGAGGACTTGTAAAACTCGATTAATTCATATAAGAATATGAGGGATTGGTTTTACTTAGTATCGGAAACAAAATTTCATATATTAACTGAGTTTTTTTGTTAATTTTTAAAAATAATTATTGCTATATTTTTTATATACAATTTAATTTACAACCATAACTTTTACAAAATTAATACTAGTTGGCAATAATTTCAAAATATCTTAAAGAATTGATAACATTACAAATTTACTATAACTATACTATTATAACTATTAAAATAGTTAAATATTCTGATAATGTTATAGCAAGAAGTTCACTATTTTTGTTCATGTTTTGAGTGGGTGCATGTTTTGCCATCTATACTAGTCTATATTAGTCTACACTAATATATACTAATATATAAATGCGTAACGCTAAAGCGAGTCTATCTGTCTGCTACCAGATCATTACTAAACCACTGAACCGATTGTGATGAAATTTGACTAGGAGATAGTTTAAATGTCCAGGGTGAACATTGGGTAACTTTTACTTTTTAAACATGATAAAAAATATGTAAATATATTTTCTTTCAATGAATATCGATAAAATCCGGAAAAAATACATTTATATTGCCTAAATGGTTAGAGATAGGTGACAACTATCAATTGCAATATTTTTTGCCTCAAACACTTCTATAAAATAGTCCACGAGAGAATATGTTCATCTACAAAAATTAACCTATATTATCGATAAAGCGTAATTAACGATAGGAGTGTTAAAATACGTCAATTTAAGAGAGTAATTTATGAAGGAAATAATCATCCATCCTTAAATTTAATGTATTATTTGTGTATGTAACAGAGATTAAAAAAAAACCCTCTTTAAATCGTAAAATTTTGACGAATAGTTTAAACTTTACAAGAATTTTATTGAAATGGTGCAGCCGCGACATGCCTCGGAAGCGAAAATTCTACCGACGTGGCTCTCACGAGATCGTGTATGAATGCAATCAGTTTTTGTTTTAAATTTGCATTACAATTAATTTAAAAATTAGAATACTGTATCAGTGAAAAAATCCTGCAAGTAAAAGTACGTTGGTCTTACAATAAAGATGGATTTTTTCCTGAGTAAATGAGATTATTCCCGAAAATTAGAAAAATCCTGAGCAACACCATGTAATATATATATATATATATATATATATATATATATATATATATATATATATATATATATATATATATATATNTGAGATTCACTTGCTTGAGTTCGGAAAGTAAATTATATTGTCCTCCTCATGGCTCTACGCAGTTTCCACTTTCCGATTAAACAATGTATATGGAAAGTATTGTAAATTGCATTTTCGTATGTTGCTTTTGAGATACAGTGAAAATTTATTACGCGAAAGAAAGACTGATGTTGGAGGGGTCTTTTTTAGATTAGCAAAGCGTTCAGGGTGAAAGATAATTTATGCAATCCATATATGAATGAGGGATTATGATGTTGGGGAGGTTAGCATGTAAGGTGGTGAGGACAAATATTTTTGGACATATTGAACTATTATATATGTCATTGTGCGGATAATTATCCACGTCTTTCTTGTTTACCTATAAATAATTTTACGTCTTCTTATAGTTTTATTGCTATGTAAGCTGTTTACTCCAATGACGTTTTCTTCAAGATATGTAATTAGAAAGTTGAGTGAGGCACACTCCAGAATTTTATTTATTTATTTATTTATTTATTTGCTCTTCTAAATTGATAGCTTGGTAGCAGCTTCGTTTGGATGAAAGATTTTTAAACAAATTAACTTATTTGAATTCGCCAATACCATTCACACCATTGGTTAATGATGATGGTTTATTCGCTTATGAGATGCAGAAGTAGACAAAGGATAATCTTATCAGGTTGCTTACGTGCGATAGGGGTTGCATTGGTGCACCTACCGTAATTCGTCGTTACAAAAATGACGTTTTGCTCCCCCAATTGCTTACTATGAGTTTAGTTCTTTGTTTCAAGTATGTGAAATTGTCAGTAAATTGTCTGCAAATAATTTTTTTAAATATTAGATTTCAACTTAAAACCATTGTTTTAAAAAAATGTTAAATTATGTGGTTTTTAATCATTTCGATAGACACATCAATTTCAATATTCTTTCCGTAAAATATTTCTTTGAATTAAAAGTAATGTTTGTTCAATCTATCTCTGTCATTATCGCTCGAAGAACTCTTATATTTCTCTTGGCGTAAACCTTGAGATTACGTCACGAACGGAGATCAAAATGAAGGAAAATTTAGATAAACTTAAGCTTTTATTCGCAGAATTTCGCTAATTGCTGAAAAATTGTTTAGAATAAACAGTGAATGAAAATATTAAAGAAAGGTGTATTATAGAAATGAAGTCGATGGTTGTTTCTTCAAACGAAATTCCCCGGCTTTTTGAAAGAGTAAAATACAAAAATACCAAAATAGTTCTTACCATTTTTGTTAGTCTTAAAGAAGACACGAAACCACGATGTGTACATAAAAGTTCACAATGTGTATTGTGTGGTACCTTATTGAGGTCGAAAGGAATATTTAACAATAATCAATTTAAGAAATGGATATTATTAATAAACGTAAAATACAAAATATATCATCACCATGTCTACAGTTTAGTCCAATAACTATAAAAATTTCCTTTTGAAAGTGTTGTAGTGTACACTTGCAATGGATATCAATAGAAAAAGATGAAGAATTATTTCTTGACAAAACGTAAATTATTAGTGGGCACGCACAATGTCTCAGTTTATGAATTAATCGTCGAATATTTCATAAACAAATATAATTTATTAATATTTGTCGAGTCTCAACTTAAAAAATGCGCCCGCAATTAGGATTCCTGTTCTGGTTTATAAACCACGGAGGAGATTTCGAGACATAAATCGTGAAGTGGTTTTGCTCCTTGTTTCTGCGAAGGAATTCGGTCTTGTGCTCCTAGCTACAGTCCCAAAAGTTCTTGTAGCTCTGAATCTCGGATGCTGGCTTTCGTGTGTTTCTGCCATGTTTCACGTCAACGTGTAATTATTTTGTTTCGTTCTTCATAAGTTTTAACTCACTTTTCGAGTTTCGTGTATCGTTTGTAATGTTTTGTTTCACGTAGTACGTGGCATCACTTTATTTTGCAAATAATGTTTGTTAATTTACCATTCACTTCATGATTTTTGTTGCGCGTTATCGACATTCATTGGTTCTCGTACCACGAATTACAATTTCAAACCATTAATCTGTTGAATCTCTTCAAATCCGCGGTTAAAAACTACCTCCTGCACCAGTGCTTCTACACTGTAAAAGAATTTATTGATTTTAATAAAAGTAAAATCCTTCTTGTACTTTGGCACGGTTGTGTACATTAATTCTGTATTCCCATCCTGGCCCGGGTTTTTCTCCGTTTTTCCTTCGGGTAGAGGCGGATTTCTTATACAGGTTCTCTAGGCTTTGTCTAGGGGCGTGTTTATTGTAACAATAAATCGTGAATTTAGTGCTTTTTCAATTCTTATGATTTTTAAACACTATACTCAGAATAATCGATAGTTCGATAATTTGTACATGTAAATTTTTTGTGTTAAATTACAAACATATTGACATTCTATTAGTTTATAACTCGTAGCTAACTGTTCATCTTTTCTAGGAATTTTTGCTGGATTTTTTCAATCCGCCTCTGCCTTAGAGCCCTTGATCGGAATTGATGGGATGGTCCCTTGCTTGCTTCCGGAAAGTAAATTAGTTTATAGTCCTCCACGTGGTCATGCGCAGTTTGTACTGTTTTTTTGACAATAAATTTATTATTATTATTTTTAATGTCCTGGATTTTCTGAACGGGTATTTAGAATAATGATATTGCAGAAGGTTGCATAGTACTTAGAATTAACAAGCGATTCAAATATAACGTAAAGATTTGTACTTAAATATGAACATAACGGCACAATTTCACTTAATTTTTCAATAATCTCTAACCCAAGAATCAAATGTTGAAATAATGCAATTAATTCTCTATGGACCGTTTCCATTAATAAATTGTGTCTGAGGAAAACCTGAAAGTAAGGACAAGATACATTGTTTGAATGCGTGTGGAAATATCGTTTGAAGCTGTCCAACTGGAAATCTTTTTTATACGGCTCGCGAGTTTTAGTTCATTTTTCGTATAATTTTTCATCATAATTTGGAAGGCACAACTTCGGGTTATAAATCTAAGAATTCGTATTTCACATGGTGTGACCGGTGAGAGCAAATAGAGAATGGTATTAGGAATTACTCCGTTATACATTATGATAATGAAACATTTTTATATAGTATGTACACAATTCCTCTTTCTCTGGCTATCTCTTCACTATATCACATAGGTTGCACCGTGCCTTTATAAACAGTCAAAAACTCAGATCTACATTTAAAAATACGTTTTTTTCTTTATTTCTTCATTATGATAAATTAAGGTTGACATTGACAACGTTTCGAGGCTCTAAAATTCCGACCTCCTCTTCAGGTTTGTCTAGTTGTTGATATCACTCAAATTATCTAAACTTATTACTTTCCTCTGTATTACTATTTTATGATAAATGATTACTAGGTCCGAAAAAAAACTCATAAATCAAGATTATAACCATGACTATCGAGAATACTAATTGGTTAATTAATTGGATGTCAAATATGTATTATGCTGTAATCGTGCTATTCTCTTGTACAACATGATACCCTGGAAGAATTTGTTCTATTCTATTCATTATCATATTAATGTCGTCTAAAATCCTCATAGGCTAAAAGCTTACCACAATATTCCAATTCGTAGAACCACTTTCATCAGTTTAGAAAATCTTGTAAGTTCATATTGATGAAAAATATTATTAGATTACGTTCTTCTCACTTGCGGCAAGGAAGCATTGTTATTTTTTAATCTTGACTTGTTTCACCTGTATTTTTATTCATATAATTTAATATTGTTTTTCTGTGTGCTTTGTTTAAAGTCCATGTTAAATTCACATTTAATTTAATGAAATGAGCAGAATAAAAATTATAGTCTCATTAAAATTAATGAGATTGCAGAACTTTTTATTATGAATTCGTTTCGAGCCTTTAGGTTTATCATGAAAATATTAATTTATATCTATTATTTTAATGACGAAATATATTGGAATGCATGATATTATGATAAAAGATCATCATGTTTATTTATGGAGAATTAATAGTGCGTGTGCAAAATTGGAGTTTCAATGTTTGCTCTACTTTGAGCTAGTTGACTGAACCAAGTTATAAACTATAATGGTGAGTAATGAGAACAAATATAGTTTATGAAGAAAGTGATTTGTTATTTGTATACAAAATAATAAGAGTATTTAATAAGATTATTTAAAATCTTAGATCTTCATCATTGCTTCCATTATCAAGGAATCAATCAATTTTAGAATACAAAATTAATATCATTTTGAAATATCCCATGAAATAATTTTTTAAAATAAACTTCATAATTAGTGTAATGTCATGAATTAATTAGCTTTCATATTCCTTATGTACATTCTATCACCCATTGCCGTGGTAATAAAAAGAATTTAAATATAAAATCTCCTTCAAGCATGTATATAATGCAGTTTCTAATAATTTATATATTTTTATCTTAAAGACGAAAAAATAATTTTTTAAATGAATAATTGCAGCTTACCACACTTATTGTGATTTATTTATATATCGTGATAATATAATGGACATTGATAGTATAATTGGAATATTTATCTTGACTCAATGTTGAACATTCTCGTGGCAGTCCTATTCTGACACGGATTATTTTTCTATTTTTCTTTGGCGTCTTTGATCCTAATTGATGGTATGGTCTCTGCAGTACATTATTAGCACATTTAACTTGTTGACTGATAGTGTGATCAAGCAGTTTCTTTATTGTTTTTGACAGTAAATTGGTATTGTAAAGTTTACTCATTTTAAGAGATTGCTCAGCTTGTGAGTTGACTGCTCATACGTAAAGTTGACTCGTTTTATTAATGTGATCTTACCTAAAATGGCTATCTGTTTCTACCTGTCTCCACGTCGATGTACTGCAGCGTTTATTGACATTGTGTTGTGTGTGTTGAGTAGCGTTTGGAAGTGAGAGAGTGATTTGCGAGCCTCGTTAGTGTGTTTGTGTGTTGCTTTCCCTCTGCCACCTTTCTCATTCCCCTCAAAAACACACACGCGCCTACTCAATTACCGTACTAGCTAATATCTCGCGTTCTGTGTCCACATGTTCCTAGTTTGTATTGACAATCATCAACGTATTTGCTTTTCTTGCGCTCCTGTTTGCCGAACAATATATTTACGTGCACATGGTTATTCTAGGTGACATCATCCTTTGGTCATCATAACTGTAGAATATTGCGTATTTGATATGATAATTTCTGGCGCATTTTTTAATCAAGTTATTAAATTTACGTTTTCTAATAGTAATCTTTTCTTCTTCTTTTTTTGACAATGAAGATATCAAAAAATTTAAAAAGAGGTAATCGTTTATGATCATTTAAAATTTTTATTGGGCACATAATAAATGCTACTTATAAACTCGTTTCGAGTATATGCAAGAGTAAGCATAGTTAACAGGGATACGGCCGTCAGCCCCGATAAGACGAGCCATTACCAAATAAATATTGATTTGTATTTATGGCCAAATTGATTTAATTCTCCATATAGTGCAATGACACTTATTTTTCTAAGTTCTTATGTTCTTGAATGAGTTTGAGTGTTAATTATTTATTATGAGCTTCATGTATTTTTACGTTGGATGACTAACCTTGAAGAAGATCAACCTCATTCTCTTTGAGAGCACGGAAAAGATTTTCTGTAACCATTTATTATATTTCTGTTCTTGTTTCACACAGTATTTAACAGTGTTACAAATTATAATATTACAATAAAACTAAAAAACTTAGCTGTAAAACTTTACGAAATGTAGTGATTAAGTAAGTGTCTATGGAGAAGTAAAGTTAAAAAAGTGTTGCATAATTATACTTTGTCGATAATCAAGCAGGTTATTGAATAGTTGAGTAGTATGATCCTGACTTGACTTACTCTTGATGTAAGAGAATATATGTTGATATCCTCAATTTAACGTAGTGTGAGGTGCTGTCCACGTAAGTAAAAGTAAGAATACAAAACATTATTTAATTATAATTTTTGTATACTATTTAAATCGTTCTGATGAATTATAATAAGTTTCTCTATTGAATATTTACGAGTGTATCGAGTATATTGGAACGAATACAGTAAGTACGTGAGGCAATAGGTAATGTAATGCATCAGGAGAGGGAGTTGTCTAAGGTAACGTTGCTCTACTGAGAGCAGGTTTCACTTGACGTAATGTACCATTATGTTTCTTCGTTCTATTGCGGTACATTGCTTATATCAAAGTTCAAAAACTTGGGGGAAAAGTTAGAAATTGCTCATTTTTCTTTTCACAGGCTAGTTTTTTTTAAACATTTGTGAACATATTAGTTACATGTGAGGATTTAAAAATTCCCAAATTTTTCTTTACATTATTTTTATCCGCAAAAATATACATATTCATAAAAATATGTTATCCGCATCGTTTCTTCTGTTAATTGTATTTCTGAGAATACGAGCGAGACTCAGCTTTTGTAGTACTCTCGGTGCATATACGTCGCTGAATACCCACATTAGCTGCAAGAAATACCTACATTTGCTGCTACCTTCACCACCACCATCGCCGTCGCTTCACTCGCTTACACCTTAGCACCATTTCCACTCGCCTTGACAACCTGTGAACTCTTGCCTCCCTCCCTACCACTCTCTCTTCCACCTTCACTCCTTTCTCCCTTCTTCGTCTTTAGAGTCCTAAACCAGAGGGGAAGCGCCAACGACGGAAAAGTGAAACAAATGCGAAATGTGTTGTGAGCAGGGTTAAGAATTTTAGGTACCAATTTCATATGAAAAATGGTGTGGAAGAGGTGCTTAAGCATGTTAAGAAAGGGACAAAAAGGTGCTGTTCTACTCAACTAAAATCATATTGCTCCTATTCTGATTCATGGAGTTACAAACAGGTACATCAACTCATCACTCAAAAGAAAAAGGGATGTTATCTTGTGTCATTGGTTTTCCTTTTCGAGAACTTATTCTTCGAGACGTTTAAAAGCTGCAGTGCCGCTGCGTTTAAACGCACCCACGTTTACTGAAAAAAAATATAGGGTTAAAATTCGCATATTCACTGCAAGCTGATGAAACATTAGTATGTAAATATGTATAAATGAAATGGAAATTACACGCCATATCTCTTAAAAATGATTAACTATTATTGTAGAGCTACAATGAAAGGGGAAAAAAGGAGATTATGAACACGGTTGTGTTGTGTTATGAGTGGTTACACTCAAACATGAAGAAAACTGAGTAAACACCTAGTAATTATGATGAAAAAGCGAGGTTCACAACACACATTTTAATTTTTGCAAAAACAATTTATTCAAACAACAAAGAAACATTTGAGCTACTATTTGTAACTCTATCTTAAGTGTACATAATCAGAATTACTAATTTTAAGCTCAAGAGTGATATATAGTTAACATCAGGAAATCTGTACTGCTAAGCTATATTATTACAAGAAAAAAAGGATTCAATATTAAATTTGCACAAACTGAATTACGATCTCTTTGATATCAAAGTTGATATATATCTAACAGCATGTGATCTGTACTACTATAATACATTAATACAAAAAAGAATTAAATATACATAAACTGAATTACGACTTCCTTTGATCTTAAATTTGATATGTAGCTAACAGCATGTGGTCTGTTCTACTAACATACATGATAACGAAGAAAACAAATTAAATATTTATGCTGAATGACTTTCAGAATTTTTAAGATCTTAAACAAATAAAACATTGAGAATGGTTTTTGCCTTCTTGATATATTTCCTAATTATACTTGAGTTCATCGGCAGCTTGGTCACCAATTGAAGTCCTGATGCCCAAGTCTAGTTGACAGAGTAATTTTCAATGAGATGTCTTCGGATCATGTTTACTCGAATGAAATGATGTGGTAAAGATGTCTTCAAAGATCGTATGCAGATACGTCTTGTTTGTTATGTTGTCTGATACGAAATTTAAAATAACATATTAGTCACTGATATTCTTAAATCTGTACTTAAAACTACATTCCACTACCCACTATGTGGACAATGCTCTGTTGGTTGACTCGGAACTTAAGTTTTGTAGCGCTCCCCTGATTACTGTGACTGGTGAGTGGCTGTGTTAGAGCTTATATAGCAACAAGAGATGGCTGAAGGCAGTTGCCTCTGATTGGTTTGTTCACTGAAGCTTCTTATTGCGAACGCTTCTCCGTGGAGGGTTCTCTTTACTCTCTGGAGGTTTCGTATTCCGTGATCCCTTGTGTCGACCGACTTTCTTCTTGATCAGTTTACGCGCGACTTCCGCAGTAGTCACTCGGTTTACAAGGTTCGCTTGTTACAGGAGGAAAGGGGATGAGGATCCTGAAAAAGGAAAAAAAAAGTGCTGGAAGAAGACCCCGTTTTTTCATCTAGATACGAAAATTTCACTCTCTGATATCTTTCCGAAGAGATTTTACCCAAGACGAAAAATGCGTATGTAAAAATCATAAGTCTGATTTTGAGGTAACTCCTGAAAATGCTACGCACCGCTCCTTCTAGTACTTCCTCGTGAGTACAAATCACGGGAGTAACAACTCTTTCCTATTGGGCGACACTGGCGCTCAGTTGGCTTCTCGTACTCTTCTCGAAGCTACTGAACAGTAGAGGCCTTAATTCAAGAGAGAGCCGACAGCAGTGTCCACAGTTTTAGAGCACGAAATTTCTCAAAACAACTATAATTCCTACGCACTAATTCTCATAGCCCCTTTGCCGCCAGCTGTTACTCGATGCTTGTCTCTTGGTGCAGTAGGGAGAGAGTGAGGGAGACACGACATAATCATGGGACTAACTACAGCTTATTCAAACCTTTATGAGAAAGTATGCGTAGTATTTTCCGGAACTATGAAAACGTCTGCATTATTTTTTCACCCCAGTCCGTTCTCTCTTGATTAAGGTCTCTACTGAAAAGCAACCGAGA
This sequence comes from Laupala kohalensis, assembly GCA_002313205.1. NCBI lineage: Eukaryota > Metazoa > Arthropoda > Insecta > Orthoptera > Trigonidiidae > Laupala > Laupala kohalensis. The sequence continues at coordinate 794,301 of NNCF01127171.1, forward strand.
CCTTATGAGCACGTGCGTCACAAGCAATGGACTAGGAGAAATTACGAATTCAGAGGCCTCGGACGTCGGTGGCGGTTCTCTTTTCTCTAAGGACTCTAGTCTACTCCTTCTCTTCCTCTCCTCGGGTTGTGACTTCCGCCCTCAGAGTGCAGCTGCATCCGTCGCACGTCGCTGTCGTAGTCGTCAGTGCGAACGGCAGTTACCAAGTTTGATTGCGTTTTACACGCCCGTTAACTCTCCCTCTCTTTCTCTCTCTCTCTCTCTCTCTCTCTTCCTCTCTGATTCTTTGGAGTCTGCGAAAAGGTGTGGTGCCTGGAGGTCTTAGGTCTCGACTTTGATGAACTGTGTTTGAAATGAAATTGTTTTATGAAAAATAACCCGTGCAAAAGATTTAAAAATAAATGCATATACTGTTGAATCATTGTAAAAATTCGTTTAATTTAAAATCATCTTATTTTAAGTAGATTTAAAATAGATCACCAAATTAATAAAAAATCAGTGAAGTCTCCTTACTGTTCTACCCATGGTCCTCGCTCGCACGTTATTTTTGAGAATTGCTGGAATATTGTTAACTTTCCTGTGGAGTGGAGAAATGTATTGAACGAAACTAGTTATTAGTATTTGCGGCTCATAATTTTGTTTTTCAATGATAATTACATCGTTCAGGCGCCAACCATCTGCTCAACCAAGAGAGAGAGAGAGAGAGAGTGTAGACAAGAGTGGTTCTTAAAAAATCATTTTTCTGAAATTTGGACACGGCACCCTCCCATTTTGTTTTATATGTTAAATACGGTTCCATAAATTTTTTAGATTTTTAAATTATATTGCAGGAGTCTCTACTCTTTTCCTAAAATTAAAAAATATTAAAATTTGATAGAAACTCCTAAAATAAATTTTTGAATTCTAAAAATTGTATCGAATTCTTATTTGAAGGTATAAAACACAAAAGTGTAATCCGTCCAAAATTTGCATGGTAGTGACCCGTAAAAATATATTTAAAAATTTTTAAGGCAATATGGGAGGGTGCCCCATCCAAATTTCGTCGTAATTATATTTTAATAACTATCATAGTGAAGACGTGGGTTTTAATTTCCGTGGGTTTAGCTTCTGGCTGAGTTCTATTATATGACTATTCAGCTATATATGTAGTGTGCAGCAGCTAATGGAAGCAGCTTTCCGAGCAGTTGTCACTCTCTAGTGTTGCTATTAGCTCTGTTACTCAGTCCCCAAGGATTTAGTTTCTTCCTGAATGTGTTAGATGGCACCTCTGCACTTAGTTCTTATTTATGATCAACTATGTTATCTACAAGCGAGGTACCAATGACACAATATGATGACGGTTCATGCATTCGACCAATATTATTTGTGCCTGTGGATGACTCTTGTTTATATTTCAATGTGTTAGCGATACAATCTAACGATTTAAGGCGGAACAAAAATGTTTAACTAATACTTGACGAAGTGAATTGATTGGTGAAATAATCGGTTCGGGTCAGAATCGGTGAAGATCAGTGTGTGTGGAAACTACTCGCACAAAATGCTGCTAGAGATAACTCGCTCATACTGTTAGTCTCAACTGGGGCTGTTTGATTCGCAGCCACAGTTTCACCAAAGTCTTAAAATTGGAGTGGAACCTTTGAAATAAACGTTTCGTACGTACGGGCTACAACATATACAAGCATTCAGAAAATAAAAGAAATAAGGATTAAAAATAGTTTATTTAAAGTTTTAAAAAAAGTTTGTGTGTGTTTGAAAATTGAAAGAGAATGTGAACAGAGCTTTTGAATGCTCCTAATTACTTTTACGTTTTGGTTCTGAAGTATACCTAATTTATTTGCAAACACTTGGAACTAGTGGTTTTGAATACAATTTTTTTAAGTTTTCGAGGTATGCGATACACTCGAAATTCTATTACGAAATATACTTGTCAACCAATCACATTTTACTACTTTTCTTTTAGCTCATTATGAGATGTTAAACAATTCATTTATTTTTAAATTCAATGAGCTATGTTTACTTTTCTAAATATCTGTAGATAAAAGTATTTGTGTTTGAACGTAATTCACTCTCAGGGTACGCAAGAGAAGTCTGTTTTATCTGGTGAGCAAAATTTGAACCAAACTCTTATTTTCTATTTATAAACTTTATGTAATAATGTAATATACTGGAGACAAGGTGTTCTTACGTGAACAGTATATTTCTTTAATGGAAAAATTTCACAACATACCTTTTAAGACATTTTTGCGTTTCTTTTTGGAAACAGACGTTTTTAAAAAGATTTTTAAAAAGAATATTTTAAAAAGATTAAAATGTTCAAAGTTTTAAAGGAAAGCAGATTAGAGAAAAACCACTAGAGTAACACTAGTTTTTCCCCACTATTCGTATATCACACATCTTTTTTAGTAAATCGTATTCATGCTAAATGTTTATTATTAAATTATTTGTATTTCATCTAGAAAACGTATTTAAAGAAGCCTTATTTCGTATCAATATTTGCAATTGCAGATTTATATCGTAAAAGTTCTGGAGCTTGTTATCAATTGATCAGAAAGTATATTTGTTATTTATATAAAGTATAGAAATAAAATATTTAAAATATTACTTATCCAACCACGAACAATCATAATATTGCTCTAGTTATTTCATCATTTATGACTGCATTATGTAAAATACTTTTGAAACATGTAAATATTTTATTTTTAAGGAAATATGTTCACACCAAATCATGTAAAGTATCTTGATGTTGGTCCAATTCATCACTGAAGTTCCAATCAACTTTATGGATTTCTCCATGCATAGTGTCCTGCAATAACGAATAATCTTAAATTATTAAATCAGGCGTATTTTTCATTATTTTCCTATAATATATTTTAAAAAATGATTGTGGAGTGTTAAGTTTACATTTGCGAAATATTTTAGAATAATAATTTTTATCGAAGAAAATTATTGATATGTTTTTATCGAAGTTCAGAAATTTATTTGTTAACCGACACTCTCAGTAAACCACGAAGTAATCTCTGAATAAAAAGCAAATAATATATTTTTATGGTAACTGATTATTTTCGTAGTACTTTTTTTTGTGATATTTGGTTTTCTTGTAAATACTTTTACCAAAAACTTAATACCCATAATGCATTCCGTGCATTTTTAAGTAACACCAAAACATGTGTGTGTAACGTGCTGTTTGATTTACGTTTTTTGAAATTGCGGACGTGTTTTAGTTTTTTTCTTTTCTCGTATGTCATGTTGCTACGAAGTTAATTGCACCTGATGACTATTCGAAACATGTGATAAATCGTTGTGAGTATTCAAATGTAACAAATTGGAACAAATGTTACGAGAAATTGTCTCTAAATGGTCAAAGTATTATAGAATATATATGATGCATAAATCGCAAACGATATGAAATATGTAAATAAACGAATTATATCTTTTTAAAATACTAGCGAAGGTTTTTTTCAAATTTTGATTAAAATATATTTATATGAGAGTTAAACATACCACTATGAACGGAAAATTGCTTTTGCCAAATTTTCCCCTAGAGTGGAGCTCACGATGCCTGTGAGGTTGTTAAATTAATCTTCGTGAGAAAATAAATAACCTACTTATGAATATTTATTGAATTAAAATTTTAATAACACACCAAGGCTTCATAATTTCAAAATTCTATTCTAGTTTCATTACTTACGGCTACATGTTTCTTCAGTTCCTCTAACATAATATGTTCTAATCCTTGCATTAATACTCTGAAACTTTTTATCCAGTCGTACAGTTTTGTTATGAATTCTGCACTGAGACACACATCATATTTCTTATTTTCTTTGTTTTCATTTATAGTATAAGTTTCCTGGAACATAACATTTAAATTACAAATCGAATTTTGTAACAATCAAGTGAGTTGTGAATAGGAATAATGTGAATATTTCAATAAAGAAGGATGCGAAAGTTAATGATTTTCTTGTAATACACCAGAAAACTACTTACAGGCTTACGAGCTTTTATTTCGTCTTCTTTTGTTTCAAGTCCTAAAACAAAAATTTATAATTGAGTGAACCAAACTAGAATATTTTGTTTTTTGTATTTTATATTTAATTTTTCGTGTACATTTATGAATAAATTTTTAAGAAAAGTATGAAGTTGCAAAGTAAATAAAGTACCAAAATGCGTTTGTATTATCTTGTAATATATAATATAATTGATTTTTATTTTTCAAAATTGTTTGAACTGACCTGACCCAACTCCGGAAACGGTTTTGGAAAGCCCGGAATCTATTCGGTGTTGACGGAAATACTGCCTGGCAAAGGACGAGCGAAGGGAAACCGGGACTTTGCAACGTTCGTTCAAAGATTGTCAAAACCGCAATTGAAAAGTGAGAACGGTTTCACAAAAATTATTTTGAAAACCGACTTTTCACAAGATTAACACTAGTGGCATTCGGTTTCTGATATTAAAAAAACATTTTTGCATACAAAGCCTGGGCCAAATTTCTCCGTAAGATAACATAGACGATTTAAATTAACAATAATTGCTTCTGCAATTTAAAAAAAAAATATTTTCACAAGATTGACACTTATGTCATTCGATTTGTGATATTAAAAATCCTCTACATATTAAGTTTCGTGAAAATTCTATAAGTTTGCGAAACAGCAGATTTAAACGAGTATAATAAGAGTAAGAATTGAAACAATGGGAAATCGACGATGTGAACAGAAAATTTGAGACTATTAGTGGGTACTTGCCACAAAGTGCAAAGTAAGAAAATCTTATTATATTCCCTGAGGCACTATTGTAATGTTTGTAGTATATTTTAACTTGATTTCTAACTGGGTGTACAGACATTTTTATCGTATCATATTATTGAGACAAGTGAGTCATCTCTGAAATCCACACTCTTTGTATAAGTTGAGTGACTCTTCTTAATTGTTGGCTTTCTCTGGAAAATTTCCTCTAACACTATAGGTCTATTGAAATTCCACGCCATGGAGTTGGATAAATGGAGAAGAAATCATTGGTTATAATATAATCAGATCTATTAATTACAAGTTCCTGTGTTGATTATATTTGTAAATCACGATGCTGCATCACTTAGTCTAAACGAGTCCAGAAATTTCAGTAATATCACGTGATCCTCACGACATCGATAAATAATAGATAGATGGTCGAGTCGTGACGTCACGCAATCGATTGCACCAATCGAACAGGCAGCCGCGCGTACAAAGGCGAGAGCTTAAAAACAAGGATATTCATTCGGCCCTTCTTCGCTCTCCAACCTTGTCAGAGGACACACTTCACTTCACATCACTATCATCGTGGATCGGCATGCTAGCCGACATTTCCAGGATTCAACCCTGCTGCTGGAACCACTTTCGTCCTCATTAACTTTGTCTAGGGGCGTGTTTATTGTAATAATATATCGTGAATTTAGTGTTATTTCAATTCTTATGATTTTTAAACACTGTACTCAGAGTAATCGATAGTTCGATAATATGTAAATTTTTTGCGTTAAATTACAAACATATTGACATTCAATTAGTATTATAACTCGCAGCTAACTTTTCATCTTATCTAGGAAGTTTTGCTGAAATTGTTGAATCCGCCTCTGCCTTAGGGCCCTTGATCGGAATTGATGGGATGGTCCCTTGCTTGCTTCCGGAGAGTAAATTAGTTTATTGTCCTCCACGTGGTCACACGCAGTTTGTACTGGTTTTTGACAATAAATTTATTATTGAACATCTTGCTTCAATCCATTGGATTTCTAATCTGCACATCAATTAAACTCTACTTTCACCTTTGGCTGGCTTTCCAGGATCATCTCATCTCGTCACGATCTCTCTTGGAAAACCAGTATTATATCATATTTCTTCATTACTTTCATAGCATGTTTTATTAAACTGTTTTTCCTGTTCGCACTCAATATTCATCTTGCACCTCATCCCATCTTCATTCTTCACTGTCACTACAATCATCCCATGTGCAGATAAACTAATAAATTTGTCTGCACACTAGGTTTGCCACTTATGAGATTTAATAGAGCTCGGAAGTGTAAAAAGGCAAAAATCGTGTGGAATTGATTTTTTTTTATGGGAGCATTAGGGCTCGCCAGCATCTGGGTCATTAGAGCTCTGAATTATTTCTACTATTGCTATGCTATTAACTGTTGCATATGAGTTATACATCTTTTATTAGACGAAAAGTTTATATTTGAACTTAAATAGGTATAAATTGAAATTAAATAGTACTGTAATGAGTACTGGTGCCTTTGGATGCTGTGTTTTGAGAAATAAAATTTACATAAAAACACGTACTTGAGTTTCATATTATTTTACTAAGAAGTATTTTACGCACTTTAACTAATCTTCGACATGAATGACGGCGCTTATGTATTTTATCTTTTGCAATTAAAAAAAGCAACAAAACACAAAATTACTGTTTCATTATATTTCCTTTGTCATATCCGTTGAACTACTGACACGAAATTTATCTTGGTGCTCGGAAGTTAAGAAGTAGTATGTTACTGAAGATGCTAAAATTCATTCTTACTCGTGAATTTCAGATGGTTTTACATACCTTCTGTAAATGAAATTATTCCAAATAGAACAACCACTAGACAGATTGTCACCTTTTGGTTCATTGTGACGAGTAACACTGAGCAGAATTGTCAGCAGGAGCGATGAATATGCTTATCCTTTGCCTCATTAAGTTAATCTCGAGATATTTTACCTCTCGTCAGGAATGTGAAAGAAAACATTTTAGTCTTCGCTGCTTCCAGATATCTTCCCTAATGATTCTCTTGTGAGTGCGTATCCTTGTGATTACTGAAGTTGTGAATTTCTGAACTGGCATAAGAAGGGTTCGGATCGATATATACTAATAATCGGAAGTACAAACTAAGAAATTCAAAGAATACACATAAAATATATGCTAAAATATGCTGAAAAATCCAATTAAATGCCCCGAAATTTCGAAATACGTGCTGAAGGAAACAAGTTACGAATGTATCTAATTACTAAGAAAGAGCGAGTGTAAATTTGGTTAGTTGAATAATACCACAGAGTGGGTCCATACTCAATAAACCACATTTCAATTAAAAACATGTACCTTTTGATTGATTACAGTAATTTACTCTAAAAATTACACAAAGTTCAAATAATTTTTTTTTTAAATATGCATTTATATACACTGTTGTATTACATTCAAATTGACCCATGAAAATACTAGAAATCGATTCCACAATGCCTTATAAAATAAACAAAACATGCAAAATCCAAGCTGTGGTTATGAGATTAACGCAATTCGAATACTGAAATCACGAATCAATTTCAAAGTCTTCTGTGGACTTGTCAAATCCAGTGATTGTCATGTCAATTTTACAATAATGTGATAGCTGAAAAGTGTTATGACGCTAAGGAAGTTGTAGTTATAAGTTTAAGAAGTTACTAATAGGTCCTAGAGAATAGAAGTCAGTAGGACTCGGTGGGAAAGACGATTTTCTTTGCAACATGAGTGAAATGAGATGGTTTAGTGGAGAGCAGAGGTATACTGTTTGTCTTTCAATTTATACATTACATTATGTTAAATTTTTAAGAATTATGTAAATTTTACTTGGCACTGTACGAATCGTTTATGAAAAAGCATCTTCAATCACAACAAAAATTCCTGTTTCAATAAAACAATATAAAGTAAAAGGAAACATTACTCTCTGGAACATCACGTAAAAGTAAATGAAAGTATATTACAAAATCTCTTTGATCACCATGTTGGAGATCATACCTTTTAAACGACAGTTAACTTTTTAGAAATATTATGAAGAAATGAAAGAACATTGGAGAGTTAATTTCCTCATGTCCATCAGGGAAATAACTCGTAATTCAACTCAAAATATTACCTACCTCATATCATAAACAGAGTGTCCCAGAACTCCACGTAAAAAATTGGCAGGATGATGGGTCACTTTAAAAAGAATAAAGTTATTAAGGTACATATGTTCGAACATATTTGCCGGAGGAGATCAAGTGACAAAGAGGCAGCAAGAAAGCAAGGTAAAAAGGCGTGGAAAACTCTGTATTCGGAATTTATAAAATGATATACGTGTTCAATGTTAAAGAACAAATTACAACAGATGCTCAAATTTCGACCCGTAGGCATCGATACAGGTCTCGCACTGACGTCGCGGGGATTCGCGAGACTCCAGGTAGAATATAATCACAAATCCATGCGACGTCAGTGCGAGATCTACATCACTTTCTTCATTCCCCTATTAAAACACTTTACACACCTTTTTGTATTGTGTTATTACTGTCTTCAGAACACATTTCCGGACATGTGCATCTTGATATTAATGTGAACTCTCATCCCTCCTATTTTTACATGGACTCCTGGTACCTGTATATAGAACGCAAGAAAGTTCCCCTGCCTATTGAATACGTTAAAACACACACACACACACAAAAACAACTCGTGTCCATGTCCCTTCCAAGGATCGCCTCAAAGCCACCTGTGCGTTTCGCTTGAACGTGACTGGCGCGTGCTTTGCTCTTCTACTGCGCCGCCTCGCGCCCTCGCTCTCCCACTCGCCGGGAGGACAAGGGTCCAAAGCCCTTTTCAAAGCGTCGACAGGAGGCAGGGGTTGTGGTTTTTCTCCTGATAAAGCGACGCGACGCCTACTCTGACAGCGGGATTTGTCCTGTACACGCTTTGGAGCCTGTCACTGGCCAGCCTCCGAATGCGTCCACGCGGCAGAGGACTGACTGCTTTTGAACGCCGCAAACTCTATACTGCTAATCACTTGTCTCAACCGAAGGACACGAATCTCGCTCATAGAATTTCTGAATGAGATTGGTTATTTGTTGCTATTGCTTTTGTAGTTCGAGAGTACATTGCATCAAATTTTTGGTCGTACGAATTTGTGAGGAATTGCACGAAGTCGTACGAAGGGAGTGGAAACAGTTCGTGCAAATTCAAGAGATGATACAGTTTTGATGTGACAGAAAGAAAAATGGATTACTTAGAATTTGAATATTTTTGGACCCTCATGCCATCAGATGTAGAAATAAACGACTGAGGTAAAGAATTGTAACAAAAACACTCTAAAGAGGTCGTATTTCGTACGAAAACTGATAAAAAATTGTAAACGGATATGACTGGGTCTCACTACTTCCTATGAATTTGGTCGAAGAATTCTTTTTTTCCATCGTAGAATCTATAAATGGAAAATATAGCGTGTTATTGAAGCTTATCTACATGACATCTTAGATGACAAGTCACCAGCATCTTAGATGACAGTGCTTTTTAAATTAATTATAAAAATATAAATGAGAAAACAGACAGGAAAGATTCAATTCATTAATATTTTGTCCATTGCGCTTACTAAGGTGTGACGAACAATTAATTTGGTTTTCAAATTAGCGAATCGTTTTAATTTTAGTTGTATTATAATATACATTTTAAATGGACATTTTTAGCGAGGGACTATTGCAAGAAGCTTTTAATTATACGTTACAAAAAGTAAAATATAGTGTACTAATGTCAGTCTAATGTTTTATTTCTTCCTCATGCGATGTAAAGAGAAGAATAACTAAATTCGGTTGTTCCTGTTGGCTGTGTTTACCACACTATTGAAAAATGTTAAGAATATAAAATATTTCGAGTAGAATGTCTTTTGTGAACGGAGTCGTGAACTTCTCTGTTTACGCGCGGGTTGTAAGGGAGCGGGGCATGTCACAAACACTGGCTGTTGCTGCAAACGAGCGTAGTTTCATGTGGAGAAACGTAGGTGCTTCGAGAGAGGCAGATAAACTTCACACGTAATGTCTTTTTTCGTTTTCTTCCCGTTGTGTCACACTGCCACTATTGTCGTAGGCGAGTGTAACCATCTGCCGCCGTTTTACAGTCTCTTTCTCCGAGCTTTTCGTTCTCGGGACGTTATTTCACTTCATCGAAGGTATATCTTTCTTGTTCGTAATGAATTTCGTCCCTCGCTTTCTTTCCCATGAATCGTAAGAAAAAAATGTGATCCAGTTTACAAGCAACATTGTATTCATCGGTATTATAACACAAGGACCGCCGTACGAATGTTGATGGATAGATGGTTGTTTGAATGAGTTATTGTTCCCTTTCTGATATCTTATTTTTATTTTTTATCGCACAGATAATGTCATGCATATTTAAGAATATCTCTATACTAGGTCACAACCAGCTTAATGAGATGATTCACCTTGTGCGCGTTCTTACAACACTTTGCCCAGAATATTGGCGGTTCCACGCATTGCTGCATCCTGGACGTCCCAATCGTTTGCATTTCCAGTGAGATTCTTTAAATTATTATCAAAGCTGCATGGTGAATTTCCCAATGCGCCAGCAATGATAGCTACCACTTCTGCCTTCACACCCCACATTTGATTGGTTTCAATAGATAGGCTTTTATTTTTATTTTATTAATTTTTTTACATTATAACAGAATGGCTGATTGTAATTTACAGGCAATATGTCAAACACCTTACAGTACTACTCTTATGACTGAGATAGATACTTTCTAACTATGTGACACGTGTTCAACAAAACAGACTTTTATATTTTAGGTACCAAGAACCCAACATCCAAATTGTCCAAACCTCTCTTCAGGGCCTTAGTCAGTATCCCAATTGCAGATATCACAAGAGGAACAATTTTGACGGTCTCCAGATGAAACAACTCCTTCAATTCTTCAGCAAATGCTGCATACTTATTTATCTTTCCTGCTTGGGTTGTCCTTAGGTTTTGATTAAGCGGAATGGCCACATCAATTAAAAATGCACAAATCTTTTGCTTGTTCAGATACATGTCTGGTCTGTTAGCTTCTATTATGATTATTATTTCTCCTAAATTGTTTAATGAATGAGCAGGTAGGGTATTTATTTTTAATCTTAAAAAAACAAAAACAAATGTTCTTCAATCAACATAGTGTTTCGAAATCATTAGAACAAAAATTGTAAAATTAAACACAATAGATATAGTCGGAAATATCAAGTTGCCAAACCAGGTTCCAAACGGTGATATCTTCCAGGCATCGACAACATGTTGTGGATATGCACAAACCCTTATTTCCTTATTAGGAAAACGGGGTAATGTCTAATATTTACGTGCTATAATATGCCGAGTGAAACTAATAACTGTGTACACTTTCGAATCAAGAGCTACATTTTAAACAAGTTTTATTATAGTTTCAGTGTATTAAATACTAAAATGGCGTTAAATAAATGAGATGCTTGCTGGTGTATTATACTAATGAAAATCCTGAACTGTCTGTATTGTACTTCACAGTCAAGCTATAAGTGAAAATATAAAATAAATAATTTTTCTTCATAATAATTTGCTCTTTCAAAATGATTTAGGTATTCTGATAGTTTAATTCGGTACAATGTACCAAAGTAACGGACCAATCCGACAGCGGTGGTGCGTTTTCGCTTCCACGCATGTGCTCAGCGGTAGAGCGCGGGTTCGAACCCTGGTCGGCCGAAGTAGGTGAGGTTTTTAGCTGGGATTTCCCTTACCTACTCCAAAGAAATGTCGGTTCGGTACCATAAGTTCCCTGGAAATCCAACATTTCTCCTTCCCGATTCCCTTACACAACTCCAACGGTTAGGTGGAAGAACAGGTCTCATGGACTGAACCTCCTCTTGCCAAAAGGCATTATATAAATAAATAAATAAATAAAAATGTTTTGAAAGAAGACTAGTTATGTTATTTCTATGACGTAAAGTAATATGAAAGAAAAGTTATTGCACCATATATATTTGAATTATTGTGATTTTGAATAATTTTAAGTGTTATACCGATGAGTATGAATTAAAAAAAAAACAGTTAAAATAATGCGGGTTAAGTAAATAAAGAGTAGTTCATAAACCGCTCTCACCCAGCAGCTACTAGCCGGCCTGCAAATTGTGGATGGATGTGATAGTGGAGTGGGATGGTCGCACTTTCTACGAAATCTTCTATACTGCCCTTCGACGATTGCACTTCGCTGGGGAAATCCGGTTTAGCAGTAGGCCCTTCGCTCTCAACGACAAATGTTTTCGGAATAGCGTTTATTTTCCTCCTCTTTCATCTCCCGTGACGTCACTAACGGCTCAGCAGTCAGAGCGGGAGTTATGTGTTTCGCGAGTTATACAATGTGGTTCCGACCTTGATGCGACTTCTAGTATAAATCCCAGGAGTATTCTAATATACGATCGTAGTCTCGCTCCCTTTCGTCTTCGACGCTGCGGGGTGTCATCTCGCAGCTGTTCTTACGGCGTGTGGCAGGGCGCATAAACATGGCAGAAAGTCGCAAAACCTCGTGCTGAAGGGCGCCCGGAGGCTCTGCGTTGTCCGGGTTGTCTAATAAGGACAGGGGCTTCTTGTATTCCATTGCTGAGATGGTTCCCACTCCGTAACAAATAAAATATAAATCGAATATTATAATGCATTATAGGGGCAGTAATGAAAGTCTAGGGGTGACGTCTAATGAAATAATTAATCTCGAATATAGTGTTATTTTAATACATGTTTTATAAACAATATTTTCCGAGTAATCTTTAGTTTGATAAGAACGCGTACTTTTAAAATAATTTCCTCGTGTATTATTAAATACAAATTTGTTGCTATTAAGTTATTATACCACGTTCCAAACTATTATATTCTTATCTTAGGAGTGTGCTGAAATGTTAAATCCACCTCGATCACACGGCTCTTTATTGGGATTGATGGGATGATTCCTTGCTTTCTTCCGGAGAAATTATTTTATTGTCCTCCACCTGGTCGTACGCAGTTTGTAACTGCTCTTTTGACAACAAATTTGTTTATTTATTTATTTATTTATTTATTCATATCATTTTTATATATTCCTCTTCCACATCATTATCACGCCTGTAACTGCTGTAGAAAACATCTATATCCCGTGTTTCATTTCAATTTTTATTTCATTGAAAATTTTTGTCATTGTATATTTCATTTTTTTTATTAAACTCCCATAGGTAATAAATAATTATACTGAATGACCAGATTACACAGAATATTCATTAAAAGAACACACATTTTAAATATATTTCGACTCGAATTTTGTGTTACCTTTACGTACAGTTATTGAATATTAAAAACATCGGAGGGAGAGCTAAAGCCTAGAGGAGAAGTGCGTTAATGTATAATGTATTATTAATAAGTATCAGTATAAATAATTATTAAGGTATGTGTTCTGTTCATAAATCCGTTTTATTTGGTCATTTGATAGAATTATTCATCTATCCGTGGACGACGGAACTAACCTATTCTCTTGTAAAGATTGTAGAAAAAAGTATAAAACATTACATAAAAAATGCAGTTACACTATGTTTTTCTTTATTTCATAGCCATGCAAAGAAAACTAATAATTTTACTCTATATTTCACTTCATGAAATCTGCTAACCTGGAATCTTAGTCTCGCGAACGTATTCAGGATGTACTTTTCAGTGTATTTTTAGGAAACAATGCTTTGTTTGCTATTACTAAAAAATCTATTAGTGTAGCATCCACTTGTCAAACGATTTATTTCGTGTGATAACGTTTACGTATGTCTTATGTTCAAATTAAATGCAAATTATGGTGGAATATGTGATTAGTGTGTCTGTGAGAGAGAGATTAGACGCAATAATATATAACGATATCGAGTTTAAATTTTTAAAACACCATATCCGCGCATTTAAAAACGTTAACGTAATAAAATAGAGAGAGAGAATTCACTCTCATACTAGACGAAACAGTTTTGGCTTCCGCCTTCATCAGTCGCGTTGAAATATAACTAATTACTAGAAGACAGTAGTGTCGCACTATTTTTTGACAGATGAAATTCATCGTCTCTTACAAGAAAAGAATTAATTTCCGAATCTTTGAAGTGGATGATTTTTTAAAATATTAGTCGAAGAAATAAATAATTTAAAAAATATTTTTATAAAAGAGTATCGGACTTTCTGAAGAGATATTCAATTTTTTGTTCGCCGTTTTCGTCCTGTCCACCATATTCATCTATTCTACGTGGATACAGGTAACGGCCGTTGATGGAGCTTACGTAGTCAAGCGAGTTCACAATCCATATTGCTTTCTTCATATAAAACGTATTTGTTGCTAATTAAATTACTATAATTAATGAAGATAACAAAAAGTAATTTAAATATTAACATCGATGATAATTAGACTTTGAATGATCTGAGTAGCATTACCTTATGCTAAATGAGATATGTATTAAATTACAGGATGTCCAAGCATGCTAAAAGTACGAAGAGTCCGGAAATGTATCCAGGAGGTGATTATATGACATCATGACAGAGCAAGAACACGGACAAAAAAGGTGTGAAAAGCGCTTCATCAGGGGAATTGAGAAAGTGAAATACATGTCCAAATTTCAACAACAAATTACAATAGACGTCCAAATTTCGAACGTTTAGCGGCGATACAGGTCTCCGAGGTCGCCAGAATTCGCGAGACTGCAGAACATATTCGTCTATGCATGCGGCATCGGCGCGTGTCCTGCGTCGCTGATATTGCAATACCATCCCTCCAATTTTCGAGCCTTGAAGCTCTCTATTCCAAGACTTTATTAGAATACGTTATATTTCACATTAACGGGTAAGATCAAGATTCGAGCATCTTTGAGAATTTACAGCTGCGAGGCTGCAACATATTCTGCGCATCCCTTCCAGAGAATATAGCATCTCGTATAGTGCGGACTTCTGTTACTTGCAGTGGAGATAATATCGGAATCGTGTACCAGCAGAGCCTCAAAGAACTGATGTGTTGAATTGAAATTGTAATTAAGCGTAGAGTTTGCATGAGATTCATCATTGATTAGTTACATAGATTTTAGGAACTTAGTGATAATTTTAAGGACATTCAACGTACATTTCATCAGAATCCGCCTTTTTTTTTGACAAAATATTTTTTTGCATTTTTATTAAAATATCCTATATCATCTTCTTCTTCTTCTTCTTTGTTTGTTTGTTTCCTTCTTTCTTTCTCTCTTTCTTTCTTTCTTTCCTTCTTTCTTGTTTTTTATTTTTTCTTCGTTTATTTCTTATTTTTTTCATCCTTCCTTGTTTTCTTTGAAATTTGTGCATTTCTTCTTACAAAATTCTTGGTCTTTTCACTATGGATCTGTTACTTACCACTTAGACCACATAGAACATCTTTTCTTCACTCTTCTTCCTTGGAATTCTTCTATTCTCAATATATTTTTTCAAGAAACATATTTTTAGGTATTATCTACATTTGTGATTATTTATAAATCACCTATTAGTAAATCGAGATGCGCGGACCAAAAACATACATCAGTTGGTACATATTGTCTGTTGATTGATATTGCATTGCATATATTGACGTAATGTTTATTTACTTGTGTTCATTCAGTGGGCTTAAATTGGCCGTATCTGACTTACAATTTTTAATCCCAAATTTGGCAACCTACAGGATTTTCAACGTTTCCAGGAATATTTAATATTTTTTTTATTAATAGCAATTCGCGAATACGAATCACGTCATAACTTCAACTCTCATTGAAATTCTATGATTTTCATAAGCGCGGTGCGTGTGTGTGTGTTCACTAATTCGTCTCAAATATATATATATATTGTATAGCGTTGAGATCAAAGTTGTAATCGAACAGAAACACACGAGGGAAATGTCGCTTTATTGTGACTGGAATACGACCAAACATAGTTATTTGTATTTTGGCGTAATTGTGGTAAATGGATATGGATGGAGTTCACGAAGTTGAGGTCATGTAGGTTTGCCATTTAACCTCAATTTAATGTAACCTTTTATTGGATCTCTACGCATTCACTATATTTGTGCATCATAGAACCGATAATGAAGTTCATATGTCATTTGTTGTATTTTACTAATTGAATACCTACGCACATGTTATTTCAAAATTAGCTATCAAGATTTTTATTTTCAAAAGATCATTTCTTTAGCTGACATATTTCCCGTTCTTTCTACGTAATCATTATTTCTTTTATCCTGTTCACCTCTCTCTCTCTCCCTACCTCCCTACCTCTCCAGCCCCCCCCCTCTCTCTACCTCCTGTCTNCCCCCTCTCTCTCTCAAAGGAGTTCTTTGACATCCTCCCTGTAACATCGTGGCCAGTGTAGATTTTGCAATATTAACATTCGAAGCCTTTTGCTAGCGGAAATTCCTAAGGCGATTAAGAGCCGGCCGCGTATCCGCCGAATAAGGAAAATACCGTTACAAGGACTTTCCGTTCATTGTGTAGTGACTGACCAGATCCCCACTTCTGAAAATTGAGAGGAAAGACCTCTGAAAAGAAAAGTGAATGTAAATGGAATATTCCAGCTGTGTCCAAAAATAATGGTCAGCCGAAAAGACGCAGTCTTCTGAGAAGCTGAGGGTGTTGGAAACGGGCGAAGAGGTAGTCACGTGACCACCGCCTCAATATATATATTGGAGGGATTTCAGCTCCTAAGTGACTTTTATACTGGAGGCTTTCAGACTTTGAGACAAGTGCGAAAGCGTATAGAAGTACGCAAGTTATTTAATATGTAACTTGGTTAGTTTGGTCGTCAGACCACTGAGAATTGCTGCGGTAATTCTATTACCTGCTATAGGCGCGAATAACATAGCTTGGAACAGTTATTTATTTCGAGATAGCAACTTGGAACTTTTTGAACTTCGAATAATCTGGGTAGATTTCCGAGTTAATTCGTAACACCAGTAGTTATAACTGTGTGTAATTATTGCTTTTAGATAGCAATATCAAGTAATAACAAGTTCAAACTTGTATTTATGATTTGCGAGTTTGTCTACATTTGTAAATATTCAGAGCTTTATTTAATTTGAATTAAATGTTTTATTGTTATTACTCGAGTGTTTGATTGCTTGGGGAAACCAAGCTGGTGGCAGCGAACTCTACCATAAAGGTNACCAAAAGCTTACAACACATCGCATGTGGGCTTGTGGTGTGCCGTAACACTTCCATTTAATCTTATTTTTCGGCTTTATACATTTACCATCCATTGTACTATGGGATAGTGTGATAATCTAAATTACAACACACTTTAATTCAAATGTGTATTATATATTATACATGTTAAATTATATGTGTAATTTGTTATTCATATTTCTGTGCAAATGTATTTCCAACAAAATACATTATTCCTTATTAACAGAACATACACAGAAACAGAAATGTGGAAGTGACGCAATGCAACACAATAACTTTATATGGGATCTGTTTACTAAATGAATCCGTATCAAAGGGTAATCACGTGACCAGGGGAATAATTGGCATGTGACATACTAAATTACTATGTTTGATACTTTTATTGTTATTACTAACACGGTATGCGCACACGAATGTGCAATGGACAAAGATATTTCATACCGCACTCGATTTGCTTAAAGAAGTTGCGAAGTTCGCTTTAAGAATGTTAATATGTGGTATATTTGTTTTATTTATTTTATTAATTGTGCCAAAGTCTTGAATTTGATAGAACATTTTTTATTGTGAGCGTTTCATGATTAACCGTGAACTTATTAGATCACAGAGATTCTGATTTTTCTTACTTATAATAAGAAATAACCTATATTTTTTGTTTTCGATTAATCGGACATTCCTTAGTCACCCGATGTATTTAAGTATACTTCTATCACATGATCGGTTATGTGATCCGACTTCTCTCATCACCAATATGCTTTCATAGAATATATTCTCTCGAAATACTTTTTATATCAGCTGTGAATGTCATGAGCCGAGAAATTTGCTGATAGCAATATTCTGTTACCAATCTCTTAATTGCTAGTTCACCGATTTGCGATGAAAATACATCCCAATAACAAGATAACAAATATTCAATAGTTCTGATCTGACATGTCTTCAGTTTGTAATTCTCCATTCCACAACAGAATATGTTTGAAAATGGAAATATGTCATTCAAATCCAGTGAACTGATTTACTTTTGCTTCACGTTTATATACCTTCTAAAACGTATTGAATGTATTTTTTCAGATTTTATATTTTTATTAAAATCAATTTTACTTTTTATTCATCATTAATTAGAAAAAGTAAATTTTCTACATTATTCAATATTGATAAATTATAAATATATCGATTTGTACATACATATTAAAAAGCTTCCTTTTCTGATACTTTATATTCTTTTAATGTATTCAAAAATATTCCCCTTATTCTGGGATCTTGTGTTTGTGTAATGTAAAGCCGATAAATTAAGGTACGGAAATCTATGTATACACCAAGAATGTTAAGGTGATTTATGAATTATTGAATTACATTGGCGCGTTGTTCTGAAACTTAGACATGAATGCTCCGTAATGGATATTGGACGCAAGGCGTTCATTACTGATATGTCGAGTCAGGAATCGAACGCAAACGAGGGGTTGGTTATGCCAATCACTTTGCGCTTTGGCAAACTGAATATGGTTGTTTGCTCTACGTAGCAGATACCAGAGATAGTGTTCCTGTGTGAAGATTCTATTAGAGATGCTATAAGATGATCCAGAAATATGAATAATTTAGTAATTAGCAGGAGCAATGATCACACTTTGTAGCCACTTCATGAAACAGGTGCACAAAACAAAACAAAAATAGGATGTTCCAAAAACTAGACTTATATATCCTTATGTATTTTAATGCGCCAATCCAAAATTTAGAATTTCTCCATCACCCTCCCCCCTTCCTCCAGTTGTTGAAACCTGTATTTTAGGGTGAATTTTTACAATTAAAAACAATGGGGGGGGGGTAAAGGAGCAAATCTGGTCCCGGATTCAGATTTAGTCTTTGGAACAGACCAATTTTTCTTTTGTCAACCTGTGTAATATCTCCGGGATATATCCTAGTTCACTATTTTCCGACCCTTAGAAAAATAAAGTAACTCAAAGTGTCATCCATCATAGTTACTAACGAAGGGATTTCATTCTATCAATGACGAGAAATATGGAAAACATCTGGCCTATAACAAGTGAAAACTGAATTCCAAGAAATCATAAAATTTATGTTAAATGTGGCGATTGGGAAGAATAATGATGGGATGAACTATTTCTAAATATATAAATGTGGCAGTTTTGTGAAGAATATATTTTAGCTCTATTATTTTTTCAGCCATTCAATAAAGGATATATTCCTAGCTTTTATTCGAGACATGAAGCTTTTAGGCGCACGGGAAAAGAAAGTTTAAAGATTTTTTTATCATATTTAACGAACCGCTAAGAGAAATAAAATAAATTAAATAAGAAATGTGACAAAAAAGTATAAAAAATTCCCTGAACCAACACCTGAGCATTAACCATCTTTTTTTTTCATAAATAAATTCTTATTCAATTGATTCGTTTGAGGGTATCTGACACCATGACACAATGTTGTGTAAAGAACAATTTGCTAAATTTCAAAGCATAATTTTCCATATTGTTTGCATCCATTATAATTGATTTCATTTTTTTCATATTATTATTACAAGTATCAATCAATTATTATCAATGTATTACATTACAAGTATTTGCAATGTGATTCCAATAGTTACGTTATACGAATTGTATACAACACAAAGAAAATTAGTATAGTGCTCAATAAATGAAATTTAATTAGTGACATGTATTATAAATTATTTTACTTTTGTAAATTAATAAAATTTGCAAAACGCACATAATTAATTAAAATTTACTCTAATGGTACTAGTTACTAAAAAAAGGGGAATGACCTCTTTCGATAATATATCTGCCATCGTTTTATCAATTCAATTCAATAGGACATTTTATTTACATTTTAAATTACATGTGGTGAGACTTTAGCCCATTTGCCTTCTTAAGCCCTTTAATGCCGTGGGCTGTGCGTTACATGTCATGGTATTCACTCTCAATGAATTGTTCAGTTGCGTTTACATTTTTCATGGAAATATTGATATTTTTATTTCCTGCCGCCGTAATATTAAATTTAGTCGTTTTATCAATAACATGAGGTTTAAATACTCAACCCACATTCCATTCATTTAATTAATTAATTAGCTTTTGGTACTTATTATATTCCGTATATTACACAATTTTATGAAACATTATTAAATTGCAAACATAATACATATTCTATCATCGATTGTATTACTTGCTTTTATATGAGGCAGAAACATGTCAAAAGCTAATATAAACCACTTTTTTGTATTATCTTATACATTAACGGCAAAGTATTTTTTGTAAATGCGTCAGGTTGGGAAATAAACAGAGATCAGTCATTAAGATTTTTTATTGTGGGGAATGTAACTTGGACACCATGGGAAGTAACGTACTATCGGATAAGTTTTTTTGCTTCTGAATTTTTAAATATTTTTTTAAGATCGATTTCCTACATGATCACCATTTTTGTCACCCATAAGTGAACTTTGAAAACATCACCAGTTCCAAGCATGTTCAACGTAGATCTCTTACTTGATAATAATACGTACTTTTCAAGCTTTATTTAATACAAATTCGTGTATTCTGTGGAAATTATGATACGTGTCGAGCTACTTTTATTCCTATCTTAGGAGTGTGCTGAAATATTAAATCCTTAGGGCCCATGATGGAATTGATCGGATGGTCCTTTACTTGGACGGAAAATTATTTTATTGTCCTTCAGGTTGTCTAACTTAGTTTGTAATACATAGTTTTTTGACACTAAACTGATTGTTATTATTATTGTTTTTGACTTATTTCTCAGCATAGCTGGTAAGTATTTCGGATCGCGTCCAAAGAAGTTCCACTTTCCTCTCCTAGAGAAATTCTTAGGTGCACACTTTCCGGATAATATGAGCAGTCCCCAAAATGACTATCTTTTGGACCTCAGATTGATAGGTCTTAACAGGAATTTTCTGCAGATTGTCCTCTATATATTTATTCACTGTTCCAGTGGTTCCGATAATAATAGGGCAGACTTTTGTCTGCATTCCCCACATTCGTTGGCATTCAATAGTCAGGTCTTTATATTTGAGCAGTTTTTCTGCCTCTTTGCTTACAGCATTCATGTCGTTGGGAACAGAAACATCAATAAGAAGACATTCCTTAGTCTCCTCATCCTTCAGGACAATGTCAGGCCTATTTGCATTGATTGTCCTGTCAGTATGTATTGGTTGGTCCCAGAGGATTGTGGCTTTCTCTTTGGAGTTAACAGAACTTGGTTCGTGTTCATACAAGTTTTCTTTCACAGTAAACTCGGAAGCTTTACATACATGCCTATGTATATGTGAACAAACTCTGTTATGCCTTACAAAATACTCATTCTTAGCCAAAATGGGGCATCCTGAAACTAGATGGTCGATTGTTTCTGGCTTCGATTGGTCATAGTTGACATAGGTCATCTGTGTCCTGATGTAATATCATTTTTTCGTAGTTTCTTATTATTATTATTATTATTACGTAAGTACTCGTATTCATAATGTTATTTTTAATGCATGATGTGTCGTAAGTCTCTACTATTACGTATTCTTTGCAGAATAATACATTTTTCTGCTTTTAATGTTGTAGTTCTCCCTTTTGTTAGCTTCTGTAGAAGTTACATCATAAATTTCTAGATTGGTGAACAACAAAGAAACCTTTGACTCGATTGATCCAACACAGTAACCCGTAATCTACCAACGTCCATTCTCCTGTTCTCCGAATGTGATTGCTTTCCCTGAATGGAATATCACCTGAACGTATCCGGCGATAACGTTTTCAAATCATCATAATCCTGACTTTAAAAGCCCTGCCGTATTGTTCGCTGCAGTTAAGTCGTAGCAATACCTTGATAAACCCGAAGGGAATCCACAGGCTTACGGATCGGATGAAAACCTAAAGGTGCACAATTGATCGGTCCAGCAACAAAAGGCACTCACATCGTAGCCGTCGACTCTTTATCGCCATTGTCCGAGTTTTAGAATATATAAATCTTACGCAATATTGTTCTGAGTATAATGAATTCTTAAATTGCAAGCTGTGATCAACATGGTTGTATTGAAAGACGTAGCAAAATCAAACGGATTTTGTGAGTACATTTTTTCCAACAGTTCTGTAGTAATTTGTACAAACATGTTTAAATGTGATGATCGTAGGGAGAAAACAACTTTATCGACTGATAGTTTAAACGCACTTACCACGGGTACATATGAAAATTTGAATTTATATATTTCGAAATACCCTGGTTTGTCATCCTCTCTTTGCCGAAAAGGAATGTATTATCCACGAACCTTGTGTATAATCCCATGGAAAATTTGCTTTCTCCTATTACAGCTTTTATTATGTAACCTCTCACACCATATACTTTAACAATAATTAATAATGCAATAAAAACCATGTAACCCCAATACAACAATAAAATAACAATTATGTTGAATTTAATTTTTTATCCCGATTTCAACATATTTGAAAGTATTTGTTTTCTTCGCTACTTCAAGATTTAATGCTGATTTATAATGACTGTAATTAGGATAACAAACCAAGAGTTTCCATATTCCAATAAAATAAAATTTTCCGTTTCTTTAAATATTGTATTATGACAAACAAGAAAGTTCGTAATTTTAATAAAGTATATTCCTTTTATAGATTCTAGTTTATGATTTCGAGTAAGTTAAATCTGTGTGTCACTGTGCTATTCAAAGGGATGTCTCCCATTATCAAATAACTTTAACCTTAACTTCTTCCATAGAGGTCAATATATTTTGAGAACTCTTTTGTATGCAGAGCATTGGTCCTTCACTGTGGCTCCAAATGTCAAAAACCTGGCCAAAATATGAAATAGATTTTAAGTATCTTGTTTTTCTTTTTGGTTCCGGGGATTCAGGGGCTCACTGATTACGAATATGAAGGAGATATGAAAAGCAAAATGTCACATTTAATACTGCGAGGAAATCTGGACATTTGTTTTATTATATTGATAAACTATTCTTTCCTGTGAACTAGAAATTTGAGAAGTAGCCCAATGGACTTCTAAGATAACCGTCCGGTGGTCACTTATACCATCTACAGTGTCGCATGAGATAAGCTTATCCTCTGGTCGTAAGAGGAAAACATCGAGAATAGCGTCACCTCTTGTAGGTTGCTTCACTACCTGACAGTAGTCACAATCCCAAACTAGATTGTTTACTAATGATTGCGCATGCTATCTGAGTCACCCTTCTAGTTAACAAGCAGTAAGTTAAGATCCCCGCTGATAATGCTATTTCTTGTTATATTTGAATGGAGACCCATTTTATTAACTAATTTTTGTATCACGCACGTATCATCACTTGTAACTCTATATATTCCTGTAACTCTACAGTTTTCCCTGAATAACCTTCAATTTCAACAGTTATTAATTCGTGAACATCATCTACCTTAAAGTGCTTACAGAACACGATAAACGTGTTTTTCACACAAATAAATACTCCACCCCCACGACTCACGTGATTCCGTCTGAAAACCGAAAAATCTGAACGAAAAATTACTACATTTTCCACGTCCTCAGATAGCCATGACTCCGTGCCAATAATAATATCTGGTTTATAAATATCAACTAAATTGAGAAACTTTAACTTTTGGTTGTATATATTTCTACAATTCACCTGCAGCAACACTAACGACTCACCCTTGTTAACCGGTCGACGAATTCCGTTTTCTCCTTCACCGCCATCAAAGTCTCCCCTCCTCCACCATCACCGCAGTCATTGCTTCCCCCGACGACGCCACCGACTCCGCTGTCGCCGCCGCCGCCGCCGCCGCCGCCTCCCACGTTGTAGCCACCGCCTCCAACGCCGTCGCCGTCCTCCGCATCGACTACGTCCTGCGTCGCCCCGCCTTCGTCCGTCCGTCCGTCCCTCACCTCTGTCATCGCCAACACCACCTCCCTCGCCACCATCATTTCAAAGTTTACTGTCATAGAATTTGTAAATTGGGGTAATTTCAGTTCGTTTAAAATTCTTTCTTCCGTGAATTAATATTTTTCATGCTTTCCAAATAATAATCTATTTTGTCCCTCGAAAATCGATAACTTTCTTAAGCCTCTTTTATTTGGCGCTGCGACTGCATTTTACTAGGACCGCGTTCGAATTATCCTATGACGCAATAAATGATGTGCCTCTTATATACATGTTATGTAACAGATAGAATATTCCTGCTACTGACTATGTATTACTTATTCCCCAAATTGGAAAATAATTTTCCTGGTGGTCGTCAGTATTTTGAGATTTGCACCCATTGTGCACTGGAAAGGACATATGGATGTGCTCCTCTACGAATCCTTTACTGCCATCGCTACCATCCCTAAAATCCTTGGAGTGAGAATGGGGACGGGTTGTCGCTGAAATTAATGGGAACAATCGGTATTAATTAAGTCTCTTGAGCATTGGCGTCGCACTGGCGGGCTGTTTCAATTACTGTGCCTCTCTACCCGCCGCCTCCGCCGCTGATGGTGGTGGCATTGGTTGTGGTAGTGTTGCCGGTGGCGCAGAGACGAGTTACTGAGATGAGAATATACTCATTAGTTGACCGATATTATTTACAGAACCATAAATGTTAATCCCTCTTTGACATTTTTGTCATTTACTTGCTTAAAATTCGCATCTTTACACGTGAGAATTTTCTGATTCCATTAATAAAATGGCCATTGACACCTTACATAAAACAGTTAGTAGATCTCTAAAATTAGCAGACCTAGTAAAATTAACACCTTTCATAAAACAGATTATAGATCCACAAAGATAGTCATTACCTAAGATCCGAACGATATACACTGAAAAATCGGAAAATATGCACTATGAAGATCAAAACATACACTTACAATGCGTACTTAAGAAGTCCAAAATATGTACTAAATACCCAATCAAGTGCACTAAAAAATTCGAAATATGCACTTGGAAACAACGCGTTACATGTGTATCTATTACATTCACAGAGGATCAATAGCTTTTCTTATGATCATTAACGATGAAATATTGCACATAGAATGACATAAAGTTATGTCTCATAAATATCTCATAATAATAAAGTATCTCATAATGAAACAAAACGAAAGATGAAAAAATGATAGCAGTCTTTAAAGTATTTAAGAAGGGCAAGTGTAAATTGGGTTAGTTGAATAATACCGCAGAGCTCGTTCATACACTATAAGCTATATTTAAATAATAATTTAAATTCTTATTGTTAGAGTACATTAACATAACAATATAGAGTTTTTTATCACTTGCTGGATTACCCATTCTAGTGTTACTCAGCGTTGCCACCATATTGTTTGGAAATTATTGCGATGCAACAGTTACGCAGACACGCTGTCCATTATGTATTTGCATATGTTTCCAGCAATTTCCAAGAAAAATTTATTACAATTTGTAATAAACTATCATTTGTGACTTGCTTTTGGCAAACAAATGGATGTATCCTGCTTTCCATCATTTCAGTAGTTACCATATTTTGCCACTACTGTTATTAATAACGAATTTGAATATTTAATATCGTTTATCACAGCGTATAATGTTTTCTTATTCGTGATTGTGTAAACAACTACATATCACGGATTTATTTAATAGAGCAATTTTACTCAGTATTTATAGGGCCAACTCTCAGTGAATTTTCTGTGGAAGTGATTCTTATATATTATGTTATCTTATTTAGGCTAGACACACGTAAAGCGATAATGCAAGCGATGAGATGCAAAGCGTTGTAAAGCATGTGATAAGATCTAGAAGAACACGCATGGAGAGAACCGCGAGGAAGACAAATCTTAAACGCCTCCACAATGAGAAAGAGAGAGAGGGAGAGTGTAAGAGTCGTGTGATGGAAAGGGAGGACATGGGATTTGCTCAGGTTCATGAGTTTGTAAACTTGGCAGCCTTTCTCACGCACTTAATAGAGGTTCTTAATGTTCAAGAGGACTTTAATAGAAGTCCTCCATCTTGAGGAGGCGGGAAGACCTTGTTTGGGGAGACGTCCCGGGTCGGAAATGATTATTCGGCGGAACGAGGAGTTGCGTACGAAAGTGCGGAGTAGGGGAGGAAAGCACAGGTGCGAGGAGATGTATTGAGAAGCCGTTCTGTGATACGATGCTGCGGGGAATGGTCGGGACCGAAGAGAGATAAGAGGAAACAAACGAGGGATTTTGCTTGAGGAAGAACTCGTGAATCTTCTGTGAGAGGACTGCGGACTCCACGGGGAAACCAATGTCTTCAAAAAAGAGAACAGAACGACATCTTTTTGCACGAAGTATTGTTACGGGAAGACTCGGGAATATTGCCGAGAATTTTTTCAAAAGTATTTTATTACTTACACTCAGTCGTGTAACTGTACCAAAAACGATGCTGAATTGCTAAATTCTACGAATTTAAGTAATTTTCGAATAAATATTAACTGTAGTTACAAACAAGACTATTTCCTGTAGAAAGTAAAAGTTAATACACAACTAACAGAGACATAATGTAATATTCGTTCCACACACTCGAAGCAGAGAAAACAGAATAGTGCCACAAGAGCAAGTGAATTGGATTGATGACCGATGTTGGCGATAGATTTAGATTTTTTTTTAAATCCGACAGAACTGCCAACATAACGCGAGGTATACATATCATTACTGCTATGGACGACGGCGAAGTAAAAGCGTTGGCTACACTGTATACAAACCCTGTACCAACATTAATCCAGTTAGACTAGCAATAAATTAATTAATAATTATTATATTGAAAATAACTGGTAATTTATTGTCAAGAGAACAGTTACAAACTTTCTGTGACCGCGTAGAGGATAATGAACTAAGTTACTGCTACTGCTTTACAATGACCTAAGAAACGCAGCACATTCCCATTCAGTTTTTTTTTTTTTTCTTTGATTACATTTCCTCTGAGTAAATTTACACGTCGGTCATGGAACTGACGTAACCGACGAGTGACTCGTTCGACCTCACAGAGTGTGACAGCGACATAGATCTGCACGACTCTGACATTGCCCTGATGAAGGCCACGGAATGATGGCCGAAACGTTGGTAGTTTTATCTACCGAGTCCCGGTTAGTCCCGGACAAACAAGTTCATACTGACTCCGGCCGCGGAAAACTGTGTTTACATTTCACTATAGTTTACCCCTTCGAAATCGGAATTCCACAAATTATATGCTTTAATTTAATAATCTTTATATTAATAAACTGGGTCAATATCTCATTTAGTGTGTGACATTCATGTATAGTTTAAAAAAAATTGCCATATTGTTAGAGCGAACAACAATTATCAGGAAACACTCCTTTGCAGCTATAAAACATGAAATGTCAAAAAATATATTAATCGTGTTTAATTATGTGGGGTCATATTTTGATTCACGACTTCATTCTTCGTTCCTTATTGACCTGTGTACTAAACGAAAAATTGAGGACATGGATAAAAGTAACGAACGTTAATTTTAAAAGCGTCCTACATTAGCTGTTGGATGCCTAGAGACGAACGTTGGAAGTAGAACGTCAAAAACGTAGCGTGTGCTGTATACCTGTTGAAAACACTCCATAACACAATGTAACGATATTAAAGACTCTCCCTCTCCTCAAGGGTGCGTACCGTAATTTAAGGATAGCCCCAAAGGAGACAATGGTAAATCGATATTCTCTTTTGTGTGAATTTAATGATGGTTTTTGGAACCGTTCTTGAAAGACAACCCAGAGTACAATGATTGTTTGTTTCACCTGGTTTGTACTTCTGGAATGGAACTTCATGAATTTCTTCTTTCTTCGTTCTCACTTTCTTCTTCTCTTCTCCTCTTCTCTTTCTTCTTCTTCTCTTTCTTCTTCTTCTTCTTTCATAATTTGTTTCACATATTCCAATCTCAGTCTCCCTCAGTTATTAGCCCATCTAATACTAATTCAAAAGTCTTTGATATCTCAAACTGTACTAGTCACTGGATATTTATTAACAACCACATAATACACACGATATCTTTCAACTTACTCCCTCCACGTATAAACACTGAACATTTCTAAGATTCCATGTCCAGTCCCCGGCAGCATTAGAGACTTGGCAGGGAACTCTTTGGCAGACGAATGAATTAGTTGGTCCATGTGCAGTAGGAAGTAGGCAGGGGCGGGTGGTGAGCCGGACGGTGTCTCCACCAGCCAACTCAATTTCCTCTCCACCCTGAGGCCCCCAGCGCTGCGTTAGCAATCCGTCACTCGCCTCCTCTCTCTTGCAAATCTCACTTCCGCCCTCGGGCGCTCTCTCTGAGAGCCTCGCTCTTCAACAACACTCGCAAGGGATCAGGAAGCCGGTTATTTACATGGGGCGCCACCGCGGCGCAGTATAATACGCGAATGTAATCTTGAGAGGATGTTTAATACACAATAGTCAGTTATTTGGGTGTGTGTGTGTGTGTGGGGGGGGGTAACTTCATTCACTACTAAGAAAATATTTCTCGAAATTTTCATTGCAACTTTTTCAATTAATAGCTTTTGTTGAGAAACACAACTAATTTGGTTGAAACTAGTTATTTGGAAAACCAAAAATTCATGTCATAATCTGAATCTATTTTAAAACTAATTTTATTTTACTTTTAAGCTTTAAGAGGCTATAAACTATTTTCTCTGAAACACTATTAATACCACTGTGATGTAAGAGTAATTCTTGAATTTTTTTGTGATGGCATTTTTAATACGCTAAGTGGTTCTGTATATCTTCAAAATGTAGAGACGACACCATAATTTTGTGTGAGCGGTATATTTTAAGAAATTCACCTCCCCATTTTTATTTCACTAGATAAAGAGTGATTGCACGTCATTTATTGGTTTATCATCACGTATGATTTTACATAACACTTAACCGGTACTCATAACGAGCAATTCAATTGCTTGAATTTGCAGAGAAAAATATTTTTTAATGCTGTGATAATGTTACTGAATATAAAAAAACAACTTTTTATCATGCATTCATAGATTTTTTATTCCTTTCTCGGCAAGTTAGATGAAGCTTCTTCGAACTTCTGAAAACTATTTTAATTTTCAGGTTGGAATATGCTTTATTGTCTACATAAATAGTACATGACTTAGTAATCCACAAAATTCAGTAGGAGAAAAGGTTTCATGGTAAAGTGATGGATAGTAGATTGTGGTTTGAGCATAAGTTTTTTTCTATTGTTAGTGAACATTGACCATTCGTTCATCTTAAATCGGCGTTGCCCGGATTAATTGACTGGTTGACTGACTTATTTATCAACGCTAAGGCTAAACTACTAATTGCAAAAAAAAACTGAAATTTAGACGGTATTTCGGATTGTAATACGTACAAGGACCTAGTAAGAAAAAACATGGGAACTTTAATTTTAAAGGGTAAATGAGAATATACAAATTTTCGCTATTTTTACTCTGTTGTACGTGTTTACATTCGAACTTGGAGATCATGTTAGCATATCAATATGGATATGAAAAATACACCTCTTAATGATACGTTATGTCCAAATAGTTATTACTCAATGGGCTCACAGTATCGAGAATACAGTAATATGTACTTTTCCTAAACAATTACGTATGAAACTCAAATGATATGCTAATAACAGTCAACCCGTAATTATATTCACGATTTAAAATATTTACTTTATTTTCATAATATTGCCATGGGGTAATAAGTATTGCAGTGTAAACGCATGCCAAAAAGAAAAGTGCTTTCTTGATCACACCAGGTTAGGCAAACCTTCGCTCTTCCTTGTAACATAGGGAAGCATAGCTAACAAATGTTTCACACAGTTTTCAAACTAATATTGCAGTGGTAAAATGTAAAATTTTTAATTAGAACAACGGCAATTTTTTTATGATACCTTACTTGTTACAAAAATACATTATTACTAATTACAAAAATAATTATCTCTTGGAATTAACTTGTGGAATTTTCGACCTCTTTAAACATAATTTTTCACTTTTTCTCAAAGAAAGATTATGATGAAGAAGTGCATGTGTAATTAACGTATATTTCAAACGAAAATGATTATATGGTCTTATGTATATTATAGTTTTAGTTCTATCCATGTTTAAGTTTAATTGAAGAGTTTTACCTATACGAAATATGGGGAGACAATAGTATCATTTCACAAACCCCATTTTTTTTGTCTTACAAAAGCTATTTTTTTGTACCCAGTCTAACAAATAATGACTCTCATCTTTATACCATCCACGCCGAAAACTTAAAAAAAAAAAACAACTTATAAATAGCGAAAAAATCAGAGAAATTTCAATATTTCTTTGTTAAAGGACGGTTTGTTTAGTTAATGGTTTCTACAGTTAATTTCCTAGTGATTTTACTATGATGGGATATTAGTACAAAAGCAAAAATTACTGAAACATTATACACTCAAAATCGCGCATAGATAACTCAAAGGAAATACATTCTTTTACATCGTCACTCATACGCTCTCAAAAACAAATAATTTCGTGAATATCTTTCTACTGTGAGCGCTATGTTCACCGCAGATCAAAATTGAGTTCTTTTTTTGCAATTGCGTAGTTGAATTGACGAGAAACTGTTTACTTCTTTCTCTACAATGTTTGCTGGGTTTTTTTCCGAGACTACAATGTGCTTTCGTAACGACCGGATGTTTTTCGGTAACCCTTTTCCAAAAAAAGTACAATCAGAAAAGAATGTAGGTAAGTAAAAGGTAGATGTCACAGATATGTGATTATCTTATATAATTTGTGGTCTATAAATTAATTATAATATTTGTATGATCACATAAATTGTACGTTGTATTTGCTGAAAACCCGACGTTGACCAGTCACTTTCTTAAGCAGTAAGTATTTACATTTATCACGCGCTACTTTAGTTACTTAAGCAGATGAATAACCGATTCTGTTTCCTCCAAAAATCGATTAACTCACTCAATCGAAGGTCGAAACTCTAAAAGATTTAATCCGCCTAGCAGATACAAGTTGCTTTCCTTCTCCTTCCTTGTTCCTTCCTTGTTCCTTCCTTGTTCCTTCCTTGTTCTTTCCTTGTTCCTTCCTTGTTCCTTCCTTGTTCCTTCCTTGTTCCTCTTTCCTTGTTCCTTCCCGGCGGTTGACTTCTCTGCAACACCACCGGGTTCTTTTCCGCCTCGGATAAGCGTCAACATATATTAACTGCGCAGGATAGAATGATATAACAAGGCTTATACAAGTTGTGTCTTGTGCTTTAACCTGGTCACCATGCTTATCATAAATGCAGGTTAATAATTGGTTCTGAAATTTTACCACACTGCATTACCCGAAAGGTTTGACGAGATAATTATGGTGAATGCTTGAGCAAGTTTTTGTGATATATTTGAGTGATTTTTGCAAATTAATCTTCGAATATTTATAGTAATTCCATACTAGTACTATTACAATGACAAAAATAAAAAATATGAAGATTTGAAAACAGAAATTCTTCTCTTAGGAATATTGAGTGTGTTTATGTAGTACTTATAGTCCTGACCATCACTTGAGTCATTCATTACAGTCTGCATCTGAGAATCAATCGGCTCCAACTCTCAAAAACCATATTGCTTACTTTACAAAAAGCAACCATCCTTAACATCTGTATAATAAGAAGATTTTTAAATTGTAATATTGCTTGAGGTGAGAACGCTTGGTATACCCCGCACCCCACCTGAATTCAACTAGAAGTTCTGAAAACCGTTACAGAAGATAAATAATAATAATAATAATAATAATAATAATAATAATAATAATAATAATAATAATAATAATAATNTTTCGAAAGAGTTATCTATTGTGAAACGGAGCGTTATTTCCCGTTTTATTGCAATAAATTCTACTTCTACATTTACAGTGTTTAACAAGTCTTTTCCCTTCGCCAAGTGCAACGTTTCGGCTTCCTTTCTCTTCCCCCGAAGGACTTTGTGGGCAAATTTTTTCAATTTAACCGCAACCGCCTTTCCCTTTACACAAACCATGCCCTTTTTTTTTTGTCCCGCGTCTCATTTACAGACTTTACCGTTACCTCATTTCCCCCGTGCATTTTTCCTCTTAACATTTTGGGCTGCATTGAAACTCCACGAAGTTCCGTTGACTATGGGAAATTAGATTTTCTCTGACTTCGGTTCGTTGCTTTGTTCTCTATATAACTTTTTTTTTTACTAATTAGAATTTGGGAAGGAAGTAATTTGTTTCCGTTAATTTCCCTTGTTAAATGTACCCTTGGGGGAACTGTGCAGGATGTAATCAGGTGCGACTTAACAAAGTGAAACGCTTTTTGTAAGTGAAAGAGATGTTGTCGGTGAAAATTCCTTGCGCTTTTCTCGTTCTCATATCTCGAGTCCCAACTTTGTTTGATGTTCATGTTTTACTATTTCCACGCTTCTTTGACGAAAGTTCTCAGTATTTCTGTGAAAGGAATATTATGAATCCAGTTTGAAATTCAAATAAATACATTGTCTTTATTTAGATAATTTTTTTTCAATTGAAGCATTTCTATTTGAGTAGTATATTTTTGTTGACTGGGAAACACGTACAAATTTACAAGAAATATTTATGAATCACATAAATCACAGTCATCGTGATGTATCATGATAAAATTAGATAATTCAAAAATGAACATTTGCTGTTCGCACTTCTTAAAAATGATAATAACTTTATTAAAACCTACCTTTTAAAATTATTTTATCAACTCCTGGACTAAATATTAACGATTTTTTTAGTTTCTTAGAACGAATCTTTTATTTCAGGACTGAACCTAGTTTTACGCTGTTATCACTTACTGTTCAGTTTAACCTTTCGAAATGCGTCTACTTTATTACTAATTGGTGTTTCGATAACAGCTAACATTTTTTAAGTTTACAGTCAACCAAA
This sequence comes from Laupala kohalensis, assembly GCA_002313205.1. Lineage (NCBI taxonomy): Eukaryota > Metazoa > Arthropoda > Insecta > Orthoptera > Trigonidiidae > Laupala > Laupala kohalensis. Next base: position 827,071 of record NNCF01127171.1, read on the forward strand.
TATGACTAGTCTGAATACACCTAAAACATCAACTTCCACTCACAACAGTGCTTCCTGTCGGTATTACCCAGCGTACTATGTGAATTGAAAAGCGTTTCACCAATCACTCAGCGTTCGGGCGCTCCTCCACAACGCTAACTGCATCAATTAAATTAACTCTCATTAACCAGCATTGAAAATTACAGATTTAAACTTTTTAGGTATAACAGTTCAGTCTATCTGCTCAAAGAATCAATATAATGTTAGGGTCTCCATTTTTCAGAAGTATTACTCGAGAGTCCAAAAATATGATTTTTTAATTTCTTCTGCATTTTCTTCGTTTTTTTCTTTTTTTATGATGAATTGTTTTTAACTTATTTCCGAGTAATTGAAAACCATTTATAGATTTTATTTTAACTATTTTGTTAGTCATTCGAGAAAAGTTCAGTCATCTAAGTATTTTAATATTTATTCCATTTTTTCATGAATGTCTTATTTTCTGTGTTGTAGTAGTGTATGAAATTTATTAAAAACAATTCCAGAGACCTCTTTCTCATAAAAAAGCTTTAAATCGAGATTTGTTGTAGCCCAACCGAATAAGGGTGTATCCTTCCTATTGAAAAAAACTGTTACAGACTACTTAATTATTTAACAACATATTATTTACATTTAAAACATCATGTCATTTCTATTCTATGGAGATAACGTTTTTCTCTTCACGTTGTAGTAACCATTGGTATAGACTGAACTGAGATTGTTTGTGTTGACAATAGAAGTGAAATAATGGTAGCATCGTTTGCCGACTGTTGTTGAACCTCACCTGTCTGTCTCGCACTCCGATTTTTCTATCTCCGTCAATAAAGAACGACGTCGACGCACCGTCATCCCACACTGACGTACGGGTGAAGGCTCTCTCTCCCTCGAGCGGCGAGATTTCAACAACAAAACTCGCTCAGATGGGAAAAGGACGCTCGCATTACTGGGTCATCTAGGAAAGTTATTTTTCGGCAAAATTTTATTCACTGTGATTTTGAAAAAAATTTTTTTTAATTTGCACATTTTTAATTTAACATAGCCATTCGACAACAACATCCTAGATTTATTTTTGAAGAATTATTTTTTTAATTCTCTGGAATGTTCTGATACTAGCATTTGAACATAACGAATTAACACATCACAATTCACGAGAATTGGTAGAAGTGTACAATAATAGATGGATTCTTTTTTGTACGTTTTAAATGTGAGCTACACTTATGCAAAGTGAATATTTTACGATTTGTTTCAATATATCGAACCATTTACGTGACTAGCTATGAAATACTCTTTGATTTTTTTCATGAAGAATTATGCAGTTTTTTGTAGAAATTGGTAGTATTAATCACGTGGTCAACGTATAGAACGCAAAATACTTATTGTCACCGATAGCTATATAAAAAGTGGTTATCGTAGTGATCCGTTATAAGCCCAGTGAGCGAGTTTGATCCCGGTCGAGACGGAGTAGTTTTTGAGTTCTACATAAGAAATAAATAAACTTTATTGTCATAAAACAGTTGCAAAGTGCGTATGACCTCGTGGGGGATAATTAAGTTACTCTCCATAAATAAGCAAGGGACCATCCCCTCAATTCTGATCAAGGACCCCGAGGACACTGGTGGATTCGATATTTATTAAAGAAATAATTTAATAAATACTTCCCATAGTCGAAAACAATTAGCAAACGCTGTTCTAGGGAAGTAAACGAGCGTCAGTAGATCTAAATATCTTGTCCTTGTTACGTTTTTTTAATATTCCTCTATTTAATAGTCCAAAAATTGTGTGAAATATTGTTTCAATTAATTTTAAAGTTTCCAGATTTCACGGAAGGTGTCTAAAGCAGAATCGATTTAGTCGTGAATTTGCAATGAGCGCATTATGAAGTACCTGAACCTCTCAGTACGTCAGGTGTTGCTGTTAATTACCATTCGGGGAATGAAGTGACGAAAAAACCCGCACCGACCTTTCAGTTGACGCGTCTGTCACCGAGCGCGCTCTGCATCACGTGATTATATCTCGCTCGCTCGCACGCGCGGCGCGCGCTGATTGGCCGCTTTGACGAGCTGAGCGTGTGATGAGGACGTAATGGTCACGGGAGCGTATCTCGCGAAGCGCCGATGCTCTTCTCTCGATTTGTGCGTGATGCTCGATGAACTGTGATGAGCCTTGATATTTTTAATTCTCTTTTTCTCTTTCCTTTACTAGGCAGGTAAGGAAGTCGATTAAAACATACGGTGGCAGGACCCAACACTAGATATTCCAGTCAGTTTTTCTTACTTCTTCGATGTTTATTTTCTGCACCTTCTTTAGTTATCAACAAAAAAACGCATTCATTTAAAATTCACTAAAAAATAAATTATTCACTCTTGATGTTGCATTTTATTGTTCATTTTTTATTTTCCCAACTCGTTTCGCTCGCTTAGGTTTCTGCCCCCACACGCTTGTTGGGACCTCGCCTTAGCGCTAAGCATGGGTATCTCCCACGTATTCAGAAAATGTGTCATTGTTATTCGCCATCCATTGTTGGGGGACAATGTGGCGATGGTTTTCACGTTTTAACGTGATATAATGTGTCAGATATAAATAATAAAGCGATTGTGTGCCATTGTCCTGGTTAAAAAACTTTTCTCGTTAAATTTTGGTCACAATAAAGGGTATTTGTTGTTTTATTGTTGCGATTAAAAAAATATCTCTACTTGTTGGTTTTGGTGAGTTTAATCCAACATAATACTCGATCTTATTGTTATCGACTGGAATGAACCAAATTAATACGCAGTTCATGACGTATCCACATCTATTTTTGTCACTTAAGTAAATTATTTCTATCAATATATAAGTAGTAAGTTCGTATAATGTCGCGGAGGAATAAATATTGAACTCTGAATTGTTCCTTGCTCACATACAATTCGATAAAGGGTTTGTTATTTTGTGGAATTCTAGTTTTAAAAAACATATGTAAACATAATGTATTATGTAACGAGTAAGTGAAAATTCCTCTTTGACGCCATCATTTACGCATTTTAGGGATTTTTTATCATAATGTGCATTGTAAAAATAGTTTCGAAGAGGAGAATTATTATTTCACACGCACTTATCTGGTTGGTTCCAGTGGAGAACCTAGGCGTGGACGGTGGCGGGGAGGGAAGCGACGGCCGGCCCCGGGCCTCGTCATATAAGAGATCTTTTTACGAGACAACAAAACTCATATCATCTCGTATATTTGAACTCAAATGTCTCTTTATTTTTTTTTCATAACAGTGAATAAATAATAGTTATGATTATCAAGCAATACACCCTTAATTTCAAGATCTTCAACTTCAATATTTCAAATATTGAGGCATGCAAATATGTTTTTTAGTGATTTTGTAAATGAAGACTCAAAAATGAATTTCTTTGTGCATTCAATAAGTGCAGTTAACACTATCTAATTCATCTACAGCTAGCTATGAAGTAAATAATGAGTTTTCACAAATCCCTGTTGATTTGGGTTTATTTTGGCGATTAGCCAGGTAATTCAAGACACAAGTAGAAAATTACAAAAAAAAGTCAGAAATATGAGACTGAGGATCGTAAATAGTGTTTATATATCGATATCTAAGTGTTAAGTGATATTGTCATGTGAGAAGATTATAGCATCATTCGATAGTTTTATCGATAAAGAGGAAGAATGAAGCTTTTACATACATTATGTTCTGTGTTGCTGTGTTTAGTGAAGTCAGAAATGTGGTCAGTTCCGAAAATGGCTAATTGAATAAACCACAGTTTACGCTGAGATGGATCCGCAACCGATATTTCAGGGAACATTAGCACTTGTCGTTATATTAATTAGTTATGTGATCACAGTGATACTAAACCACATTTCTAAACCATAAATTCTCTTTGTTCTTTTTACTGGAGTTACTCATGTCTCTTTGGCAGAAAATAGCAAATACATATACCTGGATTTGACACTTTCACAAAACACGCAGTAATCCCTTCGCTCACTATTTAATAATCCATAATTGAAATACAGGGAAGAAGGACTCTTCGATGGCTGTAGTAGGCACTAAAATATTATTTCTAATTATGTCACCATCTTGTAAATTCGGAGATCGTAATTTTTCAAGATCATTTTCTGTTTGTTTGTACCAATTCGGCATGGTGGTTTTATTTTTCAAGAAGGTGTGAATCTGGTGTGTTAGCCTGTTAGGATTCAGTCTTTTTAAATGTCTCATAAATTGCATTTTAATGTTCTATAATAGTGTAAGAAAATTTGAGCAAACATTCAGAATATGAATAGATGTAATGTGAAATTTTATATTAGACCTATCTTGTATAGTTAAACTTATCTTTCAAAAGATGCGGAAGATTGCTATTGTAATTTAAAACAAAATTATATATGTTTTTTAATTTTTATTTACATAATTAGAAGTTGGTTTATTAAACCTTGAGTAACTCGGGGAGGTTTCTAATTAACCAATGACTGCTATTTGTCTTTTTATAATTCCAAAAAGTCTCTGTTTTAATTGTAATAGTAGTACCTCATATTATTATTATTATTATTATTATTATTATTATTATTACTATAAATTGCTTTCTTATAAAATATTTAGAGTTCTCTTCAGTGTTGGTCAAAACCTCCGTGGGCGATGCACTCGATGTCAAAATTATTATTTTCTCTTAATTTCTCCCACGATACTAAACATGAATATTTTTTTATTTTTTATTTTTTTGTGTGTGTATTACTTCGTTTTCGTTACTTGTGGCTAAAAAGAACTCCTTGGATGCGAAATTGAATTTTAAATGAAAAGTGTAGCAGACTAATAGTGTTATGATGACCAAAGTGACAGTGAATAAGCACATTAACCATGAAACCAATTCTGAAATACACACAGATTTTAATCAAACTATTGAATCTTACTTAGATAGTTATAAAGAAAACTCAGGGGAAAATAACTGTTAAAAATTAAAGATATTTTTTAATGTGCAGACTTCAAGTAAGGAACTGTCAACAACAAAACATTTTCAATGTTATCGAAGGCTCTATTTACATTTTACTCGACATTGCCTAAAATATTGGGATACCGTATCATTTTAATAGGAATACTGAAATATTAATAACTTGACATATTTGTATTAATATTTTCAAGAAAAAAGTGTGCATTGTTTCTAATGTAAAAGGAAGTAACAAAAAGATTTAAAAAATACTCATGAAATTTACTGATTTTTTTCCAAAAGCGGAAGTTCCGAAGAATTTGTATCACCAAAGATATGTATTTACTTACTTCTACGTGTGTAATTTTCTTAGATGTCAAAAATAATAATAATAATAATAAATTTATTGTCAAAAAACAGTACAAACTGCGTATGACCACGTGGAAGACAATAAACTAATTTACTCTCCGGAAGCAAGCAAGGGACCATCCCATCAATTCCGATCAAGGGCCCTAAGGCAGATACGTTATTCTAAATAAGGATAGTAGTCAAGGTTTAAATTTTGAGATATTAGGTTACCTTGTCTTTTAATTTTGACCTAGTGCCTCGTATTTTATACCTTTGGATTTTTGTACTCCACACAATATTTATTGTGAACTATATACGTAATACAACAGCACTAAAACGTGTTCCGTGAAATGTGCACAATAAATATTGTGTGGACTCCAAAGAATGTCGTTTAATGCATTTAACTAATAAATATTTTTATATATATATATATATATATATATATATATATATATATATATATATATATATATATATATATATATAT
>NNCF01127171.1:835688-850760 GCA_002313205.1 Laupala kohalensis
TATATATATATATATATATATATATATATATATATATATATATATATATATATATATATATATATATATATATATATATATATATATATCCGAATTCAAAAGGTCTACAAGTAATACAAGGAACAAAAGTATTCCATTGCCAAAAATGAAAAAAAAAACTGTAATTAGCAAAAGTACTTATATAGCATCTATTAAACTTTTCAATCAGTTACCTACCGAATCGAAAACCATGAACAATATTAAATCAAAAGTGTCTAAAAATAAAATTAAGTATTGAATTAGTCTGAAAGTGTAAAATCACTGTTTCTATTAATTTTGGTTTCAGTAAATTAAAAAAAAAATAATCAAGTGTTTATTTTATAACATTTCTTGCTGTTTTGAGTTCGGAATAACATCCATTATTTGCAATTTGTTCTAAATTGATTTTTTATAAGCACTAAATTGGTAATTTTTATATTATTTGGCATAGCATTTGTATTTGTTTTGGTCTGTATTTTGTTTTATACTTTGTTTATTGTATATTTCTTTTTGGAGCCTCCCACGCACGGATAACAAGATGTCTCGCACATCTCTGTGGGAGACAATTATATGATGGCGTGATGCCATATGTATGATGCTGTATGGTTAATAAATTCAATTCAATTCAATTAAAATAATATATTTAAGAAATGGTCTTAAAGAGTACAGTATTAATTGTGGCGCGTGTGTGACAGGCGCCGTCGCTTAGCGGCGGGCAGCGTGGCTGCAGGCGCGGGCATGGCGGCGGCGCTGGGCGTTCGTCTGTTGGGCACGCGGCTGCTGACGCGCCTTCTGCTGCTCGTGTGTTCGCTGTCGCTCGTCTCTCTCCTGCTGCTCTCCCGCTGCGGCCTCGGCCTCGACCCGGCGCCGGACGGACAGCCGCCGTCTCCACTGCAAGATCCTGCCACAGGTAGGTAATAATAATAATCACTTTGTCCCTTTTTGTAGAAAGCAACATTTTTTTTCTAATAAATACTACTTTTTTCTCCCGTTATACATAAGTTTTAAATTTTACAAAAATTGACTGCCACCCAGGTGACATTACTCACGTACAGGTCTACAGTAAAGTATTTTTACAAATCAGAATATGATTTGTAAAAAAAAAAAAAGCCACCCAGGTAAGCTTTTTGCCGTGGGTATGAATAAGTACAAGGGAACAACGTGTCATTGGAAATTTACAAATAATAGTACTAGCCAAGGATTCATGTATTTGGACAGATCAAACACAGTCGGTTGGCGTATATACCAGTAAAGGACGAACTTTGTACTTATTGACAAAACCGTACTGTTAAAGATAAAATATTATAATGGTTTGATAATGGATAATTTATGTATTCGTTTCATATTGCATGTCTTCTCTGCATTGGTGTCTGGAAGAAATCATATTACAGTACTACATAAAAGAAAACAAATCAATTTTGTACACGGAGGAACGTTAAACATCCAACCCTAAAAAAACGAGCTATTCATGAGGTTAGGTAAAACATTGAACACGTTTCATAATGGAATTTGATACCAAAGTATTGGCTACATTTGTTTTAAAGCAGTTTTATATTTTCATTGTGTTGACTCTCCGCCTAATATATTGACAACTGTCTTTTTTCATTTTATTTATGCACAAATTGTTGTTGAAAGTTTATTTCTATTTTCAAGTTCTATCTTTCGTTTAGCATACGTTTTGATTCACAAGTACTTTTGAATGAGACAAAAATTTTCAATATATGATAAAAGGGATACAAGAACAATTATTTATGCAAAAAATCACAACGTGTCGCGAGTGAAATTGTGGTAACTCATCTAAAATAAGTATAATTGAATCCTTAGCCTGATAAATAAAATTCATATAAAACGAGGTACATCCATACTCCGTACTAATATATAAATGCGAAACGCGAAAGCGTGTCTGTCTGTTTGGTACTTAATCACGATTAAATCACTGAATTGATCGTGTTGAAATTTGGCAGGGATATAGTTGAGATGTTCAGGATGAACATAGAATAACGTTTATTCTAAAAATGCGTAAAAAGAAAGTTATGAAATGATTTTGATCACTTATGTCAATGAAAACGGAAAAAAGAGGTATATTACCTTTAGCTGCCTAAACAGTTAGAGATAAGTGACAAAAGTATGAATGTCAATATTGTTAACCGGAAAGAGTTTTACAAAAAAGTTCCGCAACGGTATATGTTTATCTACAAAAGTTTCCCTACATATCGTTATTAATACGTTATGTAAATAATAAAATAACGTATTAATCAAATTAAAATAATAATTTAAGAAGAAAAAAAATCAATAATCATCAAATTTATTAGTGCATTTAACAAAGATTAAATGCATCTTTAAATCGGAAAATTGGGGCGTATTATTTAGATTTTAAAAGCGTTTTAATGAAATGATGCAGGCGCGCTGCGTCCGTTGTGTCTTGCCTCGGAAGCGAATATTCGATCTGCGCGGCTCCTGGCGAGTGCGTTCGTTGGCCTAACAAGTAAACAGAACTCCGGGCGACTCTGGGTAATCAGTTAGTGTTTATATAAAACCAGAATTCACGTGCACACGCGGCGTGTGCACCTATATTAGGGTATCTATCTAGGTATGGATATATTCCCAAGGTATCTATCTAGGTATGGATGTGTACTCAACTTTGGCACGGTTGTGTCCATTAATTCTGTAGCCCCATCCTGACCCGGGTTTTTCTCCGTTTTTCCTTCTGGTAGAGGCGGATTTATCATACAGGTTCTCTAGGCTTTGTCTAGGGGCGTGTTTATTGTAACAATAAATCGTGAATTTAGTGTTTTTTCAACTCTTATGATTTTTAAACACTATACTCAGAATAATCTATAGTTCGATAATAACTTGTACATGTAAATTTACAAACATATTTGCGTTAAATTACAAACATATTGACATTATATATGTATTATAACTCGCAGGTAACTTTTTATCTTATCTAGCAACTTTTGCTGAAGTTTTTGAATCCGCCTCTGCCTTAGGGCCCTTGATCGGAATTGATGGGATGGTCCCTTGCTTGCTTCCGGAGAGTAAATTAGTTTTTTTTCCNGAGAGTAAATTAGTTTATTGTCCTCCACGTGGTCATACGCAGTCTGTACTGTTTTTTGACAATAAATTTATTATTATTATACCCCTATTAAGCTCCCTCGTATCAGCCCTGGAGGAGATCGGTGTACGGTTGTGGAAGGTGGAGTGCTGGTACAGTGGACCCTATGTTTAATGCACAACGTCTCCGGTAGGATTTCCCGTTCGTGAGTGTTTTTATTTGTCCTTCGATTTTACACCTCTCCTCTCAGATGTATATGGAAGAAAGGTATTCATAATTAATAATGAAATAAAGATATTCATAATACATATTCATAATAAATATCTAAAGATAATCCTAAATTTCCGTGGGAACTGAATACTTTTACTAACACTATGTATAATGTATGTTCCATTACATTTCTGTAAACAAGATTAGAAATATGGGTAAGGAAGAAATATTTACGCGTTATATTTTTTATTTAGTTAAGAAATTAAATGATCTTCTGTGCTGAAACCTTATGTAGTAAAATAAGGTAATTTGTTTTAAGTTGGTCAAATTTTATAACTTATATAAGAATAATCACACTATTTTAAAAATGTTTGTAACCGTACGTTTTCATACTACATTATGTGCTATGGAGATGGAGAGAGAGAAGTGCGATAGCTATAAGCTGATTTTATAACACGAAAATTGTTTAGTTATTATATACTTTACAATAAATTTTCATTGCAACGAGTGTCAGAATAGTGTAATGATCTGTTTCGGATTTTGGTTCACAAATATCTGAAATCCGGAATGTTTTGTACACCTGTATCTTTTGCAATTAACAATAATTAAAAGAAGAAAGTTGATTTTCCTAAATTTCCATGACACGTCCTTGACGTTTGCTGTAATTAGTGACAGTCATTTTCAGTATTCCAAATAACAGAATTTACAATATTAATAAAGATACTAAATAAATATTAGGTTTTTAAATTTTGAATGTAAGCAAAATGATCAACAAATTCGAAATTCGTTATTTCTCGATCACTCCTTGTTAAACCGTTTTTAGAAAAATTATTACATAAATGAATAAATACTTTTTTGTTTGATTACGATATATATTTATTGTGTTTTCTTAATACACTACGTTTCGATTGGAGATTGGAGTAATCAATTATAACAACAAAACTTAAGATACTATTTGTTTATTCTTAACTATAACGCCAATTTCGAGTCGAAACGTAGTTTATTAAAAGAAGCACAGTATTATATTGTAAAAATGCTCTAGAGTTCGGAAATGTTGTTCCATCACACCTCAGATCCTATGCTTGCCGGATTAAAGAGGTTCCGCTGTAGTGTCGCATGACGTAACGGGAATTTCCCTCGGTGAATACTTGCCCCGTCGCCTCGTTTCGCAGCGATCTGTGAGTGGGTGGTGGCCGTTCGTTTGCGCTTCGCAAAGTTTCTGGGGCTCCATTGCGCGAGTCTCCGGTGAGACGTAGTCAACTTAAGTCCTTCCCGAGTCCGGCGACCGGCGACCGCAGGCACGCTTTGCGCTCATGCAACTTCCCTGGGGCTTTTGGACGCGCCAATTCTTCCCAAACTCCTATTCCAATACACTACCCTCAACGACCTTCCTCCGTAGTTTGTTGCATCCACCATCACGTGGTTTCGCTTGCTCCGTTTCCGTATCCGGAGCAGTCGTGACTTAACATCATTTAGCTGAGGAAAAGCATAAGTGACATAAGTAAATAACAGTCAAGAAAGAAATTACAAATTTACTCTCTGGAAGTAAGCAAGGTCCCACACCATCAATTCCGATCAAAGGGCATAAAGACTGTGTTGTTTTTAATATTACTGCACTCCAAAGTAAAATCATGATTGCTTCATATGTTGCGTAGTGTGGAGATGTGGTCGAGTTCACAACCAAATCTCCGCTTCCACAAGATAAATAAAATGGACAGGTTTTTTTTTAACTTCTTGCCTTGTAGCAATTTATTAAATACAACTAGAAAGCGTTTTAAAGCAATGACACCGTGTGACAACACGGAAACCTGGACGTCGTCAGTGCTTGCAGAACGTCCGTGGCGGCGATCCGTGTCGTTTCTCCCTCAGAGATTTGTGGCGTTGTAGGACGATCCGCAGGGCTCGCGTTCGCATGCAGTGGGGCCCTTCTCGTGAGGAATTCGGTCGAGGTGTCTTGTGGTCTTTCCAGTTCAAGCAGCGTAGAAGTTCTTCGCATTGGAGAATTCTTGACGGGTTTGGCTTGTCACCGTATTTAAATATTCGTGTTCCAAGTTGTGGACGTACGTAGTAAGTAAAGCTAGTTGCTTTTAGGACCTCGGAATTGAAATTAGGTGCAATTCATCGAGATTGGAACTTTCGCATATAAGATCGCACGGAGCACGTCTAACGAGCGTGAGCTGAACGGCTGGAATGGCTGGAATGAATGTTATCCGTCGCCAAGCATGGTTCCTTAAAAATGAAGATAAATGAAGGTCTAATTCATATCAGACGTAATTTGCTCCGATAGATGTAGTTTATGAAGGTGTCGTCACGAGGCGGTTACTTGTTTACTCGCGCTCATGTACTCATCAGGAAATACGCATAGAAATCATTTACGTCGAATTCCGTTCCTTGTCCGGGCCTTGGAATGTGTTGGCCTTGGAACGTTCGTTTTCTATTCCTTGTCCGGGCCTCGGGATGTGTTGGCCTTGGAACGTTGTGCTTTGGGCTTCTTGTATACAGATGGGCCATGCCGTCGATGTGTAAACTGTAAATATTCATGACGAAAGCTTTTGATTTGCGTTGAAGAACGGCATGCATTTTGCGATGCTGTAGTGAGCTATATTTGTAGGAAACTGTGTTCCTGGATCATCAACAACTATTGTGCGTGCGAGCAGGTTGATGGGGCAAGAGCATTTAACAGGGAATGAAATAGAGTGTAGAAGATGTGCATTGTGGGAAGGACACATTTCTTCCTACACATATATAAGCTCGTGCGTGTATTTTCGAATATAAAACTAAGTTTTATAAATATATCATTCTTGATAACGAGACCTAATAGATCGACTTTCCATACCAAAACACGTCTATTCTGTGACTTTAGCGTTGTTTCCGAGATAAAAGATCCAGAAAAGCACACATGTGTTTATAATTTTTTCTTATGCATGGCCGTTTTTTTGATCAGAAAAGTAAAATTCTAGATTAGTTCAAACTATTCTCTTTAAAGATTCAAATTTGAATAGGAAATTATTTGAAAATAATAAGAAGTTAATTTTTTCGTGTAATACCACGCGATGTAATTTACTTGGAGATGGGTCGCTTTTGAGGAGACCATGTGAATGATTTGTTCTTTGCTGTTATATTAAACGTTGTGAAAAACTGACCTATAGACCGTGATACCACACTGTCTTGATATAACAAATGTAGAAAAGTAATTTAAAAAATTAACGCAATTTAATACCAAGTGCGGGATATTTTGCAATTAAATTAAATATATTAGCGTTTAGTCGACAGCTATTAGTTTCCGATGTGAAGTTCATTCTTCTACAGTTTTATCTAGTCAACTCTGTATTTCACTACAACTATGTAGTAAAAGCACAGTCTAATATCACCCAGTTTGCGGCATTCCCTGTGTTGGCTTTGTAGCTAGCAACAGTAGAGCTTCTATCAGCCGAAGAGTATTACTAAACCACCACAGTGCCCCCTCAACACGAAGATCAGCCACATTACACGTAGTACAACTCGCTCGCCACTGGAAGTGAAAATAGTTGCAACGTCACCGTCTAACGGTGCTGATGACGGGTTTGTACTATAAGTATTAGCTATAAGTACAACTATTCGCACGCGCCATGTTAGATCTAACGAAGCTGGCGCCCTTGCGGGATATGCATATCCGGAGACCGCTTTGAAAAAAATATTTTACATTAGTTTTATTGTAAATGAAATAAGTGCAGTGCATCTAGTAAGTACGTGTGTGGCAAACACGGGACCCCGAAGAGTCAGGCATTACTTCCACTTACTTATGCGAGGCTCCTTCCTTTCTCTTTCCTGATCTTCCCTGGTCATCTCTTGTTTTTTTCGATCCCGATGCTATTAGGGCTGGGGTATCTTTCATTTTCCTCATTTTTTGTCCCCCCCCTCATTTTTTGTCCTCAATGTTTTGATGTATGTTTTGAGATATGTTTTGATATGTTGTAATTCACGAGGGTTTTTAGTGGGTATGGTTGAGTCATTCGGTGAGTCCCACAAGCGGGGAGAGTCATGTTGGCTCTCCTTAGTGCGTAACTGCATTTTCCCTATCTGTACAGAATTTTAGTGCTCTAATGACCTCGATTTCGACGAGCCGTAAAGCCCCACCAAAAAAAAAAAATAGAAATGCAGTGAAGAAAGAATATGTATCTACGTGATTAACATTAGTGTGTACAAATAAATATTCATTATAGTGCCTTTAAAATTGTTTTCGGATATCTGTTGACAAATAGGCAAGTATACATTTGAGTACATTTTCGTTCACATATAATGTCTGTAAATCGTAGACAAATGTATACATCAGTATTATATACATTTATAAATAACTGTTTAAGAATCATTATTTTGTTAAATATTCTAATTGCCAATTCAATTTTTAACATAGGCCTATAGACGTCCTTCTGGAATGCATAAATATATAATCTGTAACATGATATAATGTGTTCATGTAATTACACATAGTTTAATACAATAATGCAGTGTAATAATGATATAAAATTTGACTCATACTGAATTGTCCTTGTACTCCCTTCGAGTGAAGTGAATGGACAATGTGAAGCAGTTATGGGATTACGTAATGAGTCGTAAAATCGTTTTCTATTGCTTCATCACCTTCAGATTTCTAATAAGATTCACCTATTAAAACTAATAATATGTCAAATGAATTTTCTTACTTTGAAACAAAATGTTGTATTATGTACTTTAGTACGTAGTGTATTATGTACTCTAATGTCGCAATTTGATTTGACGCTCAAACTTCCAGTCTTCTTGGTTAAGTTCACGCGATTTTAAAAACTTAAAAAAATAAAATCGTAACATTTCCTTATCACGATCAGACTCAGAAACTATTCACAATTTAATAACGATATTCCTTTTCATCAATAAATTGTCACAAGATGACGAATTCTCTAAATTAAAGCGGCACGACTTCTATGTTTGCAAGCGCTTCGTCATATTTTTGACGCCGTTTCAGATCCAGTATGGCGCACGCAAATACCTGTGCTTACAGTGCTTTAGTTTGTACTTCCCAACTGACGACGTTTTTCGTACATACGGAACCCTAACCTCACTTGAAGAAGTTTCCATTCCTGTGTATGGTCTCCTGGGCCACGACTCGGTGATATTAGACTGTGGTAGAACGCTGTCATTTTTCAACGAATCTACCGTCGCGAGACGGTAACTCTAGGGAGAGAGGTTGCAGAAAATCCACTGTGTCACGAGCGCGAGGCAGAGGAGGTGAGGTAGCAAGAAACATCGTGGAGGGAACGTGGGTTGCGCCGGAGGCAAGAATCTCTCAACCAATTTTTGCTGCTGCTCCGCTCCAGTTTCCACCTCTCGCATCCCTCCAGGCAGTCGTTTGGCCCTGGTGGCGTGAGGGCGGGCGTGAGGGCGTTTTATCGAAGGTCATTACAGCGACCGACACGCCTCCGGGTGAGTGCTGACGGGTGAACTGAAGGCGAGGAAGGCGTCGGGAGAGTGAGGGTAGACGATTGCGGGCGGAAGGAAATGGAGTAGATGAGCCGTCGGGTTCTGGAACTCCTAGGAGAGAGGAAACACACTTGCGAGAGTACAACAATCTAAGAGTCTTCGAGCGGAAGAGCGGTTGGATCTAAAAAAAATTAGAAATAATTTAAATGAATATGTCTAGAACATATACACTAATACACAAACGTCCCAGAAATTTTATATACTTTTCTGCGTAACTGGATGAAGCAAATCATACAACAAATATCGCATTTTAGAGGATTTAAAATGTGATGACGATTTTCTATTGCGTCATCTTTCATTTTAATCTTTCCGAGGTAACTACATTTAAAAAGTACACCAAGAAAAGAAGCTAATTGATTCATTTATTTGAAGAAAATATTACTTGACTCCAAACAAATAACTACTCAGACATATGCGTATCAATGTATGTGATGATAGTTCAGTTATGTAATGCTCCATTCTATACTATTCTTACAATCTAGGGGTGCACTGAGTACCGGTCCGGCAATTCTAAACTAATTTATTTCACTACTGAGTCTACTCGCTTGGCTATGCTGTAACTACATAATTGTGAGAGGTGAAATCGACTAGGAATATGAAATTGACCAGGATCATCTTTATTAATACATGAGAGCAAATCTAATACTATTTATTAACAAACTAAACAATATTGATTATATTGGTACAGTAATCAGGAATACATCAATCAATAGCACCCGCAAGATACTCTGAACGAAGGAAACAGATCGTGAATACAATATTCAAGTGTTTGGATAATATTTAATAAAAATACAGATAAAGAGGAATCTACAAATACAATAATCAAGCATCAGAATGATACTCAGTATGTAACCGAACAAAGTGCAATTTATAAGTAGAAAGAATAATTTTATGGTGCGTAAAGCTTTACATAGCCCGCGTTGAGGACGCGCCACCACGGAACGTACCTCATGGCACGTTATAAAGAATTTATAAATACAAAGAGAATATTAATTCTCGCCATTTTACGAGGCGCGCCCTCAGTGTGCCCCTAGTCACACTCCACAATATGAGAATTTACAGTATAATGAACTACGAATTTACGGAGCATGCCACCAACACATGCTCCGGAGTGTACGTCTGCACGTACACTGCACGTGCGTTCGCCCGTCGGCCGTCTGGCAAAGATTTCAAGATGGAGGGGGCCAATCAGAATTAAGATGGCAGAATCACGCCACCAAGGCGCGTCGCTGACAATATCAATCTCACGCTCTGCGCCGACCAACGGTCAGCGGAAATGATGACTCGAAATTCAAAGTGACCGTCAGATTTGGAGTTGCTGGCTGTTGCTCATCCACAGCAAAAATAATAGAAAGGAAATGAAATAACGTAATTGACTTTACATGAATTTTAGGATGTGGATCGTAACACTATTCTGATGTCCTGTTCATATTGTTAATGCTAAATATGAAATCGAGTGAAAGTTGTCTACAACTGGAAGATGAGGAACGTAGTATCTGCAATATTATGACAGTCTTTCTAAATAAAAATAAACGTTCATGTAACTTATACATGTAAATTTACAAACATATTTGCGTTAAATTACAAACATATTGACATAATATATGTATTATTACTCGCAGCAAACTTTTTATCTTATCTAGGAACTTTTGCTGAAATTTTTGAATCCGCCTCTGCCTTAGGGCCTTGATCGGAATTGATGGGATGGTCCCTTGCTTGCTTCCGGAGAGTAAATTAGTTTTTTTTCCTCCACGTGGTCATACGCCGTTTGTACTGTTTTTGACAATAAATTTATTATTATTATTATGTTCATATTATCATGTAGAATGTTTGTTATATTCGATTTTCCGTGTCGTTTAATTACACAGATTTTGGTAGTGTTAATACTACAGAAATACACGGCGAAGAAGTATTTGACATATTTAATACATGTGGAGACCCTGAAACGACACTTCGTGTTTCTAAAATTCATGCGAGATGTATTCATTGTGCATGATGCTTGTTGCCGTAGCAATTACACCGCGACTCTTTTAAACAAAAGCAAATAATGCGAGGTATCTATAAGACAAAACCGTTCCGACATTTTAATGAACAAAACTCAACTCCCTCTAGAGGGAGGGACCATGATTGATCCCACCCTCCAGTATTTGGCCAACTAATGTGGAACATGTGTACACGTGAGCCATGTTTCATCAATATCACTCCACCTGTGCGGAAGTATTACTCAAGTATACAGATAGTACACAAGTGTTTACACATACATAGTTTACACATACAATACTGGTGATGGTGGGAATTATCGAGTTTGATAATCAGTTCTTCGGTAAAGTTTTTATTTAACGGAAAGGGTTACAAAAATATGAAAACTTTATGAAGAAAACCAATATGCTGATTTTTTTCGATCATGTAATGAAAGAAATATCGTCCATTGGATTAATGGTCTCCTTTACATATAACCCTGTAATTATATCGAATATGAGGTTACTTTGCATGAAATGGGTTAGTACTGTTTTTTATGTTAATATTTGGTCAAAGACTGATGATTGAAAGTTTTCGATCTATACCGACTTCCAAATGTCCGCGGAGCGTTTTTCCTTTCTTTTGTTTTCCTGGATTTTTATCCTTAATTTTTCTTAATCTGTTTGTATGATACCATTCGATACAAGATAAAGGGAGTTAAAAAAATTTTTAAAAAATATAAAAATAGGCAAGTATTTTAAATTGTGCTTTTCTTATTTTTGTTATACGTTTTGGGTACGGTGCTAGCTTCCGCTATCATATACAGTACAACCCATACTTTGATAGAGATTTCACGATACGAATTGAACAAACAAATTATTTTTCCTGTACATGTGCAAATACAGGAATTGTAAATCTCCTCATAAATCTTTCCAGAGATATAATGTAGTACAAAATGCAAGAAATTCTTGTATTAGAAAATGATCAAATAGCTTTTAACATTCAGACGAAATACTTCAGCAATTGTTTGTTGTTCAGCTACACAATTTGTTCAACAAATTATTCATATCGATTGATTTTTACTAATTATATAGATTATTTATAAACTTAAACAAGCAATAGATAACTTTTTCTGCAGTTCAACATGTTTGCACTAATTTTGTTTCAGGTTAAACTTTTACTTTCTCTCTATAATGGTGGAACATCATGAAGTTTTAGGAATCGGAAGTGACGCGTAGGAAGTAAGTCGTTTCGAAGGATTTGTCCAGAAATAGGAATCTGTTTGAACATTTTGTAAGTTTGAAAACAAATTTTCCTTATCCAAATTTATAAAGTTCTGAACAAAATCTCAAATTTATTTTTTCGACAATCACCATTCTTTCTTTCCAAAATACTTGTTTAGTTGTAAAGCAAAAAAAAGGCATAGCGCAGAAAAGCGAGAACGCATCTATTGCATGAATATACGTGAATGTTTCTCCCACCTTTACAGTTCTAGATGTAACTGAAATGAAACCTTTTTAAGAGTTAACTTGAAACGTTTCTTTCCGTTATTTTGTGTGAAAAATTTCAATATGGCTGTCAAATTATATTTTTTTAAATAAATGGAGTAATTCAGTTGTGATAAAGCTATTTTAACATCACTTCCGAATTCTATGACGTGAAATTGCTGATATTGAATAATATATTTGAGAAAATTACGGGACTAATCCTTTGAAACCCCCCCCCCCCCCCCCNGAGTGCCCTGATGCAGAGAAAGTACATGTTTCTCTATACTTAATCTAATACATCATTGCGACATTTTGGTTCCTGCATCTTACCACAGCCTCAATCCCCCTTCCTCCTTAAACTCTCGCACCAACAGCGGCGGCAGAGTAAGTTGGGAACAGTTTACCTCTTAGCCCGGTAACCTCATTCCTCTTTCATCACGCCTGCACTCGCCTCTGGAGAGGTGGAATAAAGCCACTTCGGTCGCAGATCCCCACTTCCCTTTGATGTGGCTGCGGCGTCGCTGGAAGCTCAAGTCGGCACATCGCCGATACTCTCCACCAGGGTACTCACAAATGTTACCAGGTGAATAAACAGACAAGGGGTGACCAGGGTGGATCTCATGGGGGATGTGTGACGTAAAATATCAGTTGCGGGTTTTTATCTTCGTATCATAACGACGGAAGCATATTAATGTTCATCAGCGCGGTGAAAAATCATAATCAAACACCGGAACAGACCCGATGGTAGTTGCGTACGGGCTTCGGCGTCGAGGCGGGTGGTGTCGAGGAGAGCACACCTGCGGCCAGAGCAGGCCATCCCGGGTTCGAGTCCCCGGTCCGTCACAAGTTCTACCAGGCCGTTGACGATGCATCATAATCATACTCCCTTATGAGGTGAATTTTCCCCTCCACCATCTGTTAGACTTGCAACACAATACATAACGTGGAACACTTTCTTTTCGAGTGTCTCAAATATAACACCAGCCAACGGAGACACAATCTACCCAGCAATGTTATTCTTGGGCAAAAAGAACAGACTGTGTTTACTCCTTCAGGAATGTGGCCTTTGAACAGTATCTGATTTTTATTTATATATTAGTGTGGTTATCTTTGCGTATTTAGGAATAGGATATTTATGAATACGATTTCCCCCTCTTTCTTCCTATCTTACTTTAAATATATCATCTTTCCACTACTGACTGATTTTAAAATTTGCGTCCATGGCCTTATTTGTCGAAACGCCATTACACCTTACTGCTTACTGACTAACTCATCAGCGGGGTCATTAGAGGGGAAAGCGGGCAGTTGAAATTGAAAAAATATGTTATCTCTGACTGCAGCAATTTTGAAATATCCTTCTCCAGCAATTTTGAAATTGAAAAAATATGTTATCTCTGACTGCAGACTAATTTTACTGATCGAAATTCACTCCAGTCTTGGCCTCGATGTAAACTACACAAAATTACAAGTTCATCCAAACAGCAGTAGTTACTTATCACACAACACTTCGTGATAAGTTACACATGGAAAAGACGTGTCCGATGTTAAAAGCAAATACATAATTTTATTCCATACCGTTATTAATATCCAGTACAGTACATTTATTGTGAGACCTAATCCTACAGCACATTAAAATTGAAAATGTATTTAAATTTGTGTTACATTGATTCAATGATCTTCAATTTGTTTTAAAAAAACTGCAACATTTAAAATAAAGTAAGTATCATACAAATACGACGAATATCGGTCATCGTTTCATGTTTTGTGTTCTTTTTCATCTCTCCATAAGAATATTCCATAAAACATAATATGAAGGATTTATCGAAAACAAAAAATATCACTTTAGAGCCTCACAGAGCGGGACACAGTATTCATCATAGGTGGGCAGAACGATATTAACATGGGTGGACATTTCAACACGTCTGAACATCTACAAAAACCATAAATGACTTCTCAGCACTCAAACATAGTACTCTCCAGCCTGCCTCCACGCTTCAAGGTTCCTCAAATAAATCACGAAATTAACCTGGCAAACATCTCCCTAAAACATCACAATTTTTTGATTTGCAACCACACCTGACTGCCAAGGACTTTACCCAGCACGGTTTACATCTGAGACAGTCTGGGAAACATCACTTCGGTTCTCCCCTAGCTTCACATCTGACCTCACATCATCCACCTGCCCCTCTACCCACTCCTCCACCTCCTCCTGCACCTACCTCATCTTCTCCACCTCCTCCTGCTCATACCTCATCTCCTCTTCCACCTCCCTCTACTTCTACCTCATCTCCTCCTCCTCCTATCTCCAAAGCTATTTCTTCTCCTGTCCCCGTTCTTTCACCTACATGTTCCTCATATCCCACGTCCTCATATATTCCTCTATCCACATCTCCTGCCGCCCCCTTACACAGTTACAACTT
Organism: Laupala kohalensis; assembly: GCA_002313205.1. Taxonomy (NCBI): domain Eukaryota; kingdom Metazoa; phylum Arthropoda; class Insecta; order Orthoptera; family Trigonidiidae; genus Laupala; species Laupala kohalensis. The sequence continues at coordinate 850,334 of NNCF01127171.1, forward strand.
GCGCTCAGGAGTACGATGTGGTAGTCGAAGGTGACAATCGCGTTCGGGTGCAGTGTGCGAACTTGATCCGGAACTAGAAGTTGTACCAAATTCAAATTCCTCTCCACCCAGGGAGGACCCCGAGTTGAGTCTGGCATTACTTCCACTTACTTATGCTAGGCTCCTTCCTTTGTCTTTCCGGACCTTCCTTGGTCATCTCTTGTTCTTTTCGATCCCGGCGCTAGTAGTTTGCGAGGGCTTGGGTATCTTCCGTTTTCATGTTGTAATGTTTTGATGTAATGATATATGTTTTGATATGTTGTAATTCCGGAGGGTTTTTAGTGGGTATGGTTCAGTTATTCGACGAGTCGCACACGCGGGGAGAGTCATGTTGGCTCTCCTTATTACGTAACTGCATTTTACCTACCTCTAAAGAATTTTAGGTCTC
>NNCF01127171.1:850786-866590 GCA_002313205.1 Laupala kohalensis
CCACAATCTAACGTCGATTCCATTTCTCGTGAATCACAAACTCTTTGCGAAAATAAAATAATTATATTTCATCATAATGTCCAATCCCTCTCAAACAAATTGACGGACATTGAAATTCTGGAACACGAAAATCCATTCGATTTGCTATGCCTCACAGAACATTGGCTTTCAATTAACAATATCAACGATACTGCTATTACTAATTATTATTTTGAAGAAAAAAATCCCCACGGACGTACGTATATCTACATTCGTAATGATAATTTATCTTCTCCGCTGCCAGGCTACGAGAACTTCTGCGTAGATAGTGTGTTCGAATTTTCTGCAGTTAATCTGACCGACACCGGTATTGTTGTTTTGTGTATTTACAGACCAGATATTGACATATTTTTTCGGAACTTCGAAATTGTTTTAAAACATATCACACATAAATCTACTAAATCTATCGTTATATGTGGTGATTTCAACATCGATTTCCTGAGTACATCCGACCTTGCACATTCACCAATTAATCGAGTCAAGAATCTTATCGACTTCTTCAACCTTATTACCCCGATAAACGACCCCACTCGCCTCTCCGGTTCATGTCAAACATTGTTAGATCAAATTATAGTCAACAATGGAATCTCGTATTTCTGTGAAGTGTTTATCGCCGGATACAGTGATCACCTTGCTCAAGTATTGACTATTAATGATAAATTAAAACCACTTCAAATAGTTTACAAGTTTTGAAGAGAGTTAAATGACACAAATCAATCCATATGTATAAATTATTTGCGTGAGGAAATTTGGAAATATTTTTACCATTGCCAAAACACCGACGACAAATTCAATGTATTTATCTCAATATTCCTAAAACATTACAACTCTAGCTTTACAATAAAACGCAAGTTAATAACACAAAGAAATACAATAGATGGATTTCTTCGAAAAACAAACACTGTTTATATTATCTTTCAAAACTCTATAACCAACCATCCGAATTCCATGATTAATTTCGTAAAGATAAGATTATTATTCGATAATTAGTCAATGCAGCTAAAATTATGGAAAACGACAAGCAGGTATTAAAATCGAACAATCGGATGAAAGCCAAGTGGAATATTGTTAAAAATTACACAACTTCTGAAAATCGCGAAGAAAATATTCATGCACTAAACGATGGTAAAATCGTATCAAATCCTCAGGACATCGCAAATTTGTTTAATACTTACTTCTCAGAAGTAGGTAAAATAACGAACTCAATATATCAAAATCAATGTCCTCCAATTATATCCACCCACATACCGAATTCTATCTTCACTTCCCGAAACTAACGCCAGTGAAGTCATGAGAATCATCAGCTCATTAAAAAACAAATTTTCAACAGGCGTAGATATTTTTAATATTTCTTTATCCGAAGGCGTGTTCCCTAAAATATTTAAGAGAGCTAAAGTGAAACCTTTACACAAGAAAGGAACCAAATTAATATTGGAAATTAACTACCAATATTTCTACTACTCACTTTCTCAAAAAAACTAGTAAATTGTTCTATAAGCGTCTTCTAGATATTTTTATCAAAAAATAACTTTGTCTATGACAATCAACACGGTTTTAGGACATCCTTTTCCACTACAAGCACCATATTTTCTTTCTTAAACGATGTTAGCACATCTATTGACCGTGGAGAAAATCCTCAGGTTGTTTTTCTTGACTTATCCAAAGCATTCGATGTCATTGACCACGGAATTCTCCTTTCCAAATTGCATTCTTTAGGCATTCGTGGACTACCACATCAATGGCTAACTTCTTATTTAAAAGATAGATATCAACACGTCGAAATATCATATACTAAAATAAAAATACTTCATCGTTCCCTTCCTTCAGAAAAAAATACTTCATCGTTCCCTTACTTACTAAAATAAAAATACTTCAGAAACAAAGCCACTTACTTTCGGAGTACCCCAAGGTTCAATTCTCGGACCTATACTCTTTTTATAGTATGTGAACGACATGTCATCATCCACATCACATTACAAAATGGTTCTTTTTCCTGATGACTATAATTAACCATGTATACACGCCAACGATCAAAAATTTTTGTCTAACCTTTCGACTTGGTTCCATGCAAATCGCCTCATTGTTAACACTGACAAGACAGTGTCTGTGTCATTTCACTATATCATCACAAAATCTTTACCCCAGGTTTGTCTTTCTTTAAACGGAACACAAATAAAAACTGTTACGAATACAAAATTCTTAAATCTCTTTATTCAAAACAACGTCAAATGGAATTGTCACGTTGACAATCTTAATTCCCAATAAAGCAAATTGTGTTACGCATTCCAAAACTTAGTTAACGCAGTTAGTCCACGTATTTCCCGTTGCGTATATTTTGCAAACGTGTACTCCTATTTACGTTACGGCATTACCTTCTGGGACAATTCCGTTCAGAGTATTCAAACTTTCAGAATTGGGATAATTTGTAAATCTCACCCCCGAAACTCTTGTAAACCTTTATTCAAGAAATTAAATATATTAACACTTCCCTGCATTTATATTTATGAAACGGTCGTGTTTATTAAGACCGAATTATTAAAGTGCCACTCTTGCTTCATACGAAACAGTCTTGTTCACGAACACAATACTCGCAATAGTACTAATATTCATCGCCCTAGAGTGTCAACCACTCTTTGCCAAAAAGGACCGTATCATTCGGGAATCGTTCTATGTAATTCCATGACCAATAATATAAAAGGTANTCTTCAAATCCGCGGTTAAAAACTACCTCTTGCACCAGTGCTTCTGCAATGTAAAAGAATTTATTGATTTTAATAAAAGTTAAATCCGTCTTGTAGTTTATCACGTCATTGCTGTAGTACTTTTTGAATAAAATATAACAATTTCAAAATCTATTTTCTTGCATGATTGTTTTGTCTTATGGTTCATATTAATTTAGATTTATGTGTACTCGACTTTTGCACGGTTGTGTACATTAATTCTGTAGCCCCATCCTTACCCGGGTGTTGCTCCGGTTTTCTTTGTAGACGTTGATTTCTTATACAGGTTATCTACGCTTTGTCTAGAGGTGAGTTTATTGTAATAATAAATCGTGAATTTAGTGTTATTTCAATTCTTATAATATTTAAACACTGTAGACGTTCCTTACTACATATACGGCCAAACACGTACCTTACTACGTATATGATGAAACTCCCCCATGCATTAACACATAAGAGATGCTTGTTGTTACGGCGAGGCATTACACGCCATGTTGTTTATGCCATCGTGAAGACGTAGGACTCAGAGACTGAAGATCCAAGGCCAGAATAATACACACCGTCCGCAAGAGTGTCACTAGATACGACGCAAATTGTAAACATTAGAAGACTCCATGAGACTCACGCGTCGCATGTACCATCAAGCGTATGTCGTCTATTTATTAACAAACTTCGAGAAACTTGGATCTGTTTGTTATGAAGCTTCGAGAAAGCTTCAATAGACGAACCTCGACGCTATGTTACGTCGACAACGCGTCGAGGATATTTGAGTAGATGTCATCTGTCAAAGTTTAGTTTATAGCAACAGCAACGACTGAGAAATCAGTACGATGGATTCTGTTGATGAGTGAACATCGTCTCCGATAATAACGTTTGTCAAGAAATCCAGCTCTGCGCAATAGCCCGATCTGCGGCTATTCTATCTTCTACGACATATAACACAACCACCTGCAGAAGCTTGGAAGGAAGCGCCACCTCGCGGCAGACGGCAGAACCTCGTACTCCAACGCTATCATCTAGCCAGCAGGACTTCATATTACCAATGACCAAATCATTCGATGTCGTTAGTCGTACAAAAGGAAACTAACTGTTCATATAACTTTTATACCTGTTGTTGTCACCCTGATGTGTTGGTACCTATTACTTGTTTACATTCAAACTGCATTATAAACCTTGTCCTGCATAACCTTGAATATTTATATTGGAAGGATGAATCTTATTGCGAAGCAAGTCTCCATATCGAGACTTGTGAAGTAATAAAATTCTCTTCCCCGACAAAAACACTATACTCAGAATAATCTATAGTTTGATAATAATTTGTAAATGTAGTTTTTTGCGTTAAGTTGACATTCTATTAGTATTATAACTCGCAGCTAACTTTTTATCTTATCTATGAATTTTTGCTGAAATTTTTGAATCCGCTTCTGCGTTACGGCGCTTGATCGGAATTGATGGAATGGTCCCTTGCTTGCTTCCGGAGAGTAAATTAGTTTATTGTCCTCCACGTGGTCATACGCAGTTTGTACTGCTTTTTGACAATACATTTAATATTATATTTTTTATAATAATTCTAGTTTTTCACATTTACCATTCATGTTATATGATAATCCAGTATAATTGTATGATCAGTAATACAAAACACTATTTAAATAGCTATTTAACTTTAAGTAATTATATTTTTGTCGCAAGTAAATATTTTGAAACAGAAAAAAATACTAAAATTATATTAAAATTAAAAAATAAAACAATATCAGAATAAAATTTGGATGCTGAATTTGGATGGGATTAAAATGGAATAAATTATTCTCAAAATAATTCCCTTAGCATATGAAATGGTTATGGAGCGCACAAAATTTTCATTACTGTACAGAATTGCTTTATTGAGAATACGTACCATAAAGTCCTGTGGGAGTGTAATAAATATAACATCCAACATAGTGTACATAAGGACGGAAATTACGTTATACTTTTTGACACATGAGTAAGGACGTGGAACGAATACCAAAGGAAATTTAAAATGTGTTTTAGATGTCAGGTGTAGCATGTACGTGTGATATGTGTGTGCAAAAGTTACTCAGGCGTTTTTTTTTACAAAAATAAAGAGAATGTATTTCCTGCAGAAAATAGAATTACTTTCATAACAGTCCGTCATCCATGGATAAACACTCAGAGCTCTCTGTTTTTACGTAAAGGAAACAAATGTATGAAAAAGTTAACCTGAAACACAAAAGTACAGAGTAATCTTATGCCCAACGGTATCTCAGTTTGATAATGTAATACTTTCTTTCTTTAGTTATAAACCTATAATATTATTGAGGGACACACTGTTAAAAGGAGAATAAGGTGTAAATGAAAATGCATCTTAGATTTTAGAAGAAAAAAATTGTTATGAAGAGATTTTTTAATACTTTTATATTTTTAATTTGTTATTAAATGAGAGTGATATGAGATGAGCTTTTCCTCGTGAGGAAGAAGTGAAAAGTAATTTTCTACATATTTTAGTAAATATTGCACGTATTTATTATTTTATTTCATAAATATATATTGCAGATCTAAAACCTCATATCAATATATTTGTGTCAGCATTTACTACAGTAGAAAGGCCCTTTCACACAGTTGCAAAATTGGGAAACGCGCATGAATTATGAGAACTAATTTGTAAAAAATAACAATTCATTTCGGAGATAAAATACAAAAACAAGTAGTCAATTGAAACCTGAGACGATAATTCGATAATGATATTGAAACGTTCTCGAACAGAAAAACAAAATATTAAAACAATACTACTCTATAAATAAAGATGACAAATTGAAAACAACAAGTAAATAAATACATATGAAACAAAATAAACAATGAAAAATATAAAGCTTGGGTGTTTTAACAAACCGTGTTTCAAACCCTAACGCAAATGAATGAAACAGAATTGTATATAAAATACATAAAATGAATTTTTATGAATACTAAAGATAAATAATTACTTTTATACTTACGACCTTTTGGTGGACGAATACCATTTATTTTGTGCTGATTTTTTATTTATTTTTATTAATGGTATTCGTTGATAAAAGGGTCGTAAGTCTAAAATTATTTATTTATCTAGATGGACGTTCATAGTAGAATTTTATGCATACCGTTGTTATTTTTATTTAAAAATATCGGGACTTAGTTCTGTGAGGCTTATTGAAGCCTCTATGTACTGCATGCCATGCGTTGTATATCCCAGCATTATTCTCGAAGCAGAGAGTACTTGGAGAAAGAACACTGGAGAAGTTAATTGATTTCCTCAATTTCTTGTCTTATTGTTGGAGTCTGTGCTCCGTAGTTTATTTCTGTCCCGTGCTCATGCTTATGGAGGCACTCAGAAATTAAAACTTGTACGATGGGAAGAAGCAAGAAAGCGGATAATGAGAAGATGAGATAATTAATGACAGGGAAACTGGAGTTTCCCCATTCGGATCCCCCAAGAATCAGTTGGTCCGTCACGACATAATCCTCTTACCGGGATCAGTCGAGGATTGAATCGCGGTCTCCAGAGCTAGTAGAGGAGCGTCCTGCGAATCATTCAGTGCAAACTTTAAAAATTCAAATTTTTAAAAATCTATAAAATATTAGTTTCTGGCTTGCGACTTGAAATTACGCTCCGATAGGAAGTCCGGAAACCCAACAGTTGGGGCAAGCGTGCGCTGGTCTAGAGAAGTACTAAAAGATTGAAATGCACAAAATCACATGTTAATGCTAGACTAGAAGACCTTGGCGTCGTTGACATTTTATTATTCTGTAAGAGTACAATAACAAAAAACATTCCTGAGTTAAAAGTAATAATTTCTAATCATGTTCGTAGTGATGACCATCATCTACAATTTTAGATCGATAGTTTACCTTTATTTATTACTTCTTACTTAAATTAGTCGGGGTTTTTCCTTGCCTAAGTTGACTGATACAATAGTACTACATGCCATGTTTTAAGCAGCTTCTTTCACTTATTAGTGCAAAGATTGCAGAATTCGATTTAACTTGTATTCCTGAAATCGTAGGGAATGTTACGACAATGTTAAGTGACAAATGTCAGCTTAAAATTAGGGTGCATATTTTCAACACATTTGTTAGGAAGGGCGTTAACCCAGTATTTATACTGAAACAGTTGGGTCATAGAGTGAGGCCTTGACTTTTATTTCCCTCGTCTTACATCTCCCGCTGCACGTTCGTCACAAATTTCCACACGTCGAGTTTCGTGACGGTTCCAGTTGTTTCTCTTCCTCAGTTGTTTGTTCACTTGACGCCACTGCTTTGGAGGACACGTCCTCGAGGGCCTTGGTCTGTCGAGAGACGCGGATCTCAACGCTCAGCGCCGGAAAACGAGGAAAAGCTTCCAATTTCCTGTGGCGCTATTGCAGCAGTGCCTCGTGCGGAGCGCAGTGGAGTTATTAGCTTGCTCGGGCGAGTGTAAAGAGGCGCTCTCTGGCTCTGGAACTGTCACAGCCTCTCTCCGGCTCTGGAGCGACAGACGCGAAGCAAAGGGACGAACGAGGAAAGGAAAGCGAAAGGGTATTTTCTTCTGAAACCCAAAGACAAGTTCATACATCCTGTACTATTAAGAGATCAATTATTTCTGGATTTTTTCTTCTGAATGATTCTTACGAATTAGATTAAACTTACAGTTATAGTAGTATTGATATTATTACTGTTATAGTAGAACCCTCTTAACCGGTCTGGTCGGGACCAAGATCCTGGCCGGTTACCCGTTTGACCTGTTAATGCGAGGTTCCCGTGATAAATCTATATTTGTTCAAAAAGAGCCTACAACTCCATCGGATTATCACGAAAAAAAAAGAAAATGATGTCATTGCAACTCATTTTTTCATTCTGTTCATACATACATACACACATACATACATATATACATACATACATACATACATACATAAACGAACACGAAAATAATTCATTCATAGAAAAATGGACTCGGAAGCAAGAGGACAATCAAACTAGCTGACTCCCTCTCTCTTCTCCGAACTGCCCGCCACAACACAAACACATCGCGTCATCTCGTTTTATTTCCAGGATCTTTCCAGCTAAGTCCCGGCAAACAATGTTTGAGTCACTACCTGCCAGTTGTTGTCTTGAAAGAGAGAAAAAAATATATGTTCCACGAAATAGTTCGGTTAAACCGAGGTCCACTTGATCCGACACCCCAGGGGACTTACACCTAGCAAGTACGTGTTTGGCGAACACGGGTCCCCGAACTGAGTCTGGCATTGTTTCCACTTACTAGTGCTAAGATCCTTCCTTTCTCTTTCCTGACCTTCGTTGGTCACCTCTTGTTCTTTTCAATCCCGACGCCATTAGGGCTAGAGTATCTTTTATTTTCATCATTTTTGCCCCCTTTCATTTTTTCTCTACCCCTCATTCTTTGTCTCCCCTCATTTTTTACCCCCCATCATGTTTTGTCCTCAAAGTTTTGATGTATGTTTTGAGATATATTTTGGTATGTTGTAATTCAGGAGGGTTTTTAGTGTGTATGGTTGAGTCATTCGGCGAGTCCCACACGCGGGGAGAGTCATTTTGGCTCTCCCTAGTGCGTAACTACATTTTCCCTTCCTGTACAAGTTTTTAGGACTTTTAATGGTCCCACAAAAAAGAAAAAAAACTTGATCCGAGGTCGGTTAGAATAGGGGTTTTACAGTAGATATGTGATGGGATGAAAAAGAGATCTATCGTAGAATTAATGCTAGGAACGGGTTGAGCCTGCCAGTGACGATGCGGAGCAGTGAAGCAGTCAGTGCTTCCATTCAACCAGAAACTGAAGTGTCCTCTTCAACCGGAGTTGACTGGATTGTAGGAAACGAGGTCAATCACAAACTCATGAAAAAAAAAATCCGTACCAAAACGTCGGCCGGGGAGAACCTTCACGCAGGTAAATACGAGAATTGGTTTGCTGGATAAGATAATTTTACAGAACTCGCTTCCTGCACATTGTAGTATTTTTAAATAGGAAATGTAGCGCGGTATTGAAGCTTATCCACATGGGGCGTATGGAGGTAGGAGATGGGCGGTTGGGCTATTGTTAGTAGGTGAACTGTTAACTGCATTTACCAACAACTTGTCCTACGTGCAGGTGCTAGCAGAATTAGTCAGTAATAGTAAGAGTTAGTGATACTAGAAGTAGTAGTAGGTAGATAGAAGGCGGGTTTGCTTTTCAATTGTCTCAGTCAAATGAACTGGAACATTGAAGTGAAAAGCTTCTATTTTTTGTGACCCCGTGTCGCCGGGAATTCACTGGGAAGCAAGCACGCTAGCCTCCTTTTTACCAGAGGGTCACTTTCTGTGGCAGCGACTACTTCTGACCTCATGGGCTGAATCGATTCAGTGATCCAAACAGCTTGTAGTATGTTGATAGGGCCATGGCAGAGATATGTTGCCAACTTAACTCTAAGCTGTAACCCCTCTGTGCCAATTTTCTAGTACCTTTCTAGAATTAATTCACATTTCCGACTAGGCTCAGAATTTATTTGTTAGAAAAATGTTTCTTAATGATTCTAACGAATTGATGACTTTTACAAATTAAAAATTTAAAGTAAACTAAGCGAAAATATGTATAGTGCTATATGGAAAGCATGTATTATATAATGAATTCCAACCTTTGTATATACTACATATCAATTTAATATTTTTGAGCTAGGAATATTCATGTTTAGGAAATATTTTCACACGAAAAGTGCTCAGTTGATTTCGATGGCAATACGGTTTATATTTCTTTTACAAAATTTGCTTCAGATACTAGTAAGGAAGTCCACTGAAGTATCTATTTGTACTGCAACGAATCATTCAGATTCTTTTATTATTTCTATTGTTATTTCACAAATCCTAGTTCTAACCAGATTTTGTTAATTGCATTCGAAATAAAGTATGAATGTAAATTACGTGAAGGAAGAGAAGGGGAATGTTTTCAGCACTAATCTGTGATACACTGGAAATAATGAAAAGAAATCCAACTCTAACTAGAACGTGGGGGTAGGAAAGGAAGTCAAAGTAATTTACTTGGCGGCAAAGAAGAGTAAGAGAATCGGATGAAAGAAGGGAATGTACTTCCACTCCTTTACGAAATCCCGCGTGACTTCGCCTTCCAGAGACCCTTTGAGGAATCTCTTCCAAGGATTTCAACCCCGTCTTTGCTTTAACTGTACTGTCACTCTCATCGTCTAGAGGTGATTATTGGAGTACTTTCTCTGTCTATTGCAACCCTTGTGTTCGGCTACCTTCCTACGTCTCTGGGTTTCTGTTTACTATGGGTGAATTTTTTTTTTGATAATACAGGATCCTGTAAAACGATATGTATTGTTTTATGAACAACAATAAAAAGACCCAACATAGATCCTGGTCAATATTTAATTTGACCGTCATACAGAGTAATGTTCACTCAAAAAAAATTGTAAGGTTTTCTTGTTCAGAAGTTACCATGTGGACCTGCATCTAAATTATTACTTCTGTATTTTAGGTACCAAGAACCCAACATCCAAATTGTCCAAACCTCTCTTCAGGGCCTTAGGCGCTATCCCAGTAGTAGATATCACAAGAGGAACAATTTTGACGGTTTCCTGATGAATCAAATCCTTCAATTCTTCAGCCAATGCTGTATACTTGTTGATCTTTCCTGCTTGAGTTATCCTTACTAATATTTTACATTTAGGAAGACTGTGTCATAAATTTTTATAAATAATTAAATAATATTATAATAATAAAGCAATATTCGTGTGGTATAATTAATTTTCATAAAGACAACGAGTGATAGCTGACACATAAAAACACATCAAACAGTGGAAAAGAGGAAAATGTCAATGTATTTTAATTTTCCGTGTGAAGATTCAGCTTTCTGCAGGTTTTCTTGTCAACGATGAAAAGTTACCCAAGACACAGTATATCAATGAATTTTACACATTGCATTCAGATATTCCTTGAAATATTGCAGTGCTAGGGATGTGCAAAATATCTTACAAAATAGATCATCCCTTATATTCTTCTTCGATGCCATCTTAATCTAAATATCGGAGAGTTAACACCTCCTTCTCGCCCTTCCAATATTCCCCCTTCTAATATCACACGCCAAGCCATGGAATGCTACGTCCGATATCGACGCTCACGTCCTATATCGGAATCCACGGCTCTCCTCTCCTCCCGCTCACGTATGATAGCATTTCGAAAATAAATGGAATATTTTGGCACTCGACTCGTCCCTCTCGATGAAATTAATTCTCGGAATATGCAAATGCGGCTTCGCTCAAGATTTACTCGCCAACGCACGTCAAAAAACGGAACTCTTTTTCAAGAAGTTTCGTGGAAGAATGAGGGGCTCAATCCTAATATATTAAAGGACGTATGGAATATTTACTCATTATTTCAAAAGCTATATATAAACTTTTCGTTTTATTCCCATTCTGGCCCGGATTTTTCTCCGGTTTTCCTTCGGGTGGAGGCGAATATTTTATACAGGCTCTCAAGGTCTTGCCGTATTGGTAACTCCAGTAGTTTTTTTTCCCTAGAATACTTGTGATGTTTTCATTAATACCGTATTCCGATGAAACGATTAGTGAAATGTGTTATACGGCCATAATTGGACTTTTGGCAATAACTATTGTAATAAATAAATATTGTGAATAGTCCAATTAAGGTCGTATAATATATTCAAATTTCTTAATTCGTTTTATATGAGAAAAAATCTCTACTTTCCAATAATAATAATAATAATAATAATAATAATAATAATAATAATTGGTGTGCTTCACTCAACTTTCCGATAATAATACATTAAAAAAATATAAAAAAGCATAATACATTGCAAATATAAGAAATTGTGAGATCATTTACAGAAGAGAAAGAATGTCATAATTTCAGTAATTATGATTCAATTCAGTAAACCAATTTTAATAAAAGAAAGATAACATAATTTTCTAACGCGGAAATATGTTTCACAATTAAATTTCCCCAAAAAATCTTTAATGCGTAAGAAAATAATTAAATCTATTCAACTTAATTGTCTATGTTTTGAATTTTTTTAAATCTATTATTTATTTATTTACTTGTTGTAGTCATTTTATCACATTACGATGATATCCTGTCAGTGCGAAAATAATTAATTTCTGGTTGAAACTTTTCAAGTTTCAATAGAACTAAGTATCGACCTTGTTAAACATGAATGCAAAAATGAAATTGGGAAACTCTCAACATATTTGTTTCTCTGGTATTGCAACCGAAGCTAGCCTCGTAAACGTGCTTCCGTGTACGTTCAGAAACTTCCCTCAATCAAAACAAACTTCATTTTCTGCCGTGTCCTCCACAAAAGCTTTCGTCCTGTGACGTATCTCTGAGTGGTGTCTCCCTACATGGGGAGCTTCATGAGGGATAATTGCTGTGTCGGTCACCGACCCTTTTCCTTTGCGGGTTATTGAAACGAGACTAGTCGCCCGCTTGGTTGAGGGAGACTCAAGCGCTTTCAAACTGCGCCCACAAACGATGTTGCTATGGTACGCATTACGTCTTTCTTTTATCATTACATGTGCATGTTTATTGGGAACTGGTAGGAATGAACACAGACTTTGCAGGGGTCCAAGTTAATTACTCTGTCACTTCACTTGCATTATCATGAATTAGTTTGAAACTTGGATGACAGAGCTCTCCTGTAATAAAAATATCATTCCTGTAATTATTCAATTATGTTGGTGACATTTCATAGTCATAACCATTCATAGCATACAGTGGTAATTTTTCCGTCACTAAGCTCTAGTACGCTTTTGTTCTATTCAAGGTTTCATCTGATTTTCTCTTCATATTAAATAGTAAAAGAAATAGACAGTAAATATAAGTTATGGAGCAATTATCTTTCATTTTTGTTCAAGAAAACTAAACTTAATTCAATGGAATTAAAAAGTGTTGTAATATTTAATTATGAGTCACTTTTTAATTTAGTTTGATCGATATTTGTTAATTATTGTTATTAACCTAGAGGAATTTCAAAAGAAATAATCCAGATTCAAGGGTGAATGATGCACTGTTTCTCTCTTGCATCTATTCCCATGAGACCGAAACAAAAATTACCCGAAATTTCTTGTACAATATTTTTATTCCTTAATTCACGTGTCCGGAAACCTAAAGAAACTAAACGCTAGAAATTAAATCTCTTATTTTTCGTTATAATTAATTTTTTGACCGAGAAAAGATCATTTTCCAAAGCAATTTTTTGACCTAAAAAGGAGATCAATAGTCATTATTTAATCATGTTACGTCGAATGAAAATGGGAGACGGGACCGGGGTTCGAACCCGGGACCTTGAGCTCTGCGCGCTCATGCGCCTACCGACTGCGCCATCCCGTTCGCCGNTCTCCCATTTTCATTCGACGTAACATGATTAATCTGTTACCTGGCGGTGAGGTTCACCGCAATCTAAAAGATTTCCAAGTCATTCTTTAGTAGAACAAAAAAACAAGAAGTATATTTTGCGACATTGTTTTAAAAAATGCATTCTGAGAGATTTCTGTATTATAATTTAACGTGTATTGGATTTTTTTGAAAAGAGAATTTGTGTCTGCGGGTCCTGAAATAATCTAGAATATTTTGGAAAATTTTGAGGAGGAAGAAAATGGAGGAGAACAATCTCATATCGTATTAAAACTTTGTATGATTCGGTATTTGCAGACATAGATTTGGTGAAGTTGATTTGAACAATTTTTTCCGACCAGTGCATACAAACTGGTTTGCCAGCTGGTTGCGAAGAAAACATTCCAAAGAAAAGAAAATTGCTGAAATTGTAGTAAAGTATTCACTACTTAAAGATTAATTAACCTTTCCTTTATTAGTTGGTATGAAAAGTGTACACGGCTTTGCAATCTCGTATTGTAATGATGCTGAAAATGATAATAATGCTTCTGCTAATAATGTATTTTATTTCGTATCGAGGATCAAATTGTGATGTTCTGCTTTAAATTTGCATGTGAAACAATAAAATGCAATTTTAAAAAAATAAACAAGGAAGCGGGCTGACTAATATTAATTAAACTTACGCCTAGAGTGCTGAGCAATTTACCGAGCCGGGTACTCAGCCTCAAATGATTGAGGAAAACTGATCAAATACTAAATCCGAATGCAAGTTATGGTACATTATTTTAATTTCCAAAACATAATATAAAAAGAATCAAAACAGGAATTTTCACTTTATAAAATCAATATAAAAACATTTTAAACTAGCAAAATATTGAAAATTGAAGTAGAACAAAAATCATAGTTATAACGTAAAACAGAACCACAATTCTGTAAGACTTAAAATATAATAAATACTAGAGTAATTAGCTTATATTAATCAATAGATTGTAGATTTTAACTCAGTATATGATAGATATGAATCAAAATAAAAGTGGTTCCACTCTAAAACGTATCGTTTGTATCGCAAAAAATTGCAGGTGTGGAAACGCTCTGAATATGGAAATAACAGAATACTCATGACCAGAAGTGAAATGAGAGCCAAATGTTCATTTTTTTCACAATTTCATACAGAAAACGGAGAAAATGCTTCTGGCATAAAACCCTCATTTATTTGACGATTTCAGTCATTGCAGCATTATTTAATTATGCACATTCCCGGGCAGACAACATGCACGAAGTCCTTTTTTAATATTAAACCTCATTGTATTAATGTACAATATGTGAGAAATGAATTCAGTTTTTATATACGTTTGCATTGTCAGTGTTATAATACAATGTTTTCATATATCTGATATTAAATTTTTGATCTACATAGTCTGAATTAAAGATATTAATTTATATTCGTTTTTGTGTTATTAAAGTTACTGATGGGCATATCGTTCCTAATTGGTTTAAACTTTATCAAATATTAAATTAATTCATTGTATGTATTATTATTAATTTTCTCGAGACTCTTCTGCATGTTACATAGGAATCAACAACACTCGATAATATGATTTTTGAGTGTTAGTCACTTTTTAAGGTCTCGTCTTTAACGTTCACCAATATCATTGGGCTAATTAAGCCGACGAGGTGAGAGTAAAACTGAATTATGGGCAAAAAAATCTTTCAGTATAAACATGTTTTTGTTAATTTGTTTTGCACAATTTCGGTTCATTATTTAAAGTCTATATTGTATTTATATGTACAAAATATATTTTTCATACAGAGTATTACTCCCAATCTATCCATTCCCCATTTTTTCTTATTCCTCTGTAGGCTTAGCCATAAATATGGGTGCAAGAAATACGTACTTCTCAGTTAGAGAACGTGGGGGGGAAAACGAATCTGGGGTAAGTTTTATTTACGAGTCCACAAATTTGAAAATATTGCCCTGAATCTAAGAAATATTTTTACAGTGCAATTGTAGAACATAAAATATTTCCTGCATTTAAAAAGTAATTGAACCCAATTAATTCTACCAAAAACTTAGGCTTTATAGAATTATCTTTTAAATTATAGAATTACCTCTAAAAATGTATCGAGAAATCGAGGTACAAGGTTTTATGAGTCGATATATCTAGTACTAAATTGAATTATAACTCGATTCCTCGAAATCACTTGAGTACGATTCCTCGAAAACGCTCGAAACCTCGAAAACACATTAGAACAGCATTAGTTACATCTAAGTATGTACTACATTAATGAAAAGTATGAATAGAATTAGCGACGCGTTGGGTCTGTGCATCCTGGTAATAAAATATGTGGAACCGGAACGAGTTGTCCGACGCTGCCATAATGCGTTCATTTCTTTGTCGGTGTCAATTGTATAAATATTGGCGGCGCTCTCAGACTGCTGTTGTTCGTTCAAATTCAATAAATGTTTACTATTGTATTCGTCTTTTCCTGGGCTTCAAAATCCACCCGGAAAACACGGTCTAAAAAAAACACGAGTCAATATTTCTCCTCCTAAAATAGCTACAAATCGTGTAAATACGTCGAAATAGAAGCCTCATGCCCCGACACACACACACACACTATATATATATATATATATATATATATATATATATATATATATATATATATATATATA
>NNCF01127171.1:868378-902455 GCA_002313205.1 Laupala kohalensis
GGGGGGGGCGTAGGAACAGCGGCAGCTGCTTCCAGGGGGCCATGCTAATGCCGCCATATTGGCGGGCGCGCGTGAGTCGAATGGGACCGAGAGACTAATTTTATTGCCCACAACAGGCAATCCTAGGGGATTTGGCCGGCGTGTTCTACCCGATTCCAACGTTTCTCTCCCTTCCCTTCATCCCCCTCTCCCGAGCCTTCTCCAACCCCGTGGATCGCTGGCTGCTTTTACTGAATAAAGTCTTTGTAGAAGCAGCTTCCGTGGATTCAGATCCTCTGCTGGTATTGCTCGCATCGCTCTACATCCGAGGATTTCCTTTTCTACTTATTCTGTGACATTGCGTTTTGTCTTTCACACCAACCCATTGCTTCCGCTAATTTCTATGTCGTGGGTTCCTTAACCCTGATTAGCATACACACATGTAATAAAGCGTAAGGCACTCAAATAATTATATCAATTTTGCTTGAGTTTAACGTAGTTCTACCGGGTAACATTGGGCAAATCATTTATCAATGTAGCTTGTATGGACATATCTATCACCATGTTTAACATTATAATTCTATATAAAAAAGAAACTTTTCATCTTTTACAAGAAAATTACTTATTTTGTTTACTCGTATATTTAATTTTTACCGTTTTTAAGGGGTTTCGTAGGTATCATAGAAAAGCTAGAAATTAATTATTTTAATAGTCAGCTTTTTAGAAGGACCTCCTTGTTAATGTTAATGAATTTTGTGAAAACTGTTTGTCTTAGCAAAACAAAAAATATTTGAGGACGATTAAAGAATTTTGTACGTGCAATGTATATTTATTGAATTATATAGTGTATGGTTTCAAAACTTTGGCAGTCATTCAAATTAATTGGAATACAAATAAACTGTGTAAAACAAGCAGTAAAGATAAATTTGAGTACATTGAGTTGATCAGGTTTACAGAATCGTCAGTAACATGTAATACAAAAAAAAATATTTTAACTATGAGACTAATTATGTTTTTCTTTTTTCAGGTAAGAATAGCTGTCAAGTGACTTTCAAAATGTCTCGTAACGGTGAGTTTTTGTTTTCAACATTAATTCATAATTTATTTTTCTAGCTCTTGCTTTAAAATTATATTATATGTATTTTAAGTGAGAAAAATTATCATGTCAACTAGAATTCGTACTAATTTGCAATTTTCTACATATTACCTATTTGATTTTAACCCAATTTAATTTTGGTCTGCTTTTATCCATATATCAGGAAAAGTGTTCTTACGAGGGAATATCGCAAAAACACTTTCCTAAAATTGGATTTTTGGAGGCAGATCTTTCGAAGTTACAAACGTGGATTCTCGTTACTAGTAGTAGTTCTCAAAATATTTTAAAAAAAGAACTACGTAAATTATTGAGATTTTAACCCTTTTTATGCGCACATTAATTGGCTTACTCAACGAGTTGAAATAGGGAAATGTTCTATTGTTCGAATCCATTGTTAGTTTACCTGGATACAGTATTCATAAAATTTGGGACGTTTATACTTTTGGTTTCGGTCTATGGAATCAAAATTGACTTCTTAACTAAATCATGACTCGATGATGATAAACACGTTTTGGGATCTGAGGGTTATAGAATCGGTTTGATTCTTGACTCCTTCAGAGACCACTGAAATCCTTCTTCGTTCCAAATTTATCTGAAGTTCTTTTGTCATGTTCGTATGGCTTGTCAAAGGGCGTGTATTTTGATATCTCCCAGTATTTAACTTCCCAAACCACTGGCAAATCTCGGAGATTTTCATAAAACGGAGTCATTACATCATGCACAAACCAAGTACGTCTTCCAAGACGGAGACTGAAGACTTCAAAATGGTTTGAAGGTAAATCTCCGAACACGCACCAAAATGGCTGCAACAGCATCCGCCAGTCCACAGGGGATGCTCTGCGCCCTTCTCATGCTGAGTCAGATCACTCATAATTTCTTAGACCCATCTGTAACGCTTGAAAGTGATCGTCAGTTTACTCAAGCGCGCAAGAGACAAGTAAATGAGACGTCGAAAGGTAACTAATTAAAAAAATGTTTACGAACACGTATTCAATTAGAGTAGTATAATGTACATGGTATACTGAGATAAGGTTTGAATGTGAGATCACAATTCAATGGAAGGAAATAACTCCTAACCTTTGGATGTGACATTTCAACCTTATAATATCCAAACCTGTTCTCTCAGTTTACAACCTTATTTGGACAATTCACGAATGTTTTTGTCCCTTTTTCCTTGTTACAAAGTTTCTGAATTGTCTGTAACAGGTCTTATGATATGTATTTTACTACCCTATATTGGAAATAAAACGTAAATAGTATAACTTATTTAATTATTTAAAATAATATAAACTGATATAAAATTACTTTTAACGATAGTTACTGACTGTAAATAGAGATTTAAATATAATGAAAAAGGAATAATGAAGATTTTCTGTGTTGAATTTTGATATGATATACATATATCATTGAAAAACAAGTGTAATTAGTAATGCTCAATAATCACTGCTTGGCATATTATTTTCGGAATGTACGAAATGTATATTTTTATTATTTATTGTAAGACATTTTAAATTGCCAAATAGTATATTCTGCCAAATAGTATATTCTGATGTATAGTGCATTGCACGAATAAACAAATTTAGGGTTGCTTATTCCTCAGACGAGAACAAAGCATTTTCAGTGCAAACAGAAAAATGTAGGGAGACGTAAATTCTTTGAAAATTTTCGTCAAAGTTTTGACGTTGTGGGAAGTGACATTTCATTGGAAAGATACAAAAATGAATACTTATTGAATACAATGAGATGATTAGCCAACCGCAGTGAAAATTCAGCATAATAGATTAATCAATTGTTTTACGGCTTCAGCTGTTAAAATGAGATGTGAAATCATCGAAGTCAACATTATGGATCGAAATTTACTTGTGAAATATTTATTAATAATTATTCAATAAAATAATATTTTCAGTATCATTCCTGTAACTCCTTCAAAACTAAATGAATAATTTTAAGTTCTTTTTACACTTCTACACGAAAACACTTCAGTAATTTCTTCAGTGCATCCTTCAAGACTAGCGCACGGTGGTCCGAATGTTGGAAAACGTGAAATATATATTAGTTTTTTTATGAAGCATTGGCATGAGGCCGATTTTATTGTTTTTTACTTTGGATATAAAAATTTGTGTTAAATTTGAAATATCTATGATACATTTTTTTAAAAATTATGTTAAATTTAAGATTAGTATTTAGCATCTCAATGCTTTGTTAAAATTGTTATTTCAATTAATGTTATGTATGGTCTACACGTAAATACAAGTCTACTTATTTGAAAAAGCTTATTATCTTCATAATAAATTTGTCCATTAATTATGGCAACTCAAACTTGCAATGTAAAACTACAAAAAAGTTGTTGTGTACATTATATAAACGTTTCTAAACTAATTATTTTAATAAATAACATGTATTCCAGCATTTGGGCCGGTTTCGCTTCAATTTCTTTGAATCAATGTGATAATTAATTTTTGAGATTGCCCAGTATTATCTGGAATTTTGATCACGTTTTCCACGTACTGACCACTGTGCGCCGTATGCTCAGGGCGCTCGCTGGAAGTTAGCTGTAAACCTTCATCTGGCAGATCACGCTGGACGAAGTCACGACAGCAACAGCAAAGGGGTGGTCAAAAAGCATCAGACAAGAGACTGCAATCTAACCGAGGGGTAATTCTCAACTTGTACTGAATAATTTTCTTTTTCCGAATTGGACGAGGAAAAGTGCTAAAAAAGTTAGAAAACACAAAATACCTCTACAAGGTTAGAGACGCAGCGCTATGGGTGACAAAGAGGCAAAACATACGAAGTATGCGTTGTCTACGACAAGGTGAAAATTCCAATAGACCGGATACCAAACCCGGGTGCTCCTGCTTCGTCTGCAGGTGTGCTACGAGAGCAGTGGAAGCAGGAAGTCCCGGGTTCGATTTCCAATCCGTCGTAATTCTCACTTGACCGTAGATGTAAACTTCTCTTTCCCGGAAGGTACTCGGAAGTTCTCACTTCACACGAGAAGTGACACAATTTTTTTTTTTCATTTTTCACATTTTTTTTTCAACCCTTTTTCTAAACTGTGACTATACAGCGTTCTTCAGACAATGTATATTTCTCATTACATTTTCAAAGCCTCATCCTTTTCCGGCCATCTTTACTTGAGCTGCCTGTCCTTGTCACTAGGGGATAGGAGAGTTGGAAGCTATCTTGTATGCTTGGCGTATTATTCCTATTCGTTCAACATATTCCTCGAATATCTCAGATTTATTTGGTCCTAATACACGTCGTCTTCTCCCGGACATCCACATTTTTTTCCCGATCACTCTTTTCGCTGTTTTTTTTCACTCAAAAAGGTACTCAATTCAAATCAATATTTCCTCAACTATTTTTTTTAAAATTTTTCATATTTCCTTTTCAAAATTTAATAACATCCTCGTTTGCTACATTGTCATTCTGCGGTCTCTTTCGTAGCTCTTGATTGTTTGCTTTAAACGAATCAACCTTCATTTTGCCGTGTCAGTTTTTCTCCTTTATTACAAGAAAGTACACACTTTTTTAGTTTTATTTAGCCATTGGTCCTTTGACCACCTTGTCTTTCACATTGTCATAGAATAGTAACAAATACTAGTTCATATCATTCAAAGACATACACCAAACAGCAAAAGTGTAATATGAATTGCAAAGATGGATAGAGTACGAGAAATATTGAGAATTAGATTTGGTAATGGACAATTGTGATTAAGGTGAATTGCGAAGATTTTTTAATGTGTTAGATAAGAACAGAAAAGGCATCAGAATTGTTTGGTCTGAATTGAAGAAATTATTAACGTTAACTAACACTTAACCGGAAAATAGAACAAATTGAAGACGTAAAATAATATTTTGCATTACTGTACATTATTTCATAATTTTCACTTAAACGTTTTTTTTATTTTTAGATGTTGCTATTATGGTGAACAAATATTAAATCAAATGAAAAATTTCATCTAATTTACAGGTCCTAAGTAAAAATACAAAATTATGCATGGTGAAGATAAATGAGAAATATAATAATCAGATAACGGAAACTTACATGATTAACAATATTTATCTAAAAATGTCGGCTTGAAAGTTGTATGGAAAACCAACTTAAAAATTCCATGTTAACTAAATTATCTGGCATTCTTATTTTAAATTTTCATTTAATTTCTCAACTTTACTATAGTAGTTTCACTAGTATATGTATTTCAGTTTGTTGACTATTCAATTATCAGTCCTGTAAAATATTGAACAGGAAAAAATATTTCTATATATATAGTATAGTATATAAAAATATTATAGTTCGATAATAACTTGTACATGTAATTTTTTGCTTAAAATTACAAACATATTGACATTCTATTAGTATTATAACTCGCAGCCAACTTTTTATCTTATCTAGGAACTTTTGCTGAAATTTTTGAATCCGCCTCTGCCTTAGGGCCCTTGATCGGAATTGATGGGATGGTCCCTTGCTTGCTTCCGGAGAGTAAATTAGTCTTTTCCCCTCCACGTGGTCATACGCAGTCTGTACTGTTTTTTGACAATAAATTTATTTATTTATTTATTCCTAATTTCGTTTTTGAATCCCATTGTACTTCTGACTTAACCAATGTAACGTGTGTATGTTAATCTTATAAAATATAGTTACTTCAAAGGTCGTTACATTCATTAAATATTTGTTAATTTTGTAAAGAGGAACGAATAAATTTTTGATCTTCTATAAATAACTAGATATGTATGTCATATGTATAAAGCTAGTACCTGCTGCTTTGCTAGCGTCAAAGTATGATTTGTTTTACAATTATTCTTTCTAAATCACCATTGAAGTATGTGACGAAAAATCTAAATAGAATTTCGGGACAATCTCTCACGTGTATACTCGAACCAAACCTGAAGAACTAATTTACGAAATTTTGAAGTCTATGCGTCTGACTCCACAAAACGCTGACAAATCAATTAAAATAACCTTTTTGGGATTTCGAAGAAAATTCGTCAACCTTGTAGAAGGAGTGTGACGAAATTTGAAGCTGTGTCTTTTCGTAGTATTTGAGCGCGACCCGAATTTTTCTTAAAACTTAACAATTTTTATATTATGCAATTATATTAAATATTCTCAATAACAAATAATAACTATGTCTTTATAATTATAGTCAATTACAGATCACAGAATTACGGGAAGAATTCTATCATAAATGAGTAGAATTCTTCATCTATATAAATAAAAATTAAATACTGTTCGTTGGTAAGCGCATCACTTGAGATCGGCTGGATCGATTTGACTATTTTAAAAAATGTTCGTAATAGTCAAAATAAGGTTTTTAGAGAAAAAAGAATTGGAAAAGTTGGCCGGAAAATTGGAAAATTAGTGAAAACTGAAAGTACTTTATTTTATGGGAATTTCGTATGAACTCAAGACCGTAATTCACGATTCAAACGATGGACATGCGTAATTCTTTCTTTTTTCCTTTTTTTTGTTCGTTATGGACCTGGAAACGTTTTCTACAGAAATTTAAATAAATTATTATTAAAAATACAAGTGTTTAAATTCTTCAACTGAAGAGAGTAATTTAAGAAGAAAAAAATTATCATAATTAAACTTTGTGGAAATGATTTCGACGAGATGGTGTAGTATATTCATTAAACTTTTGTATTAAATTAGTATTATTATGAATTTGAAAACTTAGGATGCTGTAAATGTTCTTAAAAAATCATTATGTAAAAGTCTTCTTTGATCTTACAATATAGATAGATTTTATTTTTTCCTAAGTAAAAGAAGATTAGTAAAAGACTGATCAGCTAGTTTAGTATATTTATTTATTATTGGCACTCGTCCTGAAGAAGATGTCAGTATAACCTCGTAACGTGGACGAATACCAATAATAAATAAATGCAATAAATGAAGAGTTGTTCTACTTATTTATGAGAGGATTCTCCACGTAATTCTGTGATCTGCAAATGAATGTCTAATTATAAAGATACATAGTTGTTATCATATGATGTTATTTAGAAGATTCAATAAACACGAGAAAATCAGAAATTTCTTCACTGTGTGCAATTATATTACTTTATAATAAGTATATAAATTATAATACATAACAAATTACATTACTTTACTACAATTAATGTTCATTACACAAAGAAAACAAATAATTTAAGACTTACGACCTCGTGATGGATGAATACCATATATTTTGCGCTATTAAGTACACAACGTAGGAAAAATATAATGGAGAAAAATCATAGTTTAATTTGTATTTATTAGTTATTTGTAAAATATTAATATTATTTAAAAGTTTGAGTTAATTGAAGGTTCGATGATCAAGGTGGCTGAACCCAACAATTTTGTGATTGATGAATCACATCTGTGATTGATTTAAGTATGCTTTGCAAATGTCGATGGCGAATAACGGAAAATGATGTGTAATTTACTACTGAAAATTTGTAGGAATTTAATCTAAACTTGCGAAAATTAATCTCTTATTGAAAAGGCGTATGTAATGTATTCACATTCAATAATTATACTAACAATTGTTTTCTTTAAATGGTTAGTGAATCGCAGTTTTAGTTTAAATTAAAAATACATGTTATTATGATTATGTATATCAATTTCAGACATTTCTAGAATTATATATGTCAATTCTTTTAGAACCTCTTAAAATTTAATAAAGTATATTTTATGTTACTTTAAAGTATGAAATTATATTACTTTACAATGAGTATATGAATTTGTGCAGATGCTGAAGCAGCCACAAACCCGACATGGTTAAAATTATGGCCGTCAGATTTCGAACACAATATCAAGTTTTATCACCCATTGAACAGGAGTTTTTTCGACTCGGATTTCTTGAGGTTAATCTCAGAAAATATCGGTTCGAACAAATTCGAACTAATATCAGGTGATTCATTTGGTTTTTATGAGGGAAACTTAAAAATCAGAAACAAGAATGAAAACAAAAAAGATGTGGGATCATCAATAGTCCAATTCTATAATTATATGGAAAATGGAAGATCAGTTCATGATATCCATCATCACTTCAACGAATTTTATAGGAAAACATCTTCAAAAGATCTGGAAGCAAATGATTATTTTCTGCGAAAGAAGCGCCTCATTGACAAATACAATGAAAGTTGGTTTACAGAACCATTACACTCTGAAAAATATGCCACCAATTGGTTTAATATTAAAGAAGAGTTGAAACAGGCGGTATTGTTTATCGAGTCTTTCAAATGTAATGATTACAATGAAAATGATTGGATCAGAAACACTCTAAAGTATCTGGTCAATCCCCGCATCCCAAACACAGGAAGCTATTGTCCAAAATGTGATCCTCTCTCAACGTTTCATCGTAAACATTGGAAAGAGTCTTGGCGGCTGCCAACGATTGCTCGGAAGTCACACGTACGCCATCCCCGAACGTCAGCGTGGGTATCTCGACTTCGTCTCCGGTCCCTGGACCCACCTCACGATGGATCTACGGACCATGATTCATATTCTCCTCCCTTCTCGGAATATCACCCCATGTGCAGACATTACAACATCCGCGTACTTTATAAGTCACCATCGGACGGTGCATGTTTGTCCGATAAACCATTGTATTCCACCAAACCTTCTGAACAAACTGCGTTTTCGTCAAACTCCCAAACAGCAGCACGTGTATTTCCAACATCTGAACCTGCAGTTGTATCGTACTTGCGTGATGCTTACAGAGAAAACATCGCCATTAGCTATGTCAACAGTAACAAACTCTTGGCTCCAGTGGAAGACGGGAAGTTTTTATATCACGAAGGCGGCCACGTAGACGTGAATGAGTTCTTTTTGAGGAGTCGTCCTTTTATTACTCCATCGTTACCGGTAGAGTCCTTTCCCAATTTTCACTTTGAAGAAACTCGGAATTTGGTTTTTCATAATCACCACCTCATTTCTCCTGCGCGCGAGTACCCGTTCCTACCCTTCGGCATTGAGTTCGACGACACTGGAAATACGAACCCTCTGTATAGTAAATATAGAGAGAGAGCTTTCCTAGAAGCAATTCCGAGCCCAACACTGAATTTGGTTTGTTCCAAGGATTCATCTGCGAAAGCTAAAAGGAGGAATGCAATTGATAAAGCGCGGAGGGAATATGGATTCTATAGAAGTATTCCAATCGAGGATTATTACGACAAGAGATGGCAGAAGAATCCCAATTACCAGGAAGATCATTCATTTAAAACGAAAAACTTACATGAAAATCCTCAACGTGAAGAATTTAGTTCACATAAAGCGTCACGCGCTAGTGAAGCTCTACAGTTTTTGAGGAAGGAAAAAGTTTATGTCCCTGAAAGTTCTTTCCGGGTGTGTACGGAACCCGTGGGCGAGGAAGATGAGAGAGAAACTGAAGGAGAATCGGAATATTTTACTTGCATACGGATTTCCAAACATGAGGATATTCCTAAAGAATTATTGTGTGATAGTATGAGAGAATCCGTATCCGTAGAGTCCATTTCCGTACCGCAAACCTGTCCTTTCCTCTCTGGAGGAAGACGCCCGGATGGATTTGACGAAGGACAAGCGGAAAAGTGGAGACGAGATGTTTTGGAAAGGACGAAAGATGATTACGCTTTCTATGATAAATTGGATTTCAGTAAATATATCGATGAGAGATATCCTCGAAATATGAATTTTCAATTCAATCTTCCGTTCTTTGACAAATACCTAGCCAAAGAAACACACCAAGCGGAATACGAAGAACGTGTGGAGAAGGCGAAGACAAGAGACTACATCAATGAGGGCAATGACCCTGTGGAATACCCAGTAAGCGACGCAATGCGTGATCAAGGTAAATGAAACAAATCGAATCATTGTTTAAGATAAATATATTAAAAATAGGATAAGAAGCGTTCTCTGAGTGAATTTGGAAGTATCGAGGTTTCGCTTTTACTTAATTACACGCTACATATATTTCTTCCAAGTATGTATCACTTATATCCTGTATGGGGATGTGTCTCAGGTCTTCCTGGTTGTAGTATTATGTAGAAGTGATGAATAGTTGTGGAAGATGAACGGGTGGTGTAGTGGTTAACACCCCTGCGATCAAAGCAGGACTCCCGGGTTTCATTACCGGTTCATCGCCATTTTCACCTGACCGAAAGTTATCACATAATAACACACTAATTTTCCAGTGGCTCGTTCATAGTCTAAACATCGAGGTGCGGTAATATTACGTAAACGAAATTAAAAATTATTATCAATCTAGAAATCATCAGTCAAAATAATTTTTCGAAATTTACACAAAATAATAATTTAAAAAATGAAAGATTTTTATTCTGACTTTATCAATTTGCCCAAAGAACTTTTTATTTGCTCTTAATAGTACTACAGTGACATTGTATAGTTCATTTATGTATTTTATTTAATTAGCTCACTACGTTCGCTAAACAGACCCCCATCGAGCTCGATGGAGGGTTTAATCCGCAGATGCCCAGCCAGATTCCAAGCGAATGTATCTCCCCAGCATCGATAACTATGTGTCGTTGTAATTCGCAATACAGTGTCCAGTGAACAAAATCGAGATGATTTTCTATTTTGAAAATGTAATTGCGCTCACCTTTGAATCATTGGGTACACGGTGTGCTAATTTTTATTGAGTTTGAGTGTATTATACAACCTAATAGTGTTTTCATGTACAAATAGTACCACGGTTGTGTACATTAATTGCGTAACGTTATCCTGCCCCGCGTTCTTCTCCGGTTGGGGTTGCGGGAAATTTTATGTACATACTCTCTAGGCTCTTGCATAGAGGCGGCTGTCTGTTGTAATAATCAATTTCGATTTTAAAGTTATTTTAATAGTTACGATTTATAAACAATATAATCCGATTTATAAACAATAGAGTTGATAATAAAATGTACTTGTGAACTGTCTTTATTTGTGTTTTATTAAAAACAAATTTGTTGAAATTATAACACAGATTTATCCTTTCATTCTTATCTGAGGAGTGTGGTGAATGTTTGAATTCGCCTCTGCCATTGATCGGAATTGATGGGATGACTCCTTGTTTACTTCCGGGTAGTAAATTAGTTTATTGTCCTCCATGTGGCTATGCGCAGTGTGTGACTGCTTTTTTTACAATAAATATATTATTATTATTATTTAACAAAATGAGGAGTTTCTTTCTTATTATTATAATGTTGAATGTGAGAAAACATGTGAAACTTTGTGTCAAAGGTAAAATGGATCAGAAGGATATGTCAAGAAATGAAAGAAACAGCTACACATGTCCAAGAGCTGCAATTAGAGAAGACAATAATCGAGCTTCGTTCACAAGTAGTCCCTTTTTATCTGGACGTGTTCCGTCAGGTACGTTTAGAATGATCTACCTACAACAAACTAAACAAACGTTCTTAAGAAAAAATTCCTACGTTTATTGTATAATTTACATTTCTAAATACTTTAAAGTTGTTTTACTGAGATATTATAAAAGAAAAACAGTTTATCATCTGTTGATCACGAAAATAAGGGGTTCGTAAAGAAAATTTTGAACTATATCATACTATAAACGCGGAGAATTTGTCTAAAGAAAAGTTATGGACGTATTGAAAATTATTGAAGATGATAGATCAAAATATAATGATTACTCACATTTGAAATACGCATATTATACACACACATCATTGATAGTAATGGGAAAGCTTCATGATTTGCGTAATTATTTTAGAACGTAGTATCTTGGCTTCCGGTTTGTTGCACGTCATCTGTCGAGGTGGTGACGTTTCGATCTCCATCTTGAGGTCGTCTTCAGGGCGAAGATACCAGAAGCCAAGGTACCACTGACACCGGCCGCGGAAGCCTACGACAACTTATGTAGAGCGTGTTTCACGTTTGGGATACCATAATGCTTCAAAGCTTTATTTGGAGTTTTGTTTCCAACAACCCTGAAGAATCAGAAAACAGACATAATAATTAATGTAGATATCATTAAAATCGCGAATGTAAAATATTTTTTGATTCAATTTCATACGTTTTCTTTCCGTTTTTTGTTTATCCAGAAATTATTGCAAATATTTTGAGATGGTTTCCTATTTCACTTGTCAGTTGTATCATCTTTTCTTTCGAGGTTTTGCAATACAGAACCATTGCAATTCAAACTATTTTGATTCACTTCACTTTCCGAGTCAAAAAGTGAGGGGCAAAACTTGGTTGAAATAAAAAGCAAAACACAAACGTAACTTAATTTCGAAAACAATAAACTACAGCTTTATATTAGTTATTGAACTTTGCCAACTAATTTCTGTTGACTAAATAAGTTGAACTATGGTTTGAAATTAAGTTAGATTCTATTAACAACTAATTACAGTAGTTTTCGACTAAAAGCTAACAGTCATTTTCTATGCAGAATGTCTCGTACTTTCTTTTCCATTATATATAAGGAACTAAGAGAATTTAGAACAATATAAAATAAAATTATGCATGATATTGGATAAGATTGTTTTATGCTTTTAGTAAAGCTATAGCTATAATTTGTTTAATATGACAACTAATTTTGAACTGTTTCAACAATACATAATAAATAGTGGACAGTTTATTGATCGGTATATAGCTCCATACAATAAACTGTCGACTATTTATTATGTATTGTTGACACAATTAGTTCAAAAAAATATTGATCGGTATATAGTTTCATATAAGGACTCTAATGACATACTAATAGTTATTGAACGAAATATGAAGCAAAAGCATTGTTGTGAAGTAGTCGGCATCATCATGTTAAAAGTACCAGAAAAATTACTATTAATGTAAAATATGTAATAACATTAAAAAAGTTATTTAATTTATGTACGAATAATCAGATACAAGAATAATAATTGAAGTGAACAGAAATGTTTAAAATGAACAATATTATATATATATATATATATATATATATATATATATATATATATATATATATATAAATAAACTGAACGAGTTTGTGTATTCAAAGTATATTATGGAAAATTAAAAAAAATAAAGAATAGTGTAATTTTACATTTTTCAGTTTCTCTTACTACTACCTATAGTAGGAAAATTTCCGCTCTTAAGTCAACTAATAACTATTTTCTGAGATACCTAGTCCAATCTAAACTTTTAGTTGGAGTTGCGACTATAAATGAACCTGCTATTGCCCAACCCTACTAAAGGAACCAGTTACAATTAAAAACGATTTCTTTACAGATTTTTCGTCTAAAGTAATAAACAGTGTCTCAACCTGCACCGACGAGAGGGCTGGAAGCGTTAGGAATGAAATCCGTGAAGCCAGTGACAATCACTTTATTAACAATCCCCAAAGAGATTCTGAAGGTAGAGAGAGCACCATCTCCAAGGAAAAGGTCAAGAATCGATTTGAGTTCCATGCTGACATGCCCGGACACCCTTTACTGAAACCCTTAACAACACTTCGGTCAACGGAGGATGAAAAAGGTGCAGCGTTGGATAAAGCGTCGGATGCTTCTGATCTTCATATGACATTCGACTGCGTGTTTATGCACGAAATCGACGGTGATCAATGGGAAAACGATGACTTGATTAAGTTTCTCATATCAGACTACTATTTCGAGGATCGGAGAGAACACAACGTAGGAGACACGCGAAGAGAAGAACTTTACTTCGAGAATGAGTTTGACAACATAAAAGGAATATACACTAAAAACAGAAAATCATGGAGAAAGAATTGCAACATTCAGTCTGATTCATCTGGAAAACCTAAAGAAAATCATTTCTGGATGTTTACTGAAGATGGCAAAAAATATATTTGTACTCGCAGAACAAAATCCCCGCCGACTTCTTAGCTCATTTTTTATTATTATTCAAACAACCGGAGCAATTTTCTATGAGGGATTGCTTTTTCCTTATTCTCGTGAATTGGATACCTATGTAAGTCTGTCTTCCGTCTTACAAATATGAGGTTGTCGAAGAAAAAGCTTGTAACATAATTTACTAATAAAATTCCAGACCTCAATGATGGTTTTAACACTTTTTGTTTGATATGGATTTACATAACTTGTCATCAAATCTACGGTTGTTATGTTATTGAACAACCAATGAACGAAATCCCGGAGTTCTGTAGTGTAGGTTCGATATACAAGTATCNAGAACTAACTAGTGTGAGGTGTCAGAAAAGAGGGGTGCAATAGCAGGCAAAATGATTTTGAATGCCACAACAGCGAAAGCGACGTTAGTCGTGTCAGCAATACCAAGCTACCAGATATTATACAAAACATTCAATATTTAACAAAAATATGCTCAAGTATTGCGTTATTTTTCGACGTTTTATGCGTCATTTTGATCTGCATTAATGAAAGTGAATTATTTAGAATGTCCGTGGCATGGAAATGGGAAAAAATAAGCGTTGAAATTATTAAAAATTTCGAAGGACACATGATTCTTGCAACTAAGAAGCAGTATGGTTAACACTGATGAATAACAAGATAGAAAAACATTTAAAATTGGCTGCTAATCAGTAGATCTGAATCTTCACTAGCATTGCATGTAAAACTTTCTGATGTGACAGCTTGAAGTCAGTTACGAAAGCAATCCACTGCGCTTATAATCTACGTGACTGAATCGTGGAAGGAAAATTATATTAAGACTGTGGAGAACATTGCTGTCAAGTACACAACGTAAAATTGAAACAAAAACAATAGAATTCATAGGTCTTAACTGTGCGCTTCGTTTATTAAGGTTTCTGAGTAAATTGTATTTTCCTTCTTCCTGAATGATAAAATAATTAGTAATTACATTCATATAAGCAAACAATACTGAAGACTTTATTTTTGAAAATTTTCTTCGTTATGTATAATTTTTGAAATGTAATATCACAAAAGTGAAAATGTAATATCACGAAAGTATTAAAATATGGAAACCAACATAAGAATTCAGAATATTATATCACAACCCCGGGCAACGTCGCGAAAAAAGGATTAAAAATATTGAGACTTGACAGGTTTTAATATCAGAATGTCCAATAATGATCGTTTGAAGTATATTTTCAATCCTGGGTAGGGGGATATGCATAATTTGAAAGAATAAATACAAAGAATTTTATTTTTTTAAATTGTTTTAGATGCTTCTATCTGAAAATGTTTGTCAAATCATTCAAAAGTGTAATTGTCTTCATTGTTATATTTAAATTATTTTTATGATAGTTTTATTAATTAAAATAACTATCAATGACCATATAACTTGTAACAAAGAAAGTTTAATTATGAAGAAAAAAATAGATTTAAAATACTTGACTCCGTTCGTAAGCAGCATGGCCCACCTGTACAGTCGTGACGTAGTTGGCAATTGTGGACAGGACGAAAACAACCAACTCAAACTGAAATATCCCATCACGAAAATATTCATGAACTTCTATAAGATATGAAACAAATAGTACATTTTGGGGGGTATCCAGTGTTTATCTTCTTAAAAGACTCAAAGTATTTTTTAATAAAATGTTTTCTATTATTACTGGAGTTCTCGTGTACTATTATAGTTTAACTTTATAATATGTAAGATTGGCAAAGCTGAATTCAGGCTCTTAATAAAAAAAGACATATGGAAAGTAGATACATGCATTATCAGGTGTATCATTTAAAACTTAATTTAAAGTCTATAGAATTTTATCACATACAGGGATTCTAAAATTTAACCGTTGAACATTTCCAATTCCATGCTTCTCGATATTAAAGTCTCATCATTATTCCTCCTCGAATTTTCTTGCCAACTTCTGCCATTTCTCTACGTTGTCTCTCATGGATGCTGTGCTTCTGCTCATTGTTTCGATAGGACTTAAAGATGACGACTTTTAGAATGTCACTGCTGATCAAAGGAGAATAATTATAAAGGTTTTTTATCTTTCAAAGCTTGTTTTAAATCCTCTGAATTGAGATTACTAAGCGCGCAAAGTACAGCAAATATCAATAGTACAATTTTCAGAAAATTAGTTTGTTTGTTGGAGGCAAATCCATACTAGACAACGCGTACGCGTGTGTATCATTTCAATAGTTTTGTAAACATGATCGTGCAAAATGTGTAAACACAAAACAAACAACTGATTTTCATCGGTTATTGACTTGAAAAATAACTACATTGAATACTGTGTAGCAGAACAAACGTAATAAAACAGATAACATCGAAAAAAATAAACGAATATTCGTAAAAATCTCTTGTTGGGAAGGAGAGATGTTGGGTTGCCGGGGAACTTATGGTACCGAACCGACATTTGTCTGGAGTAGGTAAGGGAAATCCCAGTTGAAAACCTCACCTAATTCGACGGAGTAGGGTTCGAACCAACGCTCTACTGCTCAGAGGGATCGTGGAAGCGAATACACTACCACTAGACTCTGTGATTAGCATTAATATTGAGACTCATATTTGCGTAACATAACATACGGATGAATTATGCTGCTTGTCTTTTACGTCGCATGGAACTCTACGGATTTAAATTGAAGCTGTGTGTATTCTCGCGTTAATATCACCTTTGGTTTCAGGTGTGTGATGATTTATATCGAATTTACAACACATTTGACATTAGTCTTATTTAACTTGTCTGATCCAAGTGGAATTCTCGGTGGTGGACGAAGCGGTTAGCAACATGTTTTCTCGGGGTACTCCCGTTTCCTCTGCTATTCATTCTACCAAAACAGTCATCATTCGACCTCATGTCATTCATATGTATGACCCGCCTCTGGTGCATCCGGCACTAAAGAATTCCCAGGCATTATCTCATCCTCCAGCTCCGACCCCTTCAAGAACAAGGGAAATGGAGTGGAGGCATCTGCTTAAGATCGTGGAAAGTATTGGATTACATTTTTGAATGTTCGATAGAAATCTTCGAATCTAATTTGGGTCACTATGTATTTACAATAAAAAAATTTAATCGAGAAAATATATTACTTTTAGTCGACATATGGGATGTAATCTTACTTTAACTATCATTATTTAGTCCCTTTTTCTCTTCCTTCCGCATTTCCTTTAATTCGTGAACTACATATTAAATCCAAATTTCATATTGGTCCTTCCCAAATTAATTCAGTTAATTAGATGTATGTTTCAAATGTTAATGATTATACAAACAATGATAAGTAATCTGCAAATTATATGTGCATTATAATAGATTTATTTCGCAATCATACTTGGATGACAAAGAATTTTTGATAGCGGCAAAAATATTAATGTATACTTCCCTTTCTTTATCACTTTCCTCTGAATATGTATGCATTTATCTGTTCGTTCTTATGCAAATTCTTTCAACCCATATCTGCATCATATGTTCTGGAAGATATCAAGATTTCTTCAGTTCACGATTCTTGCCAAATATCGATTACACAAAAATCGAGTATACCGTGAACAGTGCTCCCCAGAAGTGAGGGGCGAAGTCTTTTCTCTCTTTTTTGCACTTGGCACGCACTACCGATCGTTTTCTCTTCCCGGCTTAAATTGAATACTCGATTAAGTTGCAGCATCTCGATAGCAAACGCGAAGCTTCAGCAAGGCGGGTAGACAGAAAGGCTGACAACGCTTGCTGTGTGCTTTCGAGGGGATGAGAGATAAAGAACAGGTGCCCGCTCTGTCGACGTGAATCCCTCTCTGGATGACATGTTAAGTTAAAGGGGCGCTATGTTGGGAAGCATAGAGTAAGAAGGAAAAGTGAGCCGTACACCCGTCTCTGCTGTGATTACTTTGGTATTATTCCTTTAACAATCGCGATATTGCATGTGACTAAACGGTCCATGATTAGTCACATGAATAGGTGACGGTAGATTACCTTTATTAAATTGTTAATATTGTATAAAACTAGATTCTAATTAACAATGTTACTAATTATTTTATATGTACTTAACATTGGTACGGTTGTTGAAAGCCATATTTAACGGTTCTCGTTTCTTCAACACGTACGACATCTGGAACATTTCATGCAGCAGCTCTTGGTTCCATGCCAACATAACACACAGCGAAGCCGATGTTAAAGTCGGTGCTCGGCTCACTTCTCCCCCTTACACTACGGTGGGAAGTCAGAGACCTTTAATAAGAGAAACGCAAACGGTGCAAATGTAAAAGAATATCTAACTAGTCCCGAAAATGTTTCGCACGGGTCCTACATTGCTGACTACAGTGATGTAATGCTTCAGCTGACCGATGGAATGCGGGTTCAAATCCTTCTCGAACAAACTCATAAGGTTTTCAGTTGAACTTTCTCTCACCACCTTGAGATGTTCTGGTACCATACCTTCCACTGTTACGTGGAAGAGCAGACTTCATGGCCTAAACGTCACAATAAAATATGAATAAAATAAATAAAACAGTTCTAACATGTGAATACGGATTAGTAGAATTCATCACTTTCTCGTTAGGCATCTGAACTAGAAAATTTCAAACATCTTAACACAAGTAACGTAACTTGAAACTTCAGTCATAATTCTTTTCTGTTTTTACAATATCTTCTTAGTTCAATGTTTGATTGTATAAAATATAACATCATAAGGGCTGTTTTTTCATTATTTTTAAATGTCAAAGAGGTCCTGAAGTTTGGATCCACCCGTCACAGTCAACCACCCATTGTGGCACAAGTGACTCATGTTCCTGTTAGTGTGTTCCAAGGTCGTACGTGTGGGTGAGCCGTGACTCATTTCATTCGAATAAAACTATGTTTTTCTGTAGTGTGTGCGTTATTTAATAGTTAATTGCGTTAATTAACAGTGGGCATTACTTTCCGAGCCTGCCTTATTTTGATTTCATTTGTGTCAATTAACGTTCCTGGTAAGACAATGCAAGTTTTTAACATTTTGACAATAAATTAAAATCGACTAATTTTGTGTTCAATCGAAATCATTGCGCCCAAGTAAAGCTAAGTCGTCCTGATATTAGTAGTTAATTCTACACCACCCATTCAGTTACTGAGCGTTTTCTTAGTGTCCCAAAGCAACAGCGACTCTGAAGGCACTCCATTAGGACATCACTAACAAAAATGTCTCAAGAGATTTCCACGAAACGTATATTTTTCCACAGAAAAGATTACGACCAAGCTGTACTCTTTTCATTCCTGAAGTACAAACAATATTAAGTCTTAAAATATTTACCGTACAGGACTTTTATTCTCCCAGTTGTATTTTATTCTGCAGCGCCCTTATACCAATGCCATTACGATGAAACTTCATTTTCGAGAGTGTAGCTTACATTATACAGAGGAAACTCTCTCCTGAAATTCGCTTTTCTATATTACATTTTCGTAACAGCAGCAGAACGGGTTGTCTCCTAAGCGTGGAGTGACGTCACGGGCATCCGTAGGAGGATGCTGTTCGCAATCCCATTAGAATCCTACGTCTCCTCAGCACCTGTGCAGGCATTGTCGATGCCGTTGTTGACGGAATCCGTTTAAAGATATCGAGTCCAAGAGAGCAAGAACGCAGAAGGAATCGTTTTAAGACATTCACTGATCTATATTCCTTACATATAAGGTGGATTTCAGGAAAATGTGAATCTGTTTTATTATTTGGTGGTGTAGCATATATTGTAATATCTATGTTCTGTGTTTTTCTTGTTTAATGACTTGTATGTTGAATCTAGAATCGGTAGTAGGAAACCTGGACTTATTTCAATATTTTGTATTTATGAGTGGTTCTTCATTTCTTGCTCTTGCATCTGTGAATGATTATTGGTCTTGTAAATTGGTCACGATATAGTTCGTGAAATAAACATTTAAATACATCAAAATTGAAGTAAATATTTCTTTAGTACGCGCACACAACATACACTACAAACTTCATGTGTGTTTACTTAATGCATAAGTCCTACCTATAAACTACGCAATTGATGTGGTTTAGGAGTAACATTTACTGATAATTGTATACAAATTCAACCTTATTATAAATACCAACCACGGTATTTATAAATATACGTGACGTTATATTCACAAAAGGTACAATTTAACCAAAGTTATCGCGGGAAAATGTAATTATGAAACGGAAAATGACTGTAACGAAGCATGTAGAAGTAAATAATGTTCTTTTAAAATTTGTTCATACACCTGGACAAGATTATACAGAATGGGCAAAACAAAACTGGCCAGGAATACATTTAGAAGACTGACACGGAATTGACCCTTGTTAATAAACAGGAGAACTACCTGTCACAGAAAATGCTGGAAATTGGCCACCGTTGACGTTGACGGACCGCTGTGCTCGATTTATTAAACTGTGAGATTCGCGTAGCAGCTCTGCTTAGCAGCAATGGAGATTTCAACGTTACACTGTAACTCTTACAATGTGTGGCGATTATTTGAGTATACCTGACCATTTAAATTGTCCCACAGGGAGGAAGATCAGGTGATCGAGGTGGCCGGGAGATTTAACTCCCTCTTCTGATTGTCCTCTCCTCACCGAACACCTCATGCACTGATGACAAGGTTCTCAAGGCGGTGTGTGCTGTTGCTTCGTCTTGCCCACCCCACAGTCGTCCGTCTGATCACAAGCATTTTCTGTAAATGACAGTTCTGTTCATTAACGAGACTCAAGTCCGTGTCAGGATTACAATTCTCTTCAGTGTTAGTTTTATTTTGCCTATCCTGTACATAACATACACCACGACGTTTTCCTCGACTCGCTTTGTAGTACGATTCATATTCTCCTGGAGACTTTTACAAAATTGCTTTGTTTGAACTGCCCAAAAACTACTAAACGGACAACGAAACTCAGCAATGATGCTGATCACTCGACAATTTGAGAATAATGTATAGTTCGTTCGTATCTTCGAAGAGACGCACCTCATGACTAAATAACTTTCAATAAAAATGTCATTTGTTGTTGCGTCAAAGAAAGTAAAGTGCGTTTATCATCAAGTTTATAGATTTTACTTACAAGCGCGCTGTTGGATAACGATTGTGTATTAGACTTGTCGAAAGCTGAGTTGGCGCAGCACTCTGCAATTTATTTCGAGCTCTCATTGAATAGATATTCTCTTTGTCAATCACACAACGCGAACTGAAAGATTATCTTACACACTTCACTTCGGTGACGCACTTCAATACCTTTCTTGACCCCGCTTCTTCCACAATAATCTGAAAGTTCGGATTTTAATTCTCTGAAGGTTGCTCAACGTTCGCGCGCTGTCCTATGCTATGACGAACACCCAGGCTTCGTCCAGAGGCTGACAATATGACATCAAGACGCCCGTGAGAGATAGTTCCTGCAACAATTGAAAAGATTACGAGGCAGTTGTCGGTTTCGTGTGGACTCGGTTGAGAGAATCAGTCTCAGTCTACGAGCTACGACTTTTTTAACAACATAATTCACTATTTGCGTCTGACAAGGGTCTAACCAATTTGACATGATCACTTTGTGGAATTGACTCATTAGCGATTAAAATTTGTGGGCATATATATCTTCTGAGAGTGAAGGTAGTGTTGACGGATTTAGCTTCATTGATTTTGATTTGCCATTTTTTAAACCACTTACACAGGATATTTAGGTGCGCTTGCAAGATGGCAGAAGCTTCCTTTGGGTCATCAAGGACTCCGAGGATGGCTGTGTCGTCGGTGAATGTTGCAGTTATCTTATTGGATGATGGTAGGTCAGCAGTATGAAGCAGATGTAGAGCTGGACACAGCACGCTACCTTGAGGTACCCCTGATTGAATGGGAAACCTCATGGTTGAATTGGATCTGGAAAAATCTTAGAGAGAGATAGGACTTGAGAAGTAAGTAGAATGGGTGTGGTAGACAGTTCTTGATTTTATATAGTAATCCAGTGTGTCAGATTTTGTCGAATGCTTGACAAACATCTAGAAATAACTAATTTACTTGACTAACATCTAGCTACGATGTGTGGAAAGTATGATGTTTTTTAGTAAAGCCTGACAGTGTGACGATATTCGCAAAAAGATAGTGGGACCCTTGTCGGCTCCTCCTACTGAAATTACACCATCTCTACTATCAGTATCATGAAAGGTAGAAAAGTAGGTTGGATGAAACTGGTGTGTTCGTCATCGCATAGAGCAATGTATGTAGGCTGAGTAAACTTCCGGGAATTAAAATCCCAAATTTCAGATTTTTGCGGATGAACTAACCCCGGATCAATGAAGGTTTAGAAGAGAGCGTGAGCTGATTGAAATATAATATTTCTGTTTACATTGTGTGAGTGATAAAAGAATATTTGTTCAGTCGGTAGTACACAATAAGCACTCGAAATGAATAGAAGAGCACTCCGCCTATTCAGCTTGCGACTACTCCACTACTGATTGATACTCATAAGTTAGTAGTTCACT
The DNA here is from genome assembly GCA_002313205.1 of Laupala kohalensis. Classification (NCBI taxonomy): domain Eukaryota; kingdom Metazoa; phylum Arthropoda; class Insecta; order Orthoptera; family Trigonidiidae; genus Laupala; species Laupala kohalensis. The sequence continues at coordinate 890,713 of NNCF01127171.1, forward strand.
TTATTACGTTATTAAGGTATCTTATCGTGTCATATAATAATGATGTTACAGTCATCAACAAAAACCTATGCGTTCTCTATCTGGAAAAGTTATGTAACTGATGTCATAATGAGAGTCCTTTAATTATCATTTGTTTCCAGGACGTATTAAATATCTCTTTGAGTTCCAGAGTAACGAACATTACGTATTCATTAAAAGCTGTAATTTTAAAAGCTTAATGCGAAGTCATTTTCTTTCTACTAATATACGCGCTCGGAAGAGCAAATTTAAAGTGTTTAGCAATTCCTCGCGTGGTGTCGTTCATAAGTTTTTGAAGAGGTTGAATTAAATAATTAAGGTATCTCACAAGGCAGTTGAAGAGTTTCTCTGACAGATGATTATAAAAACCCTCGTCTGCAGTCTTTTGTCTCTCAGATGGCGTATAATTTGGTTTAGTGTCTCGCCGCTAGGCGTCCTCTTCATTTCATTGAGACTGTTGGCGCCCCTCTCTCTCAGGCAAGTCCTGTGCAAGGAGCAATGCTACCACTGTAAACATGAACTTCACCCAAGAATATGAGGCGTATTCTTTTTAATTAAGGCATCAGACCTGGGGAAAACTTCTCGACCTGCTATTCATTAATATTCATACCCGGAGCAGGCTGCTGTAAAATATGAGTTTTGTTATTATTCATTGTTCGTTTTGTGTAAACGTATTGCTGGTAGAACATTTTTCTTTCTGAGAACGGGGAGTTAATGAGGCCCTATCTTGAAAGATTTGTATAAATCCAGAATGAGTAAGGGTGAATAGTTTGCACAAAAAGTCTTAATTATTCACCATTTTATGAATATGTTGATTCCTCGTTCAATACAGATACGTAATATTCTTTAATGAGAACGACGGGTGATTTTTATATTAAATGTAAAATGTTTTTTGTGAAATAATTAAAAAATGTGTTCCTTATAGACCAAAAATATTAAATAATTTTTATCGAGTATTCTCCATTATTCTACATGTTCGTCGATAACATTACAACATAAGGAACGAACGTTAGGTTCTCTTTAGCGCTTACTCATATGTTGTAACATTCTTCAGGAAGTCAAAATAATACATACACTAAACAATACAGTATTCAATACATAAAGAAATACATATCATAAATTACTTAGACTAAAATACCATTAAATATAATGTACAGTCAACATAAAATTTTCAAAAACATATACAAATATTTTCTGGATAATCCATATGTGAATTCTGATTTGAAACTTGCAAAGAGAATCTCAAAAATGTTTGTGTATATAAAAAAATGTTTATAACTATTATAGTTTTAAGTAACAATCAGGATTGGAGGTATGTATCAAGAGAAATAGAATTTAACATTATGCACTTTTATGCGTGACTAAATGAAGTAATTTTTTTCTTGCTGTATTAGTGTTTAATACCTTGGTATGATTTGGTTATACAGTTAAGGACAAATATCTGGATGACCGAGCTTCGCTGGAATAGCTCACAAAATGGTCATATGACAAAATATTTTTCGCAAATGGATTCAAGTCATGATTTAAACTGCTATGTTACTATGAATATAACGAATGATAATTCCGTACGTAACAATTTTGCTAATTAGGTAATTGAGCAGTTTACGTTACCCATATAAGATGTTTTTGTGAGTGTTCGGGTTTAAGGAGTAATTCTGAAAAATTATGGAATTGACACTCCGTATTTACGCGGTAGAACACATACAGAGATTAAATAGAAAATAATATCAATTTGTCTTAAATTGTGCTTTGTTCTTTTATTCATACATCCGTAAACAGATGAAAATTATCTATTCATTGTAACCCACAATATACCCTATTTATAATATTAGACATTACTATTATTTATGTTTATTATGAGATAAATATTAGTACATATTTATTTATGAGATAAATGTTGACTACATGGTGATTACCGCGAGAAAGTATTCGCCGTCCCTACAACACCAATCAGTGGCGAACAATCAGTGAATCTAGAATGTGACCTGTTTTGCTGACGCGAACTTTAAGTTTACTGAACGGAATTTTAGTAATTAGCGTGCGTAATGATGTTTCATTAAGAAAATTTTGAGCATTGATTCCTCTCCTTTAAGATGATTCCGATCTTGTAACATCCATTTCCCCACATTCGTGAATCCCGCCATCCAGGTACATCGTTCATGTATTTGGACTCGCAGCTCTCCACTTTTCCATAAATCATTCAAAGGACTCGTGAGCTCATCCGTTATTGCTCAGAGTTGCGATGAATTATTAAACGACGTCGCAATTTTGACGGGTCGAGAACCCAATTTTTACGATACAATTTTTATTTGAATTCTCCGAAAAAGAGAGATGTGTTTATTCAGCTGTCGCTTAAAGCGAAGAAGATGAATATTGACGGCGTTGCTTCATCTGAGACATAATTGTTTACATTTTTATTTACAGACGTATTACGTTTTGGCCAAGCATAACATTTTGGTAGAAACAAAGTTCGAAAAATACTTTGATACCGTATGTCTACAAATATTATTGCGATTTCAAAAATATAAGTTCTATTCGTTGCTCGTGATATTTACGGTAATTATAAAACAAATAGTTCCGCACTATTTTCTTCTCTCCACCACCGGTTATATTAGTAGCTTAGAGTATGATAATTCTAACGTGTCTCGCGACAGCCACAGTTGGCGTGTCGGCCACAGTTGGCGATGATAGGTTTCTTAGTCCCGGCGATTCCGTTTTAAGAAAATCTGTGTGAATTGTGAAGATGGAGGCGGTGGTGGAGGTAGCAACACTCGCGAAAGGATATACGAGGAAAATGTTAGTTCTACCATAAAATTTAATCGGTCCAACCACCCTAATAATATACAAAAGATATTGCTAACACAAATATAAAATATTACGTATATTAAACGAGCTTCATGTGAAATTAAAAGAAACTATAGAATATTTATAATCAAACTAAAATACTCTTTAAAATAATTATATACAAAACATTCTCAAAAACACGTGCTAAATTTAACATACCTAGTTCAGAATCATTAATTTTAAATAGACAATCCATCGGCCAGACAGACATTGTATCCATTTGTATCGTAATAAGAGATCACCATTCCTGACTATATCAACATATTATTTTTCAATACTCTGATTCGTATGGTGGGTTTAACCATTTAAGTAATAAATTATAGGGTTAAGTAACTTTTTGTGATGTACGCGTACCTTACTCACATTTTAATATTCGATATCTACAGAAAAAGTTAGAAAATCCTGTATGCAAAAGTATAATATTAAAGTAAAGTCATATCTTCACTACGATAATACATAGAAGGAAATGCATAGAATATATCAAATTGTACATTAAAAGACTCATAGAAATATGAGTAATAATGAATTTGTCAAAAAAGCACTTACTGATTGGGAATGACTCCGTGTAGGACAATAACCAAATTTATTCTCCTGGAGCATTCAAGGGACCTTTTCATCAATTTCAATGAAGGGCCCGATGCACTGACGAATTTATCATTTTTCACTCCAAGCCAAATCATGGCATAAAATAAGAAAAAATTTAGCTAATTTTTGTAATATATACAGAATATGAAAAAAAAAAATCTTTAATGTAATACTGAAGAATTTTTTTAAAAATTACATACTATTTTTAAATCGTTATTTTTTGTCAATAATATTGCTAATGAATCATAAATATTTAAATAACTCAAAGTTCGAGATTAATGAAAACAATAGTATGAATGAGACTGCCGTCTTGGGAAGAGCCTGGAAAGCATACATATAAAACCCCCCTTCATCCGAAAGAAAGCCGAAGAAAATCCCGAACCACGATGAGGCTACAGAATTAATGTACACAACTGTGCCTAGGTTGAGTACAGATAAAAAACACTTGATAAATAATAAGAAACAATAAAAATACAGGAAAATAATTTGAAATTTTCATCTTTAATTTTTAAAGTTCCGCACTAAATTCCATCTATAATTAATCGGAATTATTAAAATTTATTTGATGAGAAATAACTTTATAAAATGACAAAAAAATCACGCTAAATTCGTTGGACACTCCTGAACTCTTAAGTTATCTGGTCAGTGATCAACTACTTCCCCACTATGACGTGAAGACGGATCAATCGTACCGTAGGGCAGGCGGAACGTTTTAATGAGTCCCAGCAACTCAAGAAAGGAAGACCGCTTTGGAGCACAGAAGCCGTCCTCAACCACTGCTCGAGGAATAAATCAGAGAATAGAAAGTGAATGCAAATATCCGACACTGAACTCTTTCCTCTAGGTTGTTTTCTATGTTGACTTCCTTAACTGGAATGGTACTTTTTTACAGGTATATACAGGTGGAATGGAAGTTATGCCAAGATTTTTGCGACCACATGCTAATGTTAGCAGCAACCAAAAATGTTTTATGTTATTACCAATATTAAAAAATTAAACTCATTTATTATTGTGGAAAAACCAATTTGCAAATTCAACTTTCATCATGATAAAAAAAATAATACGCCTTATTGTTCATTTGATTCTATGTAGTCGACTTGCTTCGCAGTCCTACATTTGGTGCTTCGACCTAACATGGTCGCTGTTGGATTTTACCCCTTAACGCTCTCTGAGCATTCGCACTAGTCAGGTTCTGAGCAAGGCTATCTCCTATGCGCTAACAACAATGTATCGTTGTGACCTACTAACCAACTCTTTCGTATTGATGATAATATTTTACGTCTACTCTTGTGAATATAAATAGTAAAGAAAGACGACCTGAGTTTATAATAGACAGTTTTATTTTGACTGAAATATAAAGGTTTCGCCTCGAATGCGAGACTTGTCAGGTGAAATTGTTTCCAAGAAATTGTGACCAGTTTTTTTAATTATTTCATTCAAAATTAAAATGTCTGCTAAAAACTCGGGTCATTTCTCTTCGCTGTTTAAATCCAGTTATTTCGTATTGGACGATTTCAGGGTAAACTTTTCTATTCAATTATGGAAAAGTGTGCTGAGTATGAATGAAAATTTGGGCAAAAGTTTGAGTCAGGAACTACAAGGTGTGACTATGTTCATTAAAGTGTGAGTAAATTAAACATTAAACTAGTGGTGAAAAACCATTGCACATACTTTCTCATATACGTTTCTCCATCTGCATCATAGTGACAAAAATACTGTAAAAGTGTTACGTAAATGTAATTTCGTTGTAGACAAAAATTGATGTATTTTGGTATCTTCAGTGCTTTTGCTGTCCTCCTATGTATTTTATCATTATCATATCTTTAATTTCAGTTTACGAAAAGTGTATTCTACGTCTGCTTGATCCATTTACACTGCTAATTATTATTCAAGCTTATTGAAACAGAAAACTAATGTGTAAGTGTAGCAGAAATAAATAATTTTACTGCGTCTATACCAAACTTTCAAGCGAAATACAGCTAATGCGGATGTAATGCATACTAATTGTACTTTACGTACAGAAAATTTGAGTAAAATCGTTGGAGACGTTTTTGAGAAATATTCGAAAGAGTACTTTGATATTCATGTAAAATATCCTTTGTTTTAAAGTAAAAGAAAAATAGCACGTGCATCGACAACAAGTAAATTCTACCGTAAATACGAAACGTGAATTAAATATATTCATCTGTTTACACAGAATCGCTGTACACAGACAGACAGACAGACAGACGGAGGGACGTTACCATAAATACCACTTTTTCTAAATCAAGGATAAACACAACGGATTTTTTCTGTCAAAATCTCGGTTTCTATTTTTTTCACGATTACAAAACTTTCTAAATACTACGTATATGAGGAAGTAAAAAAGTGTCACAAACTAAATATGATTTCTTGTTTGTACGGTGATAATGGGAGGAAGTAATTTACATAGTTTTTAATGAATGGCTGCTGCTAAGTGGTATGCCATGTTGTGATTTGAAATAAATTGCAAATTAAATTAGAAGAAACACGTTGGTATCATGCCATGTTGTGATTTGAAATAAATTGCAAATTAAATTAGAAGAAACACGTTGGTATCTTTCTTGACATTTCTCTGTACCCAAATATCTTCTCACATTTCCCTCTGATTTCCTCTCATTACATCCTTTCACAATGTCCTCTCAGAAGAAATATAATTTTCTTCAAATGAGAGGAACTTTGGAATATTATCATCTCGAATTGAGAATACTTTCTTCGCATTTGAAACGACGCGGAAAGACTTGATGAAGCAGCATACTTTGTTCCACTCTAACGCATAGAATGAAGAAATTCACACCATTGTGACATTGAGAGTCGTCGACGAGGAAGTACCTTGCTCACGTCGATTGAATAGTTGAAACAGACATTCATTTTAAAATTAACTCTCGCGGTTCGGTTCATTTTAGTGTACAAAAATAAAACACTATTTTTCTTTATTAAAATGTATGAAAACATCGTGTCCACAGAGATTAGGGCACGGATCTGTGACGTAACTTCACTCCAACTGATCATACAGCATCTCACGTTTTCGTCGAGACAATAGCACCAATCAATTCATCGTGCATGCATGCATCATACAGAATACATTTGCATTCGCACAAGAACTACGTGACTGGTTTCATTCCCTCCATTTTTTTGCTCGTGTGAAAAATGATTCTGTCCACTCCATACAAAACTCTCTCTCTAATTTGCCTTCTTTTGTGGACACGCCTGGTTGAACGTCGCTCAAATATAAATGTGACCATAAAATCCTACAATTTGTGGAGAGAATACAGTGTACAACGGATGATTTGCTATTGTGAGTTGCTCTTGATAAATAGAGTAACATTCGGTTCAGATGTTCAGAGTTCATTTATTCACTATATCAATATGCAAATGAAATATAATGGCAGGACATTTTTGTGTATCTCATCGATGCATAAAAATTATGTGAAAAATGTTATTTTTATTCTGATGGAAATTTCACGTATATTTGCGACCTTTATATTTTAATTTTCTTTTGGATAGTTTGTTAAATATTATTGTAGAAAGTGACACAACGGTAACAATTGATTGAAGACCTTGGGAATATAAGTAAGACTCATAAGCGCAATTGTACTGACTGATTTATCAAAATATATATTTAAAAACTTGTTACGTTAGAGGCTTAAACTTTTCAGAGGATGTTGCATCTGTACTGTAGAGATTTGTCGGATGTCTCGAAAATACGATTCTAAAGGGGTGTCAGCGGATGAAATGTGTTTTCAACACTTTTCACAATATCTCATGAACTTATTAACATATCATCATGGTTTTCGAATGCAAAAGTGGTATTTTTTGTACACCAAATTATAACAAAAGATAAGCTAATAGATAATCACAGTAAATGTATCCTCCATACCGAAATTCATCAATTTGTTCTGTAATTTTGATATGTTTTCACGTCAAACATGTGAGTGCATTTTCACATTTCTTATATTAGTATGGATTATCGTTAATAAAATATATTTTTGATCAGGCCATTGATTCATATACTGCAGTGCTCGTAGCTTCTGTATTGACAGTCCACTTATCTTAATTAGAATATGATTTTGCTGCAATTGTCTCACCCCTGTTTGCACCTCTGTTTCACCCCTGTTTGCGCTTCAGGTATAACCTCCCCGAAACCTCCCGTTGTTTCACGTAACCTCCCCATCCTCCACCTCTCCGCGCGTCAAGCACCTCACAGTTAAAGGGAAGGCGCGACGGAGCAACAAACTTTCACCGATAACTCTGTATCCACCGTCGCGTCGCCAACTCCTGCGACCCTCCAACGTCCCTCGACTTCCGCCCACGAGCCTCACTTTCAGGGGTAGTCCTCCACCCCCATCCCCGTCACTCGCGTTGCAGCACAGTGGCGTCGGCAAATTCATCCACCCACGCACCGTACCTTCAAGGTCGGACCTACGCCCCCACCCCTATCCCCACTCACGTCCACCCACGCCCCACACCTTAGGGGGTGGAACTCCATTCCCACCTCCATTCCGTCATGTTCCTACACAGCGGAGATCTACTTTCAACGTCCATCCACGCACCATACCTTCGGAGGTGCGAATCCAGTCCGACCCCCCAACGCCACCCCAGTCACTCACGTTCCTGGAGAGCGGTGATCTGTCCCCAACACCGTGTCTTCCTACGATCTACTCAAGCACCACGCCTTCGGGGGTAGAACTCCACCCCATCACAGCAGCGGCAAAGCCCTTGCATCCCCCAGCGTTGTCCACTTCCGGAGGCTTTCTCTCTCGGACTGTACAAGCGACAACGTGCGTTTCGCAGCTACTGCGGCACGTTCCGCTTTGCATTGCCTCTGGGCATCGGGGCATATTGTATGCGTTTACTACCAAGTTGTTTGCATACGACGAAGAGAAAGTTAGGAGCGATTATGAGCGATAACGCTCGTGAATATCAAAGGAAAATTTGCGTAGCATCAGCAACGAACAGGAATTCGTTACTATAATTTCAAAATTTTGTATTATGTTTTTTTGTGTGTGTGTGTGTGAAACATGTTGAAGTCTGCAGTTAATTGATTCAAATTAATTTTTACAAAAGTTCTTCTCTTGTTTTTCTTCCTCTTCGTGATCTCTTTCCATCTCATTCTATTCTAACTCGATCATAGATTTGTTAGTCTTCTACACCAGTGGTTCACTGGTTTTTTTTTGGTCCTGGAACCCTAAAATTGATTACCTTCTTTTTGCATCGTCAACAGCCAGGTGAAAATTGCGATGGACCGGGACACGAACGTGGGACCTCGTGCTCTGGCTGCAGGTGTGCTATCCACTGCACCACCCGCCTCCACTCTCAAGTCCGTACGCAAATTTCACCCGGCCTGTTCCGGTGAACCTGTGTCACATCCCCATTCAGGGAATAAGTGACCACAGGCGGTTCGAATGCTGGTAGCACTTAAATCCGGTTTCCGCGAACATACGCGTCGGATGCCAATTTTAACTCACAACTTCCGAGTATCTACTCGTAGAGAAGTGTTTGCATCGCCAACAGTCTGGTGAAAATTCCGGTTCACCGGAACAGACCGGGTGAAAGTTGCGAGGGTGAAACTTAGGAGTCGAGGGGGTGGTGCTCTGGATAGCACACATACGGCCAGAGTATCCCGGGTTCGATTCCCGATCAGTTGCAATTTTCACCTGGTCGTTGACGATGCAAACACTTCTCTACGAGTAAGTACTCGGAAGTTGTGAGTTAAAATACCATCTTTTTTATTTTTGTAGTGAGGTTTTGGCCGTCAGATCTTCTCTTCCACCTACCCAAACGATGTGGTAGAAGGAATTAGAAAGGAGAGATATTGGATATCGGAGAATCTGAGGTACCGAACCGGCATTGGTCTGGAATTGAGGAGAGGAATACTGGCTGGAAACATTATCCAGGAAAATCTAGGAAAATATCAAATATCTTTTGGTGGAACACCAACTCTCATAAGGAAAGTTGATAAGCAGTTTTGTACATACCAATCAATATTTTTATTTATATTTTATTAAACTAATTGTAGGTAACTGGGTATTATGGTTGACTCGAATAGGAAAGTCTAATTATTTTGAAAATATTTTATGCGAACAGTGAAATTGTTTCGTCGTTTTATTAATTGTAGTCTTAAAATTATGTTTGGCGCCCTTACTTTCGGAACCCCTTAGATCCTTCCACGGAACACCAGGGTTTCTTTTCGGAACCGCATTAATACACTATAATGTTCATGAATTGCTTATGTTCCAAAATAAGGAAATTTTTCAAATTGTCTATTTTGTTATGACTGTAAGGATAATAAATTCTAAATATTGATTACAAAGAGTCCTATTCTTTTGATACAACACGTATTGATGTATTCAAGAAAACAGAAGTCAAGGATTGATACGAGGTCAAGATGAGCTACTGTTTTTAAACGGAAGTATCCTTGAATTGAACATTTTGCTCGAAAGGCAACTAACACTATCCCGGAGATCAACCTTTAGACGAACAATATTAAATATTTACATTATGTTTATTATAGAATTTAAATCATTATAAAGCGCAGGGACTGTTTTGTGTACAGATATTTAATTTAATCAATTTTGTTTATACATCGTACGATTATTATCAGCTTACACACTGATATTTTATGGCGAAAACATGTTTATGAAAATAATAAAAATCGGAAATACAAGGTTCAAATGCTTTTAATCTACTGAATGTGTCGTAACAATTAACGGTTATTTCATATCACCCCTCACACCAATCACCGAACCACCTTTCATTTCACTCCAACTACCATCTTCTCTCTCCTCCATCTCCTTCTTGTTCTTTCATGAGAAGTGCTCGATTCGCAAAGTTAAGCTCTTCGGCAGAAAGTTTCAAATTCACGAAATTCGCGTTTTATAGGCGGTGAAATATCGTCGCCTGCCACTGCGACATGGCGCCTCTCCCTCGGGGAGACTGAAACAAGATTACAGCGCCACCAACGCTACTTCCTCCCCTCCGCATCTACCGCCCTCTCCCTCTCACTCGCATTCTCTCTTCCAAAGAGCATGCACTCTCGAGGGAAACTTATACTTTCTTAGAGGTGCTCACAACCGGAAAAGGAAACGGAAGGTGACGGTGAAAAGAACGATTGACCCTTTAATCGCTGGCCGATATAACCTCTTGCAGCGACGGATTTTCTCGCATTTCGTACTGATTTGGGTGTTAAATCAAACCAAACATAATAATAATTATTATTATTGCAAACATATATTGATGTAAAACAGGTTTAAGGGCGTGTATGATTACGTAGGGGGCAATAAACTAATTTACTGACCGGAAACAAGCGACGAACCATCACATCGATTCCCACCGAAGTATCCAGTCGATTTAATAATTCACGACATAAAATACCTAAGTACTTTAAGTATTAAGGAACAGTAATAAGAATTAAATAAATTAATGTATTTTAATCAGTTCTTACCAAATGCATTGTAACAAAATATTTAATGGATTTTGATGACTGGTTTTGATTATTCGTTTTTGGTAAATTGGTTGTAAATAAATGTGACGAATGTAACATTTGCATTACGAATAATTTCTTGTAATTTACCCCTAATCAGTTAATCAAAAGAATAATTCAAGGTTTTTAAAATAATGTTCTGAAGAATCTCACGTTTCATAGTGGAAAACCGCACTTTTGTGTGTGTGTAGCTTTACGGCTCGTCGACATCGAGGTCATTAGAGCCCTAAAAACTTGTACATGTAGGGAAAATGCAGTTACGCACTAAGGAGATCCAACATGACTTTCCCCACGTGTGGGACTCGCTGAATGACTCAACCATACCCACTAAAAACCCTCCTGAATTACAATAGATCAAAAACATATCTCAAAACAAACATCAAAACATTGAGGACAAAAAATGAGGGGGAGGGACAAAAAATGAGGAAAATGAAAGATACCCTAGCTCTAATAGCGTCGGGATCGAAAAGAACAAGAGGTGACCAAGGAAGGTCAGGAAAGAGAAAGGAAGGAGCCTCACACAAGTAATGGGAAGTAATGCCATACTCAGCTCGGGGCCCCGTATTTGCCAAACACGTACTTACTAGATGTAAGTCCCCTGGGGAGTTCTTTTTTATTCTGTGTGCATACATGTTAGAAGGAAAAGTACACATAAATGTGAAATTTATTGAATAATTTTCAAGGCGGGGAATTCTTATGTATTTGTGAGTCTTTTACAACGGTTTACTTCTAACGACTCTAATATATATATATATATATATATATATATATATATATATATATATATATATATAT